>JALHBZ010000088.1:0-26542 GCA_024340015.1 Tolypocladium ovalisporum
GATATTAATCCGACCGCGTCGGCCGTCCGCCTAAGCCCCACTGACCGGGCATGGCTGCGGATAATAGCGGCTAGAACCGAGTAGGAATCAATCAATCAATCAATCACTATCAAATGCATCACAAGAGCAGCTTTGTAGCTTTGCTCATAACATTGATAACATATATATAGATGAAATGTATACGTGCTTGGGCAGATCAATTAGAAGAGCTATACGGTACAGAGCAACAGACGCTATAACGCAACCCTTGGCCCTCAACTTGCTTTTTCTGCCCAGCCGCGTTAAGTTGCTTTTTTATACGAATCTCTTCTAAGGGTATACCCAGCAGTCCCCCCTTCCTCTCCCTACCATCTCTCTCTTTACAATATCATTATCGTGCCATCGAATTGCCGTCTGCCTGTCCGCCCGGCTGCACGTAAAGTTCCCCATGGCCAAGCACTCGACAACAAAACGATGCGAACAAGGAGATAACAGGCTTCATTATAACATCAAACGAGACAACCCTAGGACTACCCAATGCCCTTATTGCGAGCTTCCCTGGGTACCGCCTCCAATCGTACTTAGTGACTCGGATAGCAGCCCACCCCCTAGAGCGCAAAGCACGCTTTCGTCTAGCTCATCATCTCAAGTCATGGTTCCAGCAGGTATACGGCGTACACGCGACTTCAACTTACAGTCGCATATACGGGAGATAGCGACGAATGCAACGCGTGCTTGCCGCTTAAAGGATTCGATGGATGCGCGCAACAACGCCGCCGGGATCCAAATTAGGGTTATTGGCATCTTGATAACCGGCTACCGTCTTGGACAGTGCTTTGTGCCTAGGCAAACGCACAAACTTAGTATATGTATAACTAGACTAATACTTAGCCCCTGACTAACTTGCCTAGAGACTGTAGATCTAGACCTCCTTCTAAGGTCTAAGTACGATGACTCTTTCGCAATAGGCGAGGAAGAGTGGGTTGAGGAGTACGTGCGGCCGAATTTCGAACAATACTTCCAAGGCGATACCAAATGGGCTCTCGGAACATCGTGGACAAAGTCAAAGGGGTTTATCCAGCTGCCAGAGCCGCAGCATAATCGACAGCGCCGTACCATCTTTGATCTCTTCTACCCACACGCTCAGAAGTCCTCTCAAGCTCGGTATGCCTTCTCTACTCAAGAGAACAGGCTTATTGTGTTTATTGGCTTTGATCTCGTTACCGAAGAGAAGTCAGTAAAGCGAGTCAAGGAGGAAGACCCCTCTAAAGCATCTGATCTAGACGTCATGAAGGCTGAAGGGCCGTGGGATCACCAGTTCGATACGGTGGTTGTGAAGCAAGAGAAACTGTCTATTAACCCACGGCGTTTCCACAGTCCTGACCCCGACGATGAGGATAATACCTTCTCAGATGATCAAATACAAGATCCCAGCCCGGTTTCCCGGCGGGCTCGTAGCCCACAGGAAGAGGAAGGGGGCACAATCTCGGTCTCATCAGGGCCAGCCACAAGCACTCGGAATTTCTCAAAGAAACGTCGTGTTATCTTCAAAGACAAAGGAAAGGCGAATAGCGCCGCAGACTAGGTGGTCCACGGCTCAAGCGGCATTATGAGACTCGATCTCTTCGTCTGCAAATGACTGGAATTATTGCCTAAGAGCTGATGGGATTACATCACCCTCCAGGCCAGCGCCGTCCCCGGAGAGGTCGTGGTTTTGCTATAGTAGTTGAATCTTCCTTTGTATTAGAATATAAATAATATCTGATTGCGGTAAAATATAACCTACATAACGATTAAGCCCACCACGCGGCGGAGGCATCAGTGCAAGCTGCGGCTGCTGACCACTTTCTTAATGCTCTCGTATTCTCTGACGAAGAAAGAGATATGCTTGAAAATGGGGGCGTGTATAATCGTGATCCATATTGAGCTGCCAATCGAAGCCAATTGTATTGAGTTGCTGACCGCACCATTCCTCAGTCTCTGACGGCAGAAAGGAATCGATATCAATCTCATTCAACGGCTCAAGCATATCGTGGAGCGTCTCGCTAGTTGCGTCATCTTCAGTAAGAGGGACGCCCCAGTTACGGACTTTATTCGTATTGTAGAGGTCCATTGGCTTGCCACTAATGACATGCTCCCGATTTTTCTGTATGCGAATTGTATGACTATTCTAAAGAGTCACGAAGTAAGCAAATTCATCCTTGAGGACAGGGGCATAGATTGCATAGAGAGCAATTTGGTCACAGTCATTCCCTTCGATAAATAGAGCTGTGCCTGCAAGCTCGTGGAAGAAAGCCTAACTGGTTAGTAAAGCAGAACTCATAGAGCAACGGCAGACTTACAATCCATCGGTCCGTGGCCCCCGCCCGAAGCCGTCGCCACCATGACTCAATTCGTACATTCCTTGTGCTTGGACCGTACATATAACATGATTCGATCCGGTCTCCCTGTTGGTATCGATGAGTGACGCCAGCTTCGTCTTCGAATGTAATATCAGCTGGGCCGGCTCGAGCCAATATAGCCTGTGCTACTACCCAAAGAGGAGTCTCGACGCCGTGGTCAGACCGAGTAAGGAAGGGGCGCATGCCAAGATGCTGGACCGCTCGAAGATATTGCTTGAGAGTGCTTAAAGCAGTTGTTGCTGACCGCCCAATATAGAACCAAATAACGCAGCGCGAGTACGCATCAATACAGGCGTAAATTTAGAACCCGAATTGCTTGAGCTTGTCATACCCGTCGAGAGACCAGAAGAAATTCGGCCCGGGCACCGTAAAGTTCGTACGATACTTAAAGTTCCCTTCACGGCGTTTCTAGACTTCGTCTGGAAAGACAGTGCGATAGAAGTCATACAGTCTATTCTGCGAGACAAGTACACCGCCCTTAAGGCGTACGTAGTTATATAGATACCCTCTACCAAAGCCAAGGATAGCTAGACTCTGTTGTATATCTCGTTGAATGAATTCCATCGCGGCTTCGAGGGCAGCCGTACGTTCCTCGGCTGTACGGAACCGACGCTTCATGCCGTTCTATAGGCGGATACTTTTGATCGCGGTTAGCGACGCCGCAAGCCTATCTTTAGCCTCGAGATCGCGGAGAATTAACCGGTCATTGAGGCCATAGGTGTAGAAGTAGTAGCGAATTCGCTCAATGAGTAATAGCGATGCATGCGTGCGCAGCTATCGAGGCAGATCCCATAGAGCAATGTATTCGTACAACCTGCGTTCCGAAATACTACCCTTGCCCCTTGCGGCAAGCACGTCGTTAACCCGGCTTACTACATTGCTCATAGGAGCACCTAAATTGAAGATCTCCATAGCCTCCTCGCGTATATCATCCAAGGCTCTTGAATTACAGGAAAGGTTCCAAGCAGCTAGATGCGTCCGTAAGGTACGGATGCTAATTATCTTCTTCCCTTGTATACAGAGCTCTTGATTGACTAATGCGTGGATGTCTTCTGCCGTGTATCTCCGCTCATCATGAAATATACCCTCAATAAAACCCCTCAAGGGATTGAGATCAATTGGCGCAGGCATAATCAATCAATTGCGCGGCCTTACGGTCTCGTTGAGATGACGGTCGTGCGGGGCGGAAGGCGAAAAGTCATTTGCAAGTTCCGCGGAGCCGGCCTAATGTGCGACCGTATCCTCGCCCTCCTCCCCGCGCCCCCCTCCGAATTGACATCGTCGCCATGAGCATCTCTCAAATCATTTCTATAGTCAGTCAATTGCGAGGTCTATGCGACAAGCTTGAGGCCACGAATATACGATGTTCGAGTTCCGAAAACATCGGCTTTGCCAAGGTTGGCGACTCTAATAGTTGAGGCGGCAAACAATTTATCACAAATGATCAACATGCCAGCCAAGGCTACCGAAGAGCTCGCTCACCGGCTCAAGTCAGTTGATAGCACCGGTTCCTTCAATAGGCGCATTCTCGAGAACAACCTGCGCATGATCTTCATCGGCCCTATAGATTCCCCGTTGGATTCGCGGCCAGTTAGGGTCAGAAAGCAGCGTTGTCAGGGCAGATGCACCGTTCTTAGCTCTTTGAGCCCTGGCCATATCATCCGTGGTGTATGAACCTTCCAACATCGGTTTGGGCTGCTGGTACTATGTCACTGGAGAGCTTTGACAATTTGGTCCAAATCCTGTGCGGAGAGCCCATCCCAATCCAAGGGGGGAGGGGACTTGGAGGGAGGACGGCGAAGACGCACAAGAGGTATAACATCAGCGACTCTGCATTCGATTCGATTGATTTAGTACTGTATATTTCACTTCTTAACTCGGTCTTAAAAGATATAAGCTTAAAATTCTAGTGTAATTCACGCTCAGCAACCTTGTTGTACCAATAGCGGGATATGTCTTGCCACATTCCTAGCTAGGGTCTCTCGACAACATCATTTTCCCCAATACTATATTCAAGATCCAAACGATATCTAGCCAGACGACCAAGAATTTCTGCCCAAGTGACATCAAACGCTGGAACAGTCTCGTATAGCAGAGCCATCATCGAATAAGCGAGTTGGATAAAGCCTACCATGTGCTCAGAGGAAGCTGGGAGCTTATGGTGAAGAAAATCCACGAGTGGAAGTATGCCCAAAGTCCACATCCGACTAGGCACCTTGCATTGAGAAGCCTGATCAAGTAATGCGTTGCCACCAGAGTGGTGATGGCCAGAGGGGTGCTGACAAATGGCAAAGAATTCACAGTACTCATTCAGGAGGTTTGTATGCTGGCGAATAATGTCTTGATATTCTTTGTCGGTGAAGTTTTTTTGCGTTTTGAGGGATTGGATACAACAGACCTCTAGTCGACACAAGGCGTCGTAAACGCGATTCATCTCGCTGCGAAGTTGTTGGGACGAGATGGGCGTCGTCTCAGGCTGCCGTATCATTTCAGACTGGGATGCCGGAGGTGACGCTAAGCGTAGACTCCCGGTGCTTCGACGCTCAGTTGCGTCCTCTGAATCCACATAATCCTGGGAAACCGCCCAAAGCGGCGTCTGGTCGTCGCTTATGCTAAGGAAGACTTCATCGATGTTGGTGTCGTCGACAAGGCTTGGGTGGCCGTTGGCACGAGCGATGTTGCGCAGATTTGGATACATGATCGAGGGAACAATAGAGGTGAACATGTGTATTGACGGCACAGCTTTGAGAAGCCTGGCTAGGACTTATAGCTACTCAAAAAGGTGGCCGGTGTCTGGTTGCCTTGCCAGGTTCAGCGTTGATTCGACCGGGACTTCGGAAATGAGCCAGGCGGCCCGTATTTGCATGGGTATGGCTTGTCGTTGCTGCAAGCATGCCCGGAGAGCCGCTTACAACATACAACTTGTCGGCGGTCCGCACCTCAGGCGTCAATACTGATAGTAACGCTATGTGAACGCCTGGAAAGCCCATACCTCGTTCGGCAATTAATCATCCTCTGCGCGGATCCCTGTACGGAATGGTGGCGCTGCCGCCTGATCTTCATACAAGGTTCGTCCTGAGGCAACATTGCCTCTTTGAGCCTTACCTACAGGGATCATCGCGGAGGCAATGTTGCCTCTTCCTTTGAGCCACCTCGTAGATGGATGGGTTTGTCGGCTGCAGGTTTTGGTTGAATAGGTACCTGAGCAGCGCCGCTATACGAGGGATCCGGCCTGAGCCCACTATTATCTTTCTGCAGTTTATCCGAGACTTGCATAATAGGGGTTATTTTCGGGTCGGAGCCTTTACGGGTCGTAGGCGCTGTTGTTATTCCAAATCGTGAATGCGTTGAACGTATTCTGCGGATAGCTCGCGGAGTACACGAGATACTTTCGGCAATCTCTGCGTTTAAAAATTCTCGGAGGATCATAGATAGTCGCGGGGCTATAGTGGTGACTTCAAGCGTCCGTAGCGTCGCAAGTGGTAGGTGGTAGCTTATATAATTGCAGGAAACAGCATAACGCCTTTGGAAATGGCTATATTGCGAGTCACCTCTTAGTTATGCAGGTCTGGTAGGCCTTTGTTAGCTATACGCACTACCTGGGACCCACTTAAGCTAAAAGTGGATAATAGCCATATATATTCAAGAGCGGACGATATACGTGACCCTTACTGTATTATTAACCTCGATATTTAGCAAATATCAATAAAACGAAAGCATTAAAAACTTCGGATAATTACAATCGGTCTAAATGAAATAAGCGTAAATTTAAAGCAAAGACTTGCGGTATTATAAGATAGAAAGAAAAATAAACTATATGAATACTGTAAGTCAAACTCGTATAGCTCGTCTTTCCACGCCATCCGTCAAGACGACTTAACCATCCGCTACAGTAGCATAAGCCAAAGCTACGGTTCGGGCATTACCGGGATTAATTATACGCATATATCCGGTTGGCCTGGGCCCATATCAATGCATCTAGGCGAGCCGCATGCAGCCCTATACGAGATATCACCGTTATCGAGACAATTAAATAGGGATGGGCGTCTATATAGCGTCGATGCAGTATCGTTATTGTCGCCCTTTAAATTATGCATGTCTTTCCTCGGTACGTCAGTGCGACAGCGCTTCAGCACTACGTTAACAGTCATAGTACTTTGCTTCCTTTCCCACTGGAGCTCTTGTTGGAGAGATTCGCTCAGCTCTGTGTCGAGCATGATTCTACGAATGTCTTGTGGCGACCAGTTGGCCGGGGTTCTAGTCAGAGATCTGCCCCGGATAGAAGAGCATGCCTTGAGGATAGTGTCGGTCGACGGCAAGGGATGCAAAATTGGCTCTTTGGCCTGCCGTCCATATGCTACCATGACGCTGATAACCAATTCTTGTGGCTTTGTGACCTCAGGCTGGACGCGTCATAACAACTTCTCGTCGAAGCGCAACTGCTTGCTGTTCTGTTCGACGTCCTCCCAATCGTCCTCTATAGCATCGGTATCGGAAGAGAATTGAATCGGCGAGTCTTCCTTCTCGGTAATCTCACCAAGGAGGAAAGCGACCTTCGCCGGTCTGAGCGTACACCTTTTCCAAAAAAGCTGGACAGAGTGCCCCTATCAAGACAATGCCGGCCACGAGCGCCCCGGTGGCGGCAACTGGACTGTAGGCTGTGTTGATTACGACGTTAGACTGAGTTGATAATAGCAAGGGGTCAGAGCAGATTATTAGAGTCGCAAGCCGCAAAGAGCACTGCGATAAAATTCACATAATTTGGCTTCAAGAAAAACCTTTTCCTTCCTGAGTCTTTTTCTTATTATTACACTATATATCAGGTTGATCATGATGTTACTGTAACTATTCCTTGCTTTGGAAGGGCATCGCGGCGGGGAAGGGCGGTTCGAACACCTCCCCAGTCGCGATGAAGGGTAGTGCTGCCCTTTGAAATGTATATGTACAGGGAAGAATTTCCCGGGTTTTTAGCCATCCTCCGCCGTGTCGTGCATACCAAGTAGACTAAATGACCCTAACCTGCTGGCAAACGTTCGTGATGACGTTCTTACGCCGCCGCCAGCAGTGGCGGGGACTCAATGCTGACTCCGGAGCTCGGGCACATACCCCCCCACCCCCTTCAAATGTCTCAAGTCGAGAGGCTCGGTCCGAGCCGTGAAGATAGAAGGCCACCTTGACTCTGCCGTTCGCTAGTTCTACAAGGGAGGAGATGCCCTCGAAAACCTCGGTGTTCCTCCACTCTAGTTGCGAATCCGCGCCGCTAGCCTTGTTTGTGGCTAAGTTGTATCTACGCTCCCTGTGCCCCTTTTACCGAAGCTGCTCTTTGGCTCCCGCAACGCAAGCGAGTGTCTTTTGCTCGCCCAAGAGCCATCATGCTGGCCTTAAAGTTCGAGACCTCGGGGATAGGGGGTCGAGTATCACCTCTCCCTTATCGTGAGTGTTTCATTCTCTTGGACTTAGTATCCTACTAATGCCCTAATCAGGCGAGGGAGACCTTTGTTCAAGCTAGCGGGGGAAGTCTTGCTTCTGGCTGGCCTTACAAAGGGGCCCTGTGTATCGTGCTGCCTAAGGGCAATAAATGCTCAATTCACTGCGGAGAGTATCTGGATGAATGGAAAGAAGCTCGAGCAGGTGAAGCGAGAGTGTTCGACGTAACTAAAACACTTGACCTTTATAGGCCAGCTCTTCCTTTGGCCTCCTTCGCTGTCACTTTGGCTTCACAAGCCGTCTGCAGTGCGCAATTCTAATGTAAACACTGCTAATATGGATGACGATGCCAGTCCGCCGGCCAAAGTCGCGCGCCAATCCTGCGGAATCGCTCCACATTGAACACTCGGGATTCGTGGAAGGGACAATCGTTCTCACGTTCGTCACGGTGTGTCAGGAGACTCAAAGGTCTTCAGATACTTCATACTTGACTACCAGCTGAGGTGACCGGAGAAACCCGGGCATGGCATCATATGGCTAACGGAGCTCATGATACTCCGCTAGGCTAGCTTAAAACCCATCACACATCCTTTGTTGTCATGTGTATACTCAACTCCGGATCGCATTGTTGGACTTTTGAAGACTCGCCTGCAGAGTATTCCACCCCGAAACCGAAGCTCGAGTGAGCACACCTCCGAGATTGCCTTTTTCCTCTTCCAGGTAACTCCTTGGATGCCTCTGATGAGTTCAGGACCAACGTACTCAATACGCTTCTCTGAGCCGTAATATGTCACGTATGTTGATACTCCATCCTTTGCACCCTTGAAAAGCTCACGAGGAGGCGCAATTTGAAGCCACTCATCCCTAGTTCTCATAATGTCTCGAACGTTCACAATGATTCCGGTACCCTTAAGCAGAATTTCGTCCTTCCCTTCAAGTAGTCTGTAGGGTTGCAGAGATTCGAAAAACTCCTTCTTGATATATGCGCAATCGCCACTCCAGTCATTCGTGAATAAGCATAGATACGTCCCTTTTGACTTGCCGTTGGAGATCTTAAGAAGATCCTTCCCCAGAAGGCATGGTATTGGGCTTTGGCCAGCAGCACCCTCAATTTCGCAAACCTTTTCGAGCCAACTTTCGTTCTTGAAAATACATGCCCAAGGATATCTATATTGCTCGCGTTGTGCCTCGACTACCGCAGGCTGTGAGTACGGGGACAGATACTTCGCGATAGGACGAAGGACGTCGTAGGGAAGCTCCAGTAAGGAAGGCATTGCTATGGTAAAACCAACGGGGTTACTGTATCTCAGGCTGGTCGCGTTACATATGCGCTTTTGGACGTCCTAACAGCCGGTTGCGGCTCTTCTCCGCGACTCAAAGCAGACCTCACTAGACTACTACAGTACAATACAGTACATACAGTATGTACAGTACTGTACTGTAATGTACTGTACATACGTACAGTACCTGTACAGTAACAGCTCCAGTTTTGTAAGCCATTCTTAGCCCTCGGGTCGTTATCAATCATTCCAGAACGTCCTTGGAGCCAGTTGCGGCCTTGAGATATAAAGTTGAGTGCATGCTGGGGCACGGCCACTAAGGGCTGCAATGTCACAGGGCCGTGGAGATTTGTCCGTCTAAACACCGGATTAGGAGTCTCACCAATCATTGAGAACAGGCCCACGGTGCAGCAATTGCCGTTGCCTCAGCTTAAGGCAAGTTCCAGCGTTCCTTATTGTCTATCTATTGAAGTTATATGTATTAAACTGGTATAGTACTGTATAGTACTGTAGAACTATGAAGCAATTACCTTTCACGCTACTTCTTTACGATAGCGGAATTCTACGGCCTATCCTCAGTGCGTTAACATCTAGCGTGGACGCTCCGTGTATTTAAGCCACGCCATCTCTTAGCCTTTTAGCCTTGACGATATATCATAGCATTACCCCCACTAACCTCGAAGCATAAGCGGTATTCAGAACAAGGAATTAAAGCACCCATAACCGTCCACGATTCGTCGCTTGCAGCGTACGTATCACACGTTGGCTATTACTGCGCCACTCCTAGGAGGTATAGCTTTGACTCTATTATCCAAGGACGACTTTCACCGACAAGAATCAGATGCTCTTCTCAGCGCATCTAAAGGCCTTCTCGTCAGTGCAGTCTTCACCGCTATGTTTATGACTATGGTCGGCATAATGCTGGCCTTCCAAATCCAGAGTGCGGAAGAGTCCACGAAGATAAACCTGGCAATAGCGTGGCTACCTGTCGTTCTGCTGGATCTTGTCGTTGATGAGTTTCTGAGTGGGCTGCTAGCGTGGCACTTTGTAACCCACTCGCTATTGAGCTCAACACTTCTTGGCTTACATCTCGCTATTCTGCTCATTGGAACGGCAGCATTGGCAATTTGGATATCGGGAGCGACAAGCATATGCGATGGTCGATATCGAGATATTCAGAATAGTACAAACGCGTCTAAACAAGCAACGGATACCAAAGAGAACCTAATATTTACTACGGGCCTATAAGGAACTATCGCTTTTTTGATCCCGACTATACCGTAATAGCACGGTGAACGAGAAATGAGGAGTATGGGCTATCTCTATCCCACCTTACCCAAACAAAGCGCCAAAATGCATAGTGGCCGATGCCAGCTGCACAGATAGGGTGACCCGACGAAGGTTGGCCCGGGCATACATGCCTTGGTGACATAGACGATGCTGGGTTTACCAGATGTATTTTCGATGCTGTACTTATCAGCTATAAGCACCTTCAATGGCACGAATGGCAGTGTCTCTTGGGAGGATCGTAGGCAGCTCTTGATATTATTGCTCGGCAATGGATCCGGCAGAGGACCGCGGTTCTTGAAATGACGGTAGTAGCGATGCAATCCCTCATTAAAGCTAGACCAATACTGTACACGAACTCTTCCGTATTCTTATCATTACGCATGAACCCTTGGCTTAACGCTGTGAATTAACGTTGAGTACTATGATAGGAGCTTCTCCAATCTCTGGTCGCAGTAGTCTCGATAAATAGCGAGTACGATCGCCTGAGCCTGGTTGACCTCTGGTAGGTCGTCATAATACTTGTTTATATGCCGCCTTGCAAATAGGCCGCTCATGGTCGTCTGCTCTTTCGTAGATACTCTCTCCCGCGCACGAAATGGCAGAGTCACCCGAAGAGCCTGTTGAGGTCCCCACGGGCCGATAGATGGTCGGAGGCTGGGCTGTGGGTACTCTAGACCCTGTTTTCTTAGCGAGGACATGTAAGATCAAATAAATAATGCAGCTAAATGTATTACAAATTTTTGCATCGAATGACACTATTTGCATTGGTGCAGCGGCCGTGGCTGGTGGTGGGCGCGAAGAAGACTGCGATTTCCAATCGTTTTCGAATTTCACAAGTAAAACGCGGCCACAAGCCAACGCCCATACTAAACTCAGCTCTGATAAGGGCATGTATGGCAGAGCGCATAGCATTATGATGTGCCACGCGACATTGCCAGGGACTCATACCACCTCTGAGGATGGGGTTGAAATAGACATGAACCACGGCTTAAATTGGCTCTCCATTCAAATTGTCAGACATCCTACAGCCTGACGTAGCTGGTATGCGCTGAGGAGAGAATTGCAGCCTCCGACCTGAAGGTCAACGTCAAGCACGTCCTGTAGAGTTCCCGGTGAAACGCACTTGGCGATAGTATGAAGAGGCGGGACAATCGACCTACAATGCCAGACTCGCTGTCCACTGCGAAAGAGACGGTCCATGTTCCAACATACCACTGGACAACGGGCAAGGTGATGATGCGTTCCATGCTGGAGCCTATCCAAGGAAGAGGGATAATGAGACGTCGCAGCGAAATCCGAAAGTAAGGCGAGACCATGGAGGAAAAGGGAGAGATCGTGACAGAGCTGACAACAAGAAAAAGAATGTCTTCAGCTTCGAGCGACGGTGTGCTCACGGCACAAATATCAGAGCGAAACACACGGTCAGAGCCGGCTGAAATCATGCCGGCTGGTACGAGCCAGACGCTAATTGGCGAATCATTCGAGCCAACTTTGTCCAGCACTTGTGAGACTGAGCCCATCGACCGGGATACAGACCCTGCTCGTGGAGTACGTTCCCAACTCACTGAAGTGTGCACCTGCGGTTGCGGACAATTTTCGCGGCACTGTCTTGCACTGCAGGGTCACCACCTCATTGCGCGCGCCGTGGGACATGTATTCGGGCCAGCGGAGGCAGATCAAAACCAGTCATGTCTACTGCACAATCGAAAGATGCTGAAAGAAGACGAATCAACCCTTGCAATTATTGACTCACTTCGCTCAAAAACACCCAACAGGCATGAGGCTAACATGGCATACATCGCACCAGGAAAAGTTGAATCCAGCTATGCTGATATCGGCGCCCAGGCTAGCCATGGGGCTGATTGGACTGCCGCCTTGAGATTCATGTCCTTCTGGCAGTCTGTGCTGCTGCGGTTGCAGCAGGATGATGTAAAAGATGCGGTAAGCATGCGTTGGGACACTGCACGCCCTGGCAAGGATGGCGAAAGCTTTCACAAAGGTCGCGGCGACGACTCAAGCCATACGCAAGTCCGGCACTTACAAGGCGACGATGGTACTCTCGGAACGAGTCTCGTCTCTTGTCAGTTGCGCTCTGGGCCATCTCAAGAGCCACCATGGCCCCAAAGTGGGCAGACCGATGTTTCGACATGGGAAGTACTGAAAACATTCACAGACATAGCGGCCGAGATCACATATACCTTCAAACGACTCGAAAGAAATCGACCCGTTCGTGAAAATGAGCGCGAGGTCCAACTCTTGAGAAGAGACTGGCAGACTGGGGTTGGCTCCCAGATTCATGTACTCGATGTACTCGAAGGTGCACAATGGGTTGACTGCTGCCCCTCGATGCATAACGATGACACACGGTTAGCATTTCAAGCCTGACACTGTATTTCCTCAATTGCTAAGTTCGCAAAAGGTCACAATTGAAAACAGCATTTGAGACCATTGCGCAGAAGAGCAAAGACGTTCTGAAAAGTCTGATACGGACTGGAAGTTATGGCCCAGAACTGCGCGATCTCCTCCAGCTGATTTGTCAATCCTGGAATCGCAAATTCCAAGAAATGAGCGAGGCGAAAATTCCACAGAGGCCTGTATTGCGCCAGCTCATGGGGGAAGCAGAAAGACTGTTCAGAAGATGGAGGATGGGCAAGGCATCAAATGTCAAAATTGGAGATGAGCAATATGTTCTAGGGACTCGACTAGGTTGGGGAGCTTTCGGAGTTGTTTATGAGGCAAAGGATCTGGCCACAGTGTGGCCATCAAAATTGTAAGCCTCCTCGGTAGCGACGATTTACTTGTCTGACAGATTCCAGGAGCCTCACAGACGAGAACCAAGTCAGCTCCAGAACGAATTTCGGGTGTACAAAGCACTAGACGGTTCGTTCGCTGGCCAAATCACTGACCGTTTTGTATAGAAGCTGAAGTCTGAGCAGAAGCCGAAGCTGCCCAATTTGAACGAAATTTCTATGGGCATTCAGCTCTGGTCATGGCCAGGCTTGGTCCGTCGTTGGGCAGGGTTCACAGAAGGTGCGGGCGTAAGTTTTCGGTGAAAAGCGTGGCATTACTGATGAGAGAACTGGCACGTGTCTGATATCCCAGATTA
Source organism: Tolypocladium ovalisporum (assembly GCA_024340015.1). Classification (NCBI taxonomy): domain Eukaryota; kingdom Fungi; phylum Ascomycota; class Sordariomycetes; order Hypocreales; family Ophiocordycipitaceae; genus Tolypocladium; species Tolypocladium ovalisporum. Next base: position 13,485 of record JALHBZ010000088.1, read on the forward strand.
GAGTCTGCACGGCCGCTAATTCTCGTATAGATTCGCGAATTGAAAAGAGTTCATGATGGCGGCTATATACATCGTGACATCAAACCGGAGAACACTTTGCTTCCCTCAGAAAATTGGGACAATTCTAGAGGCTTGTATATTATCGACTTTGGCCTTTCAAAAGCTTACTTAGACGCTACCGGGAAGCATATCTCTTCTCGACCGAGATCAGACATTGTGGGTACGGCCCGATATATATCTGCTTCTGCCCATGAGGGAGCCGAGCAATCGCGCCGAGACGACCTGTAAGCTGCCTTGTACGTTAGACTCTATCTCTCGAAAGGGCTACCGTGGTAAGGTTTAAAAGCGACTTCACGTCAAACAAAACTTAAACTAATAAAGGAAATGAAAGAGACTACGTCTGTGAGAACTCATGTCGGCGACTTAGATCCCCGACTCAGGAAGCCGTTCGAAAATGGCCTGACTCACGCTCTTGGGCTTGGTTTTGAACAGCGCCCAAGCTATGAAAAGCTTGAGACGGAATTTCATCAGGTTCTTGATAACGCGAACAGTGACGATGAGCAATTCGACTGGCTAATCAGCGCGATGTTTGGGGCCAAAGGCATAACGTGCCCTTGCTCTTCGACAGCGACTGGATTTTGCTGATCGGTTGGGATCGGTACTGTAGCAAAACAAATGATTCACATGGCCCAAAAACTTGGCTTCGTGGTGCTCCGAGCATGCAATTAGGTACTACTTAGTAGCATCTAATTGGCCAATGATCACAGGGGTACAAGCCACCTGTAATATTTCCCTCCGAAGGGAACGTACCGTGGTGCTGGTTGTCGCTTTGGTATTTTCTTCTTTATTATGAATTTCTATTGTACAGTACAGGTATATTCCGTACTGTAATCTCTTCTTCGCTTACCGCTCTGTTTGCTTTCTGGAAGGAGATTTTGGCACGCCGAAGGCAGGACATTGCAGAGGCCGATGGGTCAAGCGGTAGGGGGAAGGATGGCCGCCGCCATTACTGTGGCGAGTTGGTAGGTCGTTTTCAATCATTGAACCCATTTGCTCGCTTAGGGAAGGAGCAAGCCAAGGCACCATCGTCGTCTGCCTGCCTCGCCCGCGCACCTGCCAGCGCGGGCTAGATATGCTAGGAGCATTCGCCCTGGCGCTGAACGGCGATGTCATTCTCGATATTATCAAGAAGACGTCCGATCCAGGCACTTGATCAATCAGTTGCATTTTCGTTAAGCTTCCATGACATGAGAGGTATGTACTGTACAGTACGTAGTGCCGCACAAGTGATGGGCCTGGGATTCGAAAGTGGAAATGTGCCAGGAGTAGCCCGCCCTTTGCCTGCCCGATCAATCAAGAGTGCATCAGGAGGGTTTCCAGCTGGGCCCAGGAACATCCTTGCTTTGACAAGCAATAAGAGAGGGCCACATTTGCGGCCTAATTTTATACAGAAACCATGGCAAAGACACAGTATCGTGCCGCTTGTGGCTGTTGCGGAATACCGCCGAAGGTGGACTTCAAAATCTCCGTTTATTGCACCTTTTTTGATAATTGCGACAAGATGTCCTTTCGTGCTGCTGCACGTGTGTACACTGATTTAGGCACCGGCTATACCCGACGAGATACTGAGAGATAGCGCAATTTATGACTCGTTTGCCACCAACTTGTGGGTAAAGGCCCGACCTTCATCACTGTTTCGTTCATCACTGATTGATCAATCAATGACAAAATGGTGAGGTCGTCGCGCAGTAATGTTCTTGATAGCACTGTATAGCTCCTCACCAGAAGCGTCTAAGTCAAACCGTCGAGAACCTCTGATGAGGCTGCGTCTACTACGTAGACCGCACAAACAAACACACTAACTTACCTGAACAACCTGAGCGAGGCTTCAAATATGAGGGTTGCGATTATTGGCGGGGGCCCATCGGGGCTTGCAACGTTGAAGTATCTTACTCAAGCCCATCAATCACTCGGTTGTGGACCAATCCACGCCCGACTGTTTGAGTACCAGCCTACAATCGGTGGAGCGTTCGCTACTAGGACCTATGAAGACGCGGAGGTAAGTTCTTCCTCTGCTAAGTGAGAAACGCTCTAAGTGGACGATAGCTTGTATCTTCAAAGCAGCTTACTACCTTTTCGGACTTCAGATCTTCGATAGAGGGGGACTTCCTCGCGGCCGATCAGTATGTTGAGTACCTTACTGAATACGCCTCACACTTCAATCTATGGCCACATATCAATCTGAGGACTCGGGTTACCGCCGTCAAGCGAACAACCGGCGGTGGGCATCAAATAAGCTACCTTGCGGAGGACGGTAGATTGCAACAGCACTGGGAGTGTGATGCTGTCGCGATCTGCTCAGGATTGCACGTCGAACCAAACATCCCATCGATTCGAGGGATTGAGAACGCGCCGCTGGTGATACATTCATCCCAATTTAAGACACGAAAACAATTTGATGTTGACAAGACAGTTCTACTGATAGGTAGCGGAGAGACAGGAGCGGACATCGCCTATCTAGCCGCAACCTCGAAGACCAGGCGGGTGGTGATGTGTCACAGAGACGGCTTCCATTTCGCCCCCAAGGTTGGCAATCTGACTTTGAATCCATAATAGAGCTAATTGCCATCCAGAGAAACCCTGGGCCGATGGTCCTTCCTATTCTTGGAAGGAGGCCAGATCCCGCAGAGCCAGGCATACCCATCGATGTTAGCCGCGCGAATCTCTTTGACACGACCTACATCCATCCTATCCTTCGAAACCATATGGTTCTATGGGATTACTATTATTATTACATTAAAATACTGCTCTGGTTATGCTCCGGTACAACTGCGGGGATGGACCAATGGGTTGGAGAGATCAGTCGAGAGAGACACCATCCATCCAAGAGTGAGTTGCTCCCGCCCATCTGTTCGCTCGATACTGACGTACCCAAGTATTTTTCAACAAATCGTCGAAGGTTTGCCCTTACATAAGCTTGCCCTACCGTCCGAAGCTTCCCGGATACGGCTTGTGCGCATATTCGCTTAGATCGGCCCTGATCCAGACACCAGTTCCCGACACGAACGGCAGACAAGTAGACCTGGCGCCTTGGCCCGAAAGGTTTGACCGCAGTGGACTCGTTCAATTTACCAACAACGGACGCCCAGAGTACGAACGGATGAAAGACGAAAGGATAAAACCAGATGTTGTCATACTCTGCACAGGGTACAAGCAGAGCTTTCCTTTTTTGCAATCGGAAGCTTCCTGTGTCCCAATGTATCCCCTGCCAAGCGAGACCGATGTCCGTGGCGTATGGAAGCGCGATGACCCCACGGTAGGTTTCATCGGCTTCGTACGGCCTTCGCTCGGTGCCATCCCACCCCTGGCGGAGATGCAAGCACAGCTCTGGGTTGCCAACCTTCTCGCGCCGCAAAAAATACCACAGAACTTACGCCAGGAGGATGAAACGCATTACCGCCTGCATTGTCCCGCAGACGCCAGAATAACTTACGGTGTCGACCACGAGAGCTACGCGTATCAGCTCGCCCTGGATATGGGTTCGGCCCCCGGCGCCGGGAACATCCTAAAACTCATGCTTCACACTCATCGGTCCAGATGCTGGCGTCTTCCAATTATATGGGCGCTGGGCGCACACTTCAACACGAAATTTCGGCTAAGAGGTCCTTGGAAGTGGGACGGCGCGTTGGAACTTCTCGTATCGGACGAATTCTGGCACACAATCACTCGGCGGCCGCTTTTCTTCGGTGTGGTACCTTGAAACGTCTTTACGACATTAAAGACTGACATTACAGCAGGTCATTTTGCTGTTTCATTCCTCCCCATGTCTATCTTTGGTCCTCTCAGCTTGGTGGTCTACTTGTATTCCACGGTCGTGGACGCTATCAATCGACTGTTGGACGGGATCTCCCTCCTATATGGTTGTTTTTGTGCAATGTACAGGACTGAAAGTTCTCAAAACATACCTTGGGAGGTTGCATCACTTATGCGTACAGGGTATTAGTCCGATCATCGAGGTGAGAAATGTTCATACTCAAGGCTTTAGAGATCTAAGGTGTAGCTTGTTAAGCCGGACGTGCGCATACCAGTATGTATGCCATTGCTGTGCGTTCCATGTGTGATAGCAAGTCTTATCGGTGCCCGCAATAACTGAAGGGTTCGTCTGCGCTTGACTGCATGAAGTAACCCAAATTCATCGGGTGAGACTCGCAACCTTACGTTGGATGAAATTATGTGCTTTTCATCGCAAGTCGTAGCAGAACTGGGGCACGAAATGCATTGCTATATACTCTGAAGTACCTATTTAATCTAGGGCACTTTTCAAAATGTAGACGAAGCCATGAGTTGCATCGAAACATCTCGACATTAACTTCCCTTGAGATGCGTGAGGTCTATATAGCTGCGGCATGTTGAGATTTAATCCTGCTGGACAGAAGCAAAGAAGCAAAGAAGCAAAGAAGCAAAGAAGCAAAGAAGCAAAGAAGCAAAGAAGCAAAGAAGCAAAGAAGCATTGAGCCTTAGTCCATCCCTTCCCGAATGTTGTCATACTTCGAGTTTGGGTAGTCCAAGTAATTTGAGGTTTCTTCCAAGGCACCCAGCGCGATTGAACTTGCGTTTATTAGAGAGTCTGAATCTTTCTTATCTCCTGATGCCTCCCAAAACATACTGCCGCCGAGATGCATGCTTTTGAGATATGCCACTTTTTCGGACACTACTTGCTTGGTATCGTAGGAGATAAGTTCTTGAAGACTTGAGTCGTAGCTGTACGAAGCACCTGCGACCTGGTCGTACTGAAGGGTCGCACCCTGCCTGGGAAGATCCTTGTAGTCCCAGAGTCCAGCTTCCCAATGACCGCTCCCCAGCCCGGAGACCGGCAAGCCAAGGCCGCCAGTCTTGAAAGAACGACCATAGAGGGGCATACCGAGTACAATCTTACGCGAAGGAACGCCTCCTTGAATAAAAGCTTCCACAGCTGCCTTGGCGCTAAAAGGAGTGGCGTTGGGCAGGTCGGGATTCGGTGATAAATTGGCAGAATGGCCGCTGTTATGGCTACCTCCAGTGGTGAAGTCGTAGGCCATTAAGTTGACGTAATCGAGGACCTCGCCGAGTTGCTTCATTTGTGAAGCTTCATACACCTGATACTGCGCTGACCCTGCGGAGGCCGCGATGGACAGCAAGAAGTGATGGCCGGGAGCATATTGAGTCGCATACGAGTCCAGCTCTACACGGAGACTTTGGAGAAGAAGTAGCTGGTCTCCAGCCTCTTTGGTGTTCTTCGGGAACTCCCAGTCCACATCGATACCGTCAAAACCCCAGTCGCTCATGTACCCGAGAGCAGTTCGGGCGAACGTCTTTCGGGCTGCGCCAGAACTTGCCACAGCAGCAAAGTTGGAAGACCAAGTCCATCCTCCAATGGAAAGCATAAGCTTTAGCTTCCTGTTCTTCTTCTTGAGCAAATAAAGCTGCTTGACACAGCCATACGCGTTCGTTCCAGCTTCAAGCCATGCTAGTCACAAGTTAGCAAGGACTGGCAACAACGGCGAACGACCAGTGCTTACAGTCGCCGGGATAGTGCTTCTCAATATCGGCGTAGGTGTCACCGGAGCGTCTTGGTCAGTGAGTATAAGTGCGGCCTTGTGAATCCCCGCTACTGTTGAACTTACACGGTTCCATCTGCCTCAGCTCTCATGAACGCATATAGAACGTGGGAGACTTTGTCAGCGGGAAGCTCGGATGGCTGGAAATTCCGACCGTAGATGCCCCTGATGCACATCAGACAAGATATAGACCACACACGGCGCTCTTCTTACCAATTAGTGAAGTAGACCGAATTGGCAAATGACTCTCCGCCACTGGGCGATGCTGCCACCCATAGACTACGCGTCAAGCTCATCAGCACAACGAACTTGCGATGGAGGAGCATCGTGCCGTCGTAGTCGTGGGGAGGCAGGCAAAGTATGAGCACTGGCGGCTTTTTGAAATACAGACAGCACGACTGGGTGGAAATCGGCTTTCAATACTAAGATACGGAGTAGGCTCAAGCGCCATGGATGCGCACATGCTGTGGTATGCCAGGCATAGATATCATTTTAGCTTTGAGTGGCGCATTAATGCCCTGATGCCCAAAGGCTGGATCATTTCCGCAGACTTCATGGCCTTTGTAGCTCCGGTACTTGCGCTCTGGATGCAGGGCATGTGGCGCTGGAATCTCACCATATTTTTGGTGTCACCGGCGAAGTCGCAGTTCTTCTGTACACACTGCAGCACCTGTCATACAGTATTGTATTATTTTGGCTACAGATAGAAGCGGAACCTTGAATGGCCGGTGAGAAAGAAGGAGTCTATTTGTTCCTTCTGCTTCGCATTTTTGCAGGTTCTATGAACTACTACGGCGGAGGGATGGACAAAGCAGTCCTATCGTGATGGACTCAGGCGCGCCTAATCTGGGTCCTAGCAGATCGCACCCACGCCTGCAGGGCTTCTTATCTTAATCTCGCAATACATACATACACCCTAGTTTCGGTGCAGGCCTATGCCCGCCCGCTCCATGCGACCATCGAGAAGCAGGTATCAGCGTTCTTAGCGACCAAGCCGTGTGGCTAGCGAACTTGCGCCGCATGATCGTAGGCGAAGCTCAATAGCCGGGCGAGTACGCCGTCTCAATCCTCTAGCGTTACTCTCGGCACCAACAAGTCATGCCATTGTGGAGACTCAACTTACTGGGTGTGTTCCGCATTGCTCCGCGTTTCGCACCTGTCGGGCTTCAACTATTTGCCGTTCCAAGCAAATGAAGGCGTCGAGGACGGCATCCGTGGGCGATGGATTGCCGTCATGGTTTCGAAAGCGAATACAAGGGTAGCAACAGCTGTTCGACGGGGCCTTGTACAGGCGGGCGGAGCAGTTCTAGAGTTAACTTGAGGGAGGACAGCGAGTCGGGCATTCGCGCGGCGGCCTGTTACCATAGTAGCATGTTGCGACGGGGCGCGGCAACTGGGCACTATTGAGACGAAGGAACCCTTACGAACCAGACCAGATCCGCGCGTGCTGGCGCTGAAATTCGCCTAAGATACTTCGGATTTTGCCCAAGTGCGCATTCCGATGCCAAATTGCAGCGCGTCGCGCGTTGTAGTCGTGACGCGTGCTGTGGGGTGCGCTTGGGGGCAGCATACCACGAGAGCGGAACGCCAATCGACCACTTTCATCATTTCCCAGTCCAAGGCTACTCCTCCTTTCTTCCCGTCGTCGATCATCGTGGAGCCAGACGACCCGATGCTATGAAGGGACAGCCAGCAATCGACCCGCATGAGTCCCGCACGGGTGACGCGTTCAGGCGCGGCGATATTCGGCCACATAAACGCGTTCAAACTTACCGAAGAAGAACAAATCGCCTCAACAATCGAAGAGTAGACACGCCCCGCGCGCCGCGGCGAACGGCGCGCGACAGGCTTGTCACCCATGGCCACGCCGACGCTCAGCAGAACCACCAGTTGTGCGCAAGCATCTCTCCAGCCCAATCCCTACGTTACGATGCTGTAATCGGGTCCGGCGATGTTTCGATATCAGGGTTGCAGCGCATCGAGGCTCACCAGCTGGATGAAGCGGGCAACAAGGAGCCAAGGTACATAATGAAATGTCAGTGTCTGGACGGCTGTCACATGATCCCCGAGTCTACCATTGCACGGGCATCACGCGCGGGACACGCGGCTATCCTAACATATTGGCATGTACGGGGTCTGCAGAAGAACGAAGCACCAAGAACTCGACCACTGAGGGCTACGGAGCTGTCCAGCCGACCTTCTCGAAAGGACGGAGTCGCGGATGAATGCCTCCAGGTTGTGGGATGCAAACGCCACGAGGCGGGCAACGTCAGCTATCGAGTGCAGATGGTCGGCAGCCCGGCGCACAAATCGAAATGGCTGGCAAGCTACAAGCTGCAGGATGAAGTCGTGCGCAGCTTCGAACAGTGTTTGCAACCGGACGTGACGCCGTCACACCAAATCGATCCGTACGCCGTTCCACAGGATGACCACGAGCGAGGCGAGCTTCAAGCCATTCTTGACCACGATGTTCACCCATCTGGAAGAGCAACATCGCTTAAGCTGCGGTGCCTTTGGGCGTCAAGCGAGAAATCCTGGGAGGCGGAGGTCGAGGTTCAGAGAATGAATAATGCAGCAGTCCTCACATATTGGCACCACACGCCGAGGCCAGAAGTGACCGCCCGATACTTTCGCATTCTAGACCATGTGTGGAAGAAGCGGAAGCTCTGGTTCTACGTCCAGTGGGTCGGTTACAGCGCCTGCACGGACCCGGAACATGGTTTAGACGACGTCACGACCGAGCCCGCCGCAAAGGTCAAGAAAGAGTATTGCGAGGCATACGAGGAATACGTGAGAAACCACGGGCTGGATGGTCGAGCGAAGGGCAGATTACGGACGCTTTGAATTGTTTTGGCAAGGAGGATAGTCCTGCCTTGGTGCGCTCGACTACCAAGAAACCAGTGGCTAGCGCCCCAAGTATATCAAGGGAGGATGCGATTGAGTCACTTCGTCATAGTGCTACTGCATTAAGCTCCCATTAGGTAGGCATACGTTCGCTCATGCCCGCGCTTCCCATTACTCTGCTCTCGTCTTTCACAGAGTGAGCCGTCGTGTATGCCAACTTTTCCGAGGTCATCAGAAGCCCGCACATCAGACACAGACCTCCGGCCGTGACCGCAATGTAGAATTCCCGTGAGATTACCTTGGCAACCGCTTGTACGGCTTGCTGTAACAGCCCCGGGTCCCTCCAGATCATCGAAGACACGCCAGAAAGCGCCTCGCGAATCTCATGCTTCGAGATGTCCTCCGACCCCACGGCTTGCTCAAGGAGCGAGTAGCCAACATTCTGGAAGACGGAGCCAGCAATGGCGAGGGTGACGGCGATACCTCCGAACTGAGCCAGATTGCAGAGGGCAACGGCATCGATGCGGATGCTCCGCTGCCTATTTTTGTTGATGACGTTGCAAATGCCGACCCCATGCTGGAAATGCATACCTAAGGCAATGCCGATGAGCGCCTCAAGCCCCATGATCCGCGCTTCCGAGCTTGTTCTGTCGGCAAGGGTGGCGATCATTGCCGCCGAGCCAGCCACTGTAACGACACCACCAGCGATATAGAACACTTTGTGCCTCTTGACTATGGGCAACAGGGTCCCAGTGAGCAAGAGAGTCGTAATGAACGGTATGGTAAACGGCAGAAGCAGTACGGATTGGCGGAGCGCATCGGCGCCCCGCGTGAAGGCAAAGAATAAAGGCGTATATATGAGCGTGACGGCGTAGGCCGAACCTGCGCAGGCGGAGGCAATCCATATCGGTAGTAGGTCGAGGCGCGATAGCATATGAAGAGGAAGGGCTCGCTCGTGCCTCGTCGTAAAAGCACAGAAATGTTGCTGAGCGGCCCAGAGCACGAGGGACCCACCGAACACAAGCCACATGGCATTCGATCGTGCCGACTGCCATTCCCATATTGGGCCTGAAAAAGTGGTCGCGACGGCGAAAAGTTCTGGCACGACGGCATTGAACGCGATACCGACCGGGTCTATGTGCTTCAGTCGTGCACGCAGTGGCGTTGCTGGGTCGTAAAGGAGGTGCCTTGGAGCACATGCGGCACATAGAAAGAACGCGGCGGCAACCAGAGGAAGATTGAGGTAGAAAGTCCAACGCCAAGTTGATCGCTCGGCAAACACACTACCTATCGGCCCACCTAGCGCCAGGCCGATGGCCCATGAAGCGCTGGAGCACGCGACCAGTCTCGGGGTCTCTGCAGCTGTCGCAAACTCGGCCAGGTAGGACATATTGCTAAGTGAAACGTTAGCTGTCGGCCGCGGCAGGGCATGCTTTCGACATACGTCTGCAGGAGTACGGCGCCACCGATGCCCATGATGCTTCGCCCGATAATGACTGTCGCCATATTCGGCGCTGCACCTGCGAGTGCGGAACCCACGAAGAAGACCACCAGGTGAGCTAGGTAGATCCCACGCAGGTTAAAGCAATACACGACTTTTCGCGCCAGGGATAAGGATGCGAAGACGGCTAGGGAGAAGGACAAACTGATCCAATCCAGCAGTTCAATGTGTCCAAGTGACTCGTACAGGTGGGTTTGGATAGTGGCAACGTTGCTCACATCATACCCTAAATGTGTTGTCAATACTCTGCAATAGACGTCGAGAATATCGAAGAAGCTCGCGACTCACCACTGATCATGCTTATCAGACAAATGACTGCAATTGTCCCATTCCACTTCCATTCCGCAATATGCTGCCTGGGGTTTGTGACAGTGTAAATTTCCGTCTTGGATGTTTCGTCCGGGGTGTTGACATCGGATTTATTGCTGGTAGACTCGGAGCAGCCAGTGATCTAGTGATCGCTGCGTCGTTTCTTATGTCCTTCGGGTCGCACGCAAGGCCCCATCTTGGCTGGATAGATGTTCGGCATGCTTGAGTAAGAGGAATGAAGAATGATCTAGCAAAACCTGTTCGGCTGCTCAGAAGATGTGTCTTGTCAAATGGTATAAGGGTAAGGGCAACAGATACGTACGAGGAGGTTCGGGAGCATCGCACGCAGAAGCTTGCGTACGCGAAGGAGAAAAGGACATCAAAGCCGACTGCTATAATAGCCAAAGAGTGGACCAAATTGCTCATTCAGCGCTCGTTTCGGCGAAGAGCAATCCGTCTCTTCAAGGCTAAGGATGGGCCGCAATGGTTCGGATCAAGTACCGCTGCTCCATGGTAACGGCATCATCAACTCTGCCAGACTTATCGCCCTGCCAACCATGATGGCTTGTGGGACCAATATTACAGTACTCGGCGGACGTACCCTCAAATTGTCAGTGCTCAGCGGACTCTCTCGCCTCACTATCTCGCTGGGCCTCTTGTACTTGGACAGCCGTGAAATGGCAGAAAAGCCATTTAGGATGGAAGGCCATGGAAGCGGAAGTGAAAAGGCGAGGGGAGGGGCTGAATAGGTTCAGTTCTGGACAATGGAAGCAACTCTGGGCTCGAGTGGCAGGTTAGGGTCCACGATTCCATCACTATCTCACTATGAATAACCCGGAGTTTGACGACGACGACGAAACTCTCGAACCTGCCACCCCCACGATAGCGAATACAGTTTTCACCCGGTTTGACGGCTGCAGCCCAACGCCAACGGGTCCGAGTCAGTTCAGAAATGATGACGAACGGACGCCATTCTTCCTCCCGTCAAGTGGCGAGGATTACAACATTCCATTCGATAAGCACAATCCTACGCATATTCGTTGCACTATAGAATGGAAGCTATCGTTGAGGAAGGAAAATAGATTTTCCTCGCTCACGCATCAAACAGAAAAACACATCGTGCTCCCTGGGATCAAGTGCTAGAGCCGAAGATCGAGACCAACAAGCGAGAAAGACTGCCTGGAGCCAACTTTCAAATCGACGAGACTAAAATTACGGTTTCTGTGACGGAAAAACACGAACGCGACGTCCGATGTGGTTCTCCGAGGATAACCAGCTGATAGCCTGGAGCTATCTTCTTCTCGAGGAGAAGGAATTACGGGCCGTTATAACGGTCATATACAAGGACAGTAAGGAAGCAAGTGCTTTGACAACCCGCGGGTCTGCGAAGCGAGGGACCGCAGCCCAGCACAATACGTGTAGACAAAAATAACGGGAGTTCTTGTATGTATAGTACTGTATACAGTACTTACAGTACATACAGTACAGCGAGCTGTTTGTATGTGGAAGCGGCCAACAGCCAAAACTGGTTGCACTCAGCAGTCGCGCCACAATGGTACTTAACAAGATCACAATTCGCGACAGGCAAGAGATTTTGATATACCTATGTAAATGCTCCAAAAGTGGCTTGCGTCGCGTTTTTATCTGTTCGTGTATTGGCGAAATTGGGCACACTATCGGCTGCACCATTTTCGCAGCCATAGTAGGATTTGTAGCGGTACAGAACTGTACAGTACAGTACTGTACCGTATAACCCTCAGAGAATTCGTAGGCGCCCCACAGCCTGTGTCTTGCAGTGTTTCATTTCCGCGTATCTTCTCTGGGGCTCGGAAGCCCGGGATGCTATGAAACACCTTACGAGTAGCTGATTTGGATGAGGTTCACCATTGGCCCCCCGGCAGCCGTAAGTGGGCCGAACAAAATTAAGCAGCTATGGATTTTCTGAGGTTATACGGTACCCTACCAAGAAGGCGGGCCGCTTTGCTTATGATTCTTTTGCTGAGTGAATCCCAGACGCTATAGAGGCGGAAAGCTCCCTTCAACTTGAACCGCCACTTTCAGCGTGGCAAGATTTTGACACGCAAAGTAAACTGCAGCTTCGCGCCATTTTCCCGGTTAAGCGGAAAGAGTTCGGCTTTGATTCAACTGACCTGAACTGAGAGTAAGATGCCAAATTTGGACCTCACGAATACAGAGCACTTAGTGACTTGATGGAGCTGATAACGGAATGTGCACCGTGTCACTTTAGATTTTAATGTGTCAATCTCTGCGAAATCTCATTGTATCCACACAGCCATGTTTTCAAGCCGCGTACGGTGGTCTACGTTGGTGGGAAGAGTGGCACGGATGCTACGAAGCACACTAGAAACTGGATACCAACAACTTCCTACGTAGCAGCATGTTGGTTTTGCTGACAGTTCAAACTACCCTGTCAGCTACTGACACCGGACACCGCGTGAAGGTCTGCTGCTATCGTCCTACTGCATTAACAGCGCAGTATTCGGTGTGCTCACCGAAAGCTGGGGATGGACGGAAAAAATTGAAAGTGAATGTTGCAAAAAAAGCCGATTCAATCCCAGATAACATTGCAAGCCCTCAATAGGACGCCAACGACGGCGCTTTCAATCCCAGATAGCATCGCAAGCCCTTAATAGGAGGCCAATAGAGGCGCTTTTAATCCCAGATAGCATTGCAAGCCCTCAATGGGACGCCAACGACGGCGCTTTCAATCCCAGATAGCATCGCAAGCCCTCAATAGGAGGCCAATAGAGGCGCTAGATAGCATCGCAAGCCCTCAATGGGACGCC
>JALHBZ010000089.1:0-16973 GCA_024340015.1 Tolypocladium ovalisporum
GTATACGAGGTTATGATTGGACCATTAGACTATATTACTATATCACTATAGGCGTAGGCGTAACCAAAAATGCGTTTTGGCACAAACTCACTCGCAGTCGCCCGTACCCTGGCTGTTCCGGGCTCCCACCTCTTGCGCCAGCAAAAGTCAAACACGCGGCTCGCGATTGCGCTACCTTTTGACTTTTGCGCATCCAATCCTCGCTGAGGTAGACTCGGCCCCGACTCTTGCTGCCGCTCCCGCTGCGGCGCTGCCATTGACTTTGTCCTGCCCGACGCGCTCGAACCCTGCGTGGCATGCCGTCGGCTGCTCGAATGCCCAACGCCGGCTGTTTTTGCACAGCGGGACGTAGCTCCCCGACCCCTGGCGACCCGTGATTCATGGCTTCGCCAGGAATGAGACGCCTCAGCGAGGCCATGGCTTCCGAGCCCTTCGAGGTTGAGCGACGACGCTTCTCCGCCGACGCGGCCGATATGGTCGCCTCGACGGGGTCCTTGCAGATGCAGATGCGGTCGCCCTCACTCGAGAGGATAGGCATCCGTGCGAGGTTGGGACTTGCTGGCGTGGCCAGACGAACGCTCGGCATCTGCCTCTTGCTAGTGACAGTCTTTCTGTGGACGCTGTCCAACTTTCTGGCGAGTGTAAGGGTGCACCACCCATCCTCCGTACAGTCCCGGTATGCTGACATTACTGCACAGTTCATCTTCTCCGATCATACCTACGATAAGCCCTTCTTCCTCGTCTACGTCAACACATCCATCTTTGCGATCTCCTTGATACCGATGTTCATAAAGTATATGCTCAGGAGCGGGGTGCGCGGTGCGCGGCACGACTTGGCACAGATGTGGCACGAGCACAAGCATGGAGGCTTGCACACGAAGCTGGCGACGGAGGACGAGGACGAGTCATCAGGCGAGAACCTGCTGGTGAACGACGACGGCGGCCTCGAGCCCACCGGACCGTCCGACGAGAGGCTCAGCTTCCGCGAGACGGCGATACTGAGCCTCGAGTTCTGCATGCTGTGGTTCCTCGCCAACTACTTTGCATCTGCATGCCTCGAGTACACGAGCGTCGCCAGCGTCACGATCCTGACATCGACGAGCAGCGTGTGGACCCTCATCTTCTGCGCAATGTTCCGCGTCGAGCCCTTTTCCGTCCGCAAGCTCATCGGCGTGACGGCTTCGCTGGTGGGCATTGTGCTCATCTCCACGGTGGATCTGTCGGGCAAGAGCGACGAGAACAGAGGGTCGTTCCCACACAAGACGCCCACGCAGATTGCCATTGGCGACTCCATGGCCTTTTTCAGCGCCGTCGTGTACGGCATGTACGTGACGGTGATGAAGCGGCGGGTCGGCAACGAGGACAAGGTCGACATGAGGCTGTTCTTTGGCCTGGTGGGCGTCTTCAACATGGTAATCCTGTGGCCGCTGTTCTTTATACTGCACTGGACCAACCTTGAGCCGGTATGATTGGCCTTGTGCGTTGACTCTGTGGACCAAGCTGACGCCGCTGTAGTTTGAGATGCCCCCGACGGGCAAGATTTGGGTCATCATCATTGTACGCCCTACCATGAAGCGAATGTTCAGAGGTCAGATGCTAACGGAGAGCAGATCAATTCACTGTCGTCATTTGTTAGCGATATCTCATGGGCGTTTGCCATGCTGCTGACCACCCCGTTGGTCGTCACAGTCGGGCTGTCGCTGACGATCCCACTCTCCCTGGTCGGCGAGATGATCCAGTACGGACAGTACTCGAGCTTCGTCTACTGGATCGGGGCCGCGGTGGTGTTTGTGTCGTTTGTGTTCATCAACAAAGAAAGCCACGAAGACGGCGAATCGGGAGAAGAAGTTGATGAGCCGGCGCGGGATTCACCTGCTGGTGTTGCCGTATAGACAAGCTGCATTGGATGGTTGAGCAACATGGCGTTGGCGTTTACGAAATCTTGGATCTGCATCGGAATGGATATCGACGGACACGTGCATCGCCTTGTCGCCGTTGGTGAAGCAAACGACTGATTCGGCCTGGCTCCGCGGGTACTGATGGGGCTATGGCAATTCTCAGGATGGGGCGTCGTGTGGGGAGGCGATGATGCAGGCCTTGGCAGGCAGTCGATCATGCCCGCCCATGCCGCCCTACGGCACAGTCAAGCCGCATGGGACGTTTTGAGACGTGTTGTGTAATATGGTGGCTGTTGGGCTAAAAGTACAAGGTACTGTGCTTGCTTGCCCCGCATGCCAGTACAGCTCATACTACATGTTGTACGTCGGTACATTTGATGTCTTGCCTCTTGCTCGTTTCCTCCAGCTCAGTTAAATGATGGCCGATTTCTGCTGAACTCACGGCAGCCTAGCAGCTGCAGCCGCAAGCAGAACAGCCCCCGACGCCGCAGGCATCAAGGATATTGCAGTCATTGTCCTGGGTGCAGTTGAGCCACTTTCCATAGCCGAGGACGGCGGCTGTCCAGCACCACTGGCCCCCCGTGCTACACTGCTTGAAGCAGTAGCCTCGGCTGCACCCGACGGTCTTGGCAGTATAGCAGGCGCGCTCGAACACGTTGCCATCGAGGGCCGTGGGATGCTCGTTGCAGAGGCGGACTTTGTTGGGGTCGATGCCAGAAGGAAGGGAGGACTTGTCGATCTTGTTGACGCCGAGCTTGCCGCACTGCGCCTCGATCGACGTAGATGTAATCCCCGCGCCCTGAAGGGCGGCGACCAAGGCCATGGTGAGTGTGAAACGCATTCTGATGAATGGTAATGATGAGTGAACTGTACAGGTAGTGATGCCGTGTCTAAGCTTACGGATAGAGTGACCTTGGCTATTATTAATAGCCCTAGATGATGGGTTCAAGATGCAGACCGCAAGCTCATGTTTACTTGCTTTCGAGGGCGGGCTTCATCGGCATGTAGAACTCAATGCCCTCATTCCTTTCCCAACTCGTCGTCCGAGTATAGTCTCGGGATCTAGCTGGCCCGGCCATGGGGGCCGATGAAGTTGGTATACCTTTCCTGAAAGTGCACCGAATTTCGCTGCAACTATACTAATGATTCTCAACGCCGCATGCCAGGGCAACCTTGTCTCAGCGACGCCATGCTTCAAAGGCGCCCTTGACGGACTGAACGGACTGGACGAGGCATGCGGGGGGAAGAAACAAACGCCTCTGCTATCAAAGTTTGCCGTATAGCCCGTATAGCCCGTATCGCCCGTATTGCCCGTATTCGAGTCGAAATGTGGTGGCAGGGGGACTCTTCCTTCCCCACGCCATGGCGAATCCCCGCTTGAGGTGGAACTGGCGAGGCATGGAGCCACATGGGACGGATCGGCCCGTTGGCAAACATGCATGCGAAGGAGACATTGCCCATGCCCTGATCCGAAGCACAAGCTTTGACAGCGAGAGCTGCATCTGCTCGCGGGCCGCATCCGCATGGCACGAGGTCGTGGACAAGATCTGCGTGCAGATGAGCGCCCGCTGAGAGCAAACGCGACGCGCATGCCGTTCCACACGACGTGATGGATCCATGCGCGTGACTGCTCGCCATCACGTCGCACAAGATGCCCATGCTGCGCGGGCATGGCACTGTTGCATTTCCCCTCGGCAGGGCGGGGGGGCCCCTGACCGCGGCTGGTGCCACTTCCTTCGGTCGACGACGCTCCACGCGATGCCCAACGTCTGCGGCGTAGTCGTCAGCACTCTGCAGAGTGTGGGGGGGCATGCAGAAGACTACCAGGAGTACGGGGAAGGCTCAGGAGATGAGCTACTGCGGCATGCATGTCCGCAGTGAGCTGCCCGACAAGCCACAGCCGTTGGCATGTTTGCTCTTTTGCGCCGCTGGGCATCAACATGGCGTCAAGTCTGATGGTGGCTGGCGTTCTTGCCTGTCACCTTTAAGCGTTACGGTCCGCCACCTTGTTGTCTCTTCTGCAGAGCGGTCGATTTGGAAAGAGACTATATCGCAAGACACATCACACGCCGCCAAATCGAGCGACGATGAAGTGAAGACCTCCGGTCTCCGCAGCCGGGTCGTCCGTTGAACATGCCCGATCCGGAAGAGTCAAAGGCAACAGCGCTACGCCATTGGTCAGCGCCCAACGTAGCACAAGGAAGAGATAAGACGATGTGGTTTGGCAGCCAGAGGGGGCTCTCAATGGGGTTGCCTTGTTGAACTTTGATACGTAATTGCGCACATCGCAACGCCAGCAGCGAATGCGCGGTTGACAAGAGAGCAAGCAATCATCCCGCTGGAGCGATAGCAGTGCAGTCATGGACGTCTCGTGTGCTCCGCGGGCAAAAGATGGGCCCTGCATCCTCCTGCCTTGCCATTACTTGCCATTTAGTTTGTAGAGTGCTCCTACTTACGACCTCGTCACTCAAGCACTTGCAAACGGTAGCGTCCCCTGCTCCGTGAGGCCTTGTAGTCAATTAAGTGGGGGAAATGCATCTGGGAAAAGAGTGCCCCTGGATCTGCTGATCGATAGCGCGCATCTTAGTACCTTGGTGACGCACCCGAGCATGAATTACTCTGGCAGGGCAGGTCTAGTTTCCTCCCGCGCCGAAACGATGCGCCACCCAATCCCCGATCCCGGGCGGCTCAGTCGCGTGGCACGAAACCGGTATGGCGGAATCCAACGGCCGCAAATTCTCCTGCTGTGCCCCCGGGGCATGTCCGATTCGGTGGGCGGGAGGGAACCGCGGATGTGGACCACGAGGCGCTCGGCGTGGAGGAGGCATGGTTGAAAGACTGCATCTGTGGATTTTGATGCCAAGACAAGGGACGAAGCCGCCTCACGACAACAAGCACCGGATTGCCAATTGAGCCTTGCTGACACTCGAGCTTGTCGCCTACTGGGTTTACGGTTATTCGCATACAAAAGCACCCTTGGATCCTGCTGTTCAGGGCTCCACGAAGACACAACCATCGGGGTGCGCATTCCGACCTTGAGCTCATCGACCCGACTTCCCGGCGTGAGCAAACTCGAACCTGTAAAGTGCAAGTAGCGCCTCGGAGACTGCAACTGAAACCACGGCATTTGCTTGCAAAAGACTCGTGTCTGAAAAAGGCATTCTTCATTCTGCACGGCTGCGCCCGTCCGAGGGCCGGTGAGAAGTCGTGCCTTGCCTGTGACATCGGCACTTCCTCCTCGAGCTGCCTTTGCGCAGACCACTTGCTCCTTCCGCCCAACGCACCCAACGCTGCGTCTTCGTCTGTTATTCAGCAATCAACCACTTTCAAGCTGAAAAAGCGTCGTCTGCGCCAGCCAACCTCTTCCCGGCACACATCTCTCCTCGCGTCTCACTCCGACCTAACAAGCCGTACCACCTAAACGCAAAACCACTCTCTCATCCCTTGACCTATAAGAGGACCGACATTGCTCCTGGACATGCTCTCATCGGCACCAACTTCTCCACCGGCCTCATGGAAACCTTCCGCAAGGACCGCCCGCTGGTAGAGTCCATCGCCGTCGCCACTCGGGGCATACACGCCAGGCTTAACAAGCTCATCGTTGCACGTCTGCCCCTGGCGCTGCCCCCGCAGGCGACTGACCCAGCGCCTTACCTGTCCGGACTGCTCCACATCACGCCCATATATGTGGCCTTTGAAGAAGCATGGCGATACGTCCTCGCTGCACCGCCGCCAACGGCCCCGACCGGCAGTCTCACCGACGGACGCGCCCCTGAAATCCACCTTGTGGATATCGACAGCCCGTCTTCATCAAGACTTGAGAGCGGCAGGCTACACAGCCCGCCTCCTCGTGGCTGCATGCTCTCTACACTGGAGCGCTTGCACCTCCCTGGTTTGATGCGATCAGATCGGCTACGCCAGGACATTCGAGCAATGACCGGCTGGCCCGATCACGTCGTCGAGGAGCAACTGCAAGCCATCGGCGAGACAGGACACCTTTTCGAGTTCATCAGCCACATCCAACGAGCCGTCAAGAACAAACCGCACGTCCTCTTGGCCTATTCATACATCATGTACATGGCGCTTTTTGCCGGCGGCCGGTTCATCAGAGCGTCCCTCGAGTCCGCTGGAAAGACGTTTTGGGACACGGAGCCCTCGCCCGTAAAGCCGACATGGCGAGCCTCACACAGAGCATTTGCGCCAGGACACAAGTCGGACGCAAACCCCGACTTGGGCTTGATGCCCTTGAGCTTCTTCCATTTCGACACGCCGCTTGACGGAGAGGACTTGAAGCGCGAGTACAAGCAGCGGCTGTCGGACTCGGAAGGACTACTGACCTCGTCGGAGAAGCACGACATTGTGCAAGAGGCTATTTGCATATTTGAGAACATCACGTTGCTAGTGTCCCAGCTGGACATGGTCTGCGCCGAGGGGGAAGAGGACGACCATGCCTCTTCTGAACGCGCCGACTCCTTGGCCTCGCTCGCTAGTCTCCTCCAAAGTTCCTTCACCAATCGTTTCCGTGACAGCATCGTCGTCACCAAGGAACGGAGGGAGCGTCACCCGTCGAAGCGGTCGTCCGGCCACGAAGATCAGTGCAGCATTGCCAGGGCTATGAAGGCGCGTCAGTCCAGCAGCAGTTCCACGGACAGTTCCGTCAAAGTCTTCCGGGGGCGACCGACGCCACAGCCCCACGAGGATCCTTTGCTCTCATCTTCCGACGCCATTGAGCTCTGTCCGGCCATGCCCAAGTCCATCAGATTCGAAGAGGCGCTGTCGCGCCCTGCCCGCGGCCAGGACAGTTTGCGTGGGTCGGGTGCTGAACTTGTGGAAAGCTTCAAGCTAGCCTCGATGCGTGTGCAGGAGGCCAGCGTGACGAACTTGGTCCTGGCCGCAGCTGTGGCGGCTATCATTCTCGCGGCTCTCGTGATAAGCCGACGGAGCGCTACTGACTGAAACCGCGAATGGAAGCCATTCATGAGAAACGAAGCCTCACGGTCGCTTTGCATTTTAGCACGAGATTTGAACAGGAGTCTGGGCATAAGATGACAAGTCTGCAGGGTGGGCATTGATTTTTGGTAGGGAAGCATCAAGAAAATTCACTTGGGAGCAGCATGCGCGAATTTGTATACCGACGGTGGCAGGACCACGACCTGAGATGCGGGTGTACTCGGAGATGTCTCGAAACCAAAGCTCACCTAAATACAATAGCATAGCACATTGGGTGTCCATAAGCTGCAATGTGCCGTAGTCTTCATCTGATCAATTGTTCATGGCAATGGTATATTCCCAACATCAATACGCTAATCGTGTCTTGCTCGTTGCTAATATCGCAAATGCAACTTCGCCGCCATATGCCCAACAACGCCGTGGCTGGAGCCCATTCATTGGATATCCAGGCTCGAAAAACAAAAGAAGAAACCAGACTCGTTAATCATCACGACTCGTCAAAGTCCCAGTCGTCTTCGACGTCGGCCCACCCAGCCAAGTGTCTCTCGCCGCCAAACTCTCCCACCTGTCGTAGATGCCTCGCACGGTCCGGGTTCGACTGCCACTGGCGGACGATGTAGTCGTCCGAAGCGGTGACGAGCTCGCCGCGATGCGACCAGGAGAGTGTAGTCACCTCTCGGTTGTGACCGCGAATCAGGGGCGTGCCGCCACGAAAGATGGGCACCAGAGACGACGATGGCGAGGGACCCAAGGGCGTAAAGGAGGAGGAGAGGAATGACTGCGACGGCGTGGCAGTGTCGTGGTGGACATGCTCGCGCTGCGCCCAAGCGGCGCGCATGTACCGCTCGTCGGTCGGAAAGAGCATCGCGCAGCTGTCGGAGCTGCCCACGGCCAGGAGCTCCGTGTTGGAGTCGTCGCTCCGACGGATGGCGCATTTGACGTAGAAGGAGCCCACGCGGAACTTGTCGTGCTTGAAGCCGTACAAGGGTCCCAGGCCCTCTACGCCGTTTGGTCTCCGCTTACTGGCGTTGTCGAGGAGCTCGGGGGCGTGGCCGAGGACGAGATGGTTGGTTGAGTAGGCATACACGGTGCTGTCCTTGCAGACAGCATACAGACGAGAGGAGTCGGTGCTGAGTGTCATGGATGTTATCCCGTAGGATCGCCAAGCATGGGTGATGGGCTCAGGGGTCACGGCCACGGGGGTCTCCTCTGCCTGGCGGCGAGGCTTGATGTAGCGAGTATCCCAGAGCTTGATGGAGGCGTTTGCTTCGGAGCCCGTGAGCAACAGGTGCTGTCTATGGGCAGGTAGCCACTGGATGGTTGTGACCGAGGCTGATGACTTGTTGCCCTGGGCGAAGCGTTCGTGAGCATTGTCGATTGTGTTGACTGTTCTTCCGGCAGCCGGGTAAAGGCTGGTATCTCGGCGAGTGCCGTGACGGTCGGCCGAGAATGCCTGCACCGGCAGAGAAGAGCACCGCAGATCCCATATCTGTACCCGGCCCGCTCTGTCTGACGTGGCGAGTACGTTTCCATTGTCCCGGCCAGGTTGAAAGGCGACTTGCCGGAGCGAATCCCAATGCCCGCCTCCCAATTCGACAGCGATGCTCTCGGTCACCGTGTCAAGAATCTTCCCAGATCGATCGCCACAGGCGCTTGCCATTCGCAGATCGTCCTGAGAGAAGTCTAGGTCCATGACGGCATTGTCGTGAACCTTGATGTTGGTGGCCACCTTGTCTTCGGTGGCTTCATCATTATCCGTCTTGAAAATTCGCACAAAGCCCTGCTCATCGCCGATTGCCGTTACAGGGGACTTGTGGCAGCTTGCCAGGCTGAAGGGTATGGCGGTGCCTTGTCCATCTAACGGTACGCAGTGGTAGACGTCGGAGCTTTCGCTGTAAAAGGAGGCAGTGTCTCTTCTCGGGTCGCATGCGGGGAACGAGAGCAAGGTTTTGCCGGTGTGCGACGAGAAGCCATGTTCTCGATCAAGTAGATGGGATTCGAAGCCACGATTACGGAACTTTCGAATGGGTTGCGGTTGGTAACCCTCAAGTGACTTGCGAGGCAGGTTAGGATCATGGACCAGAAGAGCACGAGCCAGGAGGATCTACCATTGATGATGCATTATCGGCCAGCATGACTTCCTGAGTGGAGGAGAGAGACTTCTCGCGCACGCTCTGGGCACTCCTGCGACTAGCTCTGAAGAATTGGCTCTGTAATATTGTCAGCAAGACGTCTTGTTCGTGAGCACTACATTGGGAGCAATACCAGAGTTGCGAAGCGTCGTTCTCGATCCTCGGCATCATCATCAGGGAAATCGATCGCGGGATAGAGAGAAAAGTCCTCGTTTCCCCTACGCTGGTGTAATGGCGGCAAAGGTGCCGCCTCTTGGAGAACACGCCTTCGTCGTTTGACACGCGGTCCTGACTGTTGCTCGCGCTTTCTCTTGTCCATATCGGCATCCGTGGTCCCCAATCGCTCTGTAGGTGAGGACGGGTACATTGGGCCTGAGCTCAGCGGATCCCCCGTTAGGGACTGTGGTGACGAGAGCTGGCGGTTGACAGCCGCAGAGCTCATGACTCCCAAAGTCGTCCGTGTGCTTGCCGGCTGGAACGGCCGTGGAGTAAAGAACCTCCGGAACCTCCTAGGTGTCACGGAAGGGACGCGCTTCTCCTTGTGTTGACTCGATCTTGGGGGCGACAGCAAAGATTGTGCAGATGGCGATGCCGAAACCTTTGGGCTCGAGGGCGCCGCATTGGCGGGAGATGAGCATGGTGGCTCCATTGTCCGCGCTCGCGGGATTTGAAGTTCGGCGAGCCGAGTCGAGGTGGAGGAGCCGGTGGGGGTCGATTAATCGGAGGGGTATTCACATTCGGTGTGAGGTTCGGAGCATGATTAACATTTCGTGAGGCCAACAGTGTACTACAAGTGATGAGAAACAAGGGAAGGAGGACCAAAATTCGAGACCAAGCGGTGGGGGATGCCGTGGTTGAGGTCGAGGCTGGGGTGGTGGAGATGGGATGTGAAGTCTGACGCGCTCGTGTCGTCGACGCGGAGCGTGTAAATGGATTCGTCGCGCGTTGATGACCCCAGCCGGAGACGTCACTCGGCGTCCAGGCACTGGCGCCTGGCGTTGCAGCGGTGGCGTTGGCGCTGGGTTGCCCTGTGAGGCGCTAGCGCCGCCCTCCCGCCCTCTAAACAAGCGCCAATGGTGCTGCTCCAGGGGCGGCTCCGGGGGAGGCTGCTGCTGCTGAGCGGTAGGTTCGTGAAGCGTCGGAGGCGGCAGGCCCTTTGACGCGTTGCAGTCACGGTTGAATTCCAATCGCCCAAAGGCCATGAAGTATTGCAGCTTGTTTGATTGCTTGTTTCCATGAGAAATTTGATATCGCTCTTGTGTCTATTTGAGCACGAGAGCACTTGCCTGGTTCCCCCTTGAGGCCCGCGACTTCCATGTCGCGGGCTCCCAATTGGCTAAGGTACCTTAGGTACCTTACAGGCTACAAGTCATCCACAAAGCCAACCTAATCCACTGAAAGTTACCTTACCTCGCGCATATAACATCCATGACTACCTTACAACCTCAAACCAGCCCTAAGAAACATTGACATTGCATTCTCGCCTCGCATCAAGCCCGATTTCTCATCATCGCGTCCCTTTTCAATTCTCAATCGGTCACGGTAGAGCTGAGAAACATACCTGGGGCTTCGTGCTCCAGTCATCAGGGACCCCCCGCCTCTAACGAGCCGCGCACGGGGCAACGCCACACTGCCTAACGCAATCAACTGGAGCTATGGTGTCATCTCTGGCGGTGATTCACAATCGCATCCAGCAGACTCCCAAGGTCACTTCAACTACCAGCTTCGAGCCTCGAGGTCCACACAGTTTCTTCCCATACCAGCAGCCGGTCATCGCATTCGCCGCTCGCCCGTGCCCGTGACAGCAGAGCGTCCAACCGTCCCGCCGCCGCTGCCATGTGCCGCTTCTTGGTACGTCGTCCCGCAGGGTGACTCTCCGGAGTCGGGAGCGCCCAAGCTAACGTCTCTTCCAGGTCTACAAGGGCAGCGACGAGATCCTCCTGTCCAAGCTGATTCTCGACCCGACACACTCGATTCTCAAGCAGTCCTTTGACTCTCGGCTACGACTGGTAAGAGCCCATGTCCTCGCCCTTGGCCTCGGGGCGCTCGCTGACAGCAAGCTTCTTGTGCAGGACACGAGACGAGGCCAGAACAACGCCGATGGCTTCGGCATTGGCTTCTACACCGACCCCAAGCTCGGCTCCGCGCCATGCCTCTTCACTTCGACCATACCCGCGTGGAACTGCACAAATCTGCAACGGATAGCCTCCAAGACGGCATCAAGGCTGGTTTTCGGACACGTCCGCGCCACCACCGAGGGCTCTCTCAGCGAGGACAACTGCCATCCCTTCACCCATGGCAGCCTCATGTGGATGCATAATGGCGGGCTCGGGGGCTGGAAGCATATCAAGCGGAGACTCGGCAGCCGTTTGGCCGACAAGTGGTACCTGGGCGTCAAGGGCGGGACCGACAGCGAGTGGGCATTTGCCCTGTTCCTCGATACTCTCGAGCGCCTTGGCCATGACCCCAGCGCGTGCCCGGAAAAGGGTTTTGGGCCTGCAGTGCTTCGAAGGGCGATTCAGCAGACCATCGCCCAGATCAACGACATGACCGACTCAATACCTCAAGACGTCCTACAGCGCGAGGACGTCGACAGTCGCAGCTTGCTCAACTTTGCCGTCACGGACGGGCACAGCGTCATCTGCACCAGGTATATCAGCAGCTCCAAGGACGAGGCAGCCAGCTTGTACTACTCTTCCGGCACCCAGTGGGTGACCAAGACTGCGGACCCGACCGACAGGCAATACCAGATGGAGCGCAAGGACAAGGGCGCCGACATTGTGCTTGTGGCCAGTGAACCGCTGACGTTTGAGAGGGGTAAGCAGCCGCGCGCGAGGGAAATGCTGGTGGGGAACTGATGACTGACTTGGTCTAGAAAATTGGGTAAACGTCCCTACCAACTCGATCTTGACCATTGACCGACAAACTGTCACGGTCCACCCGATCCTCGACAAGTATTACGAACGCGACCCGTACCACGTACGGTCTAGCGCCTTTGTGCAAGCCAAGGGTCTGGTTTCAAACGAAAAGGCCCTGAGCGGCTCCCCCAGCCCGGCCAACGAGGTTCCCCATTCCAGCTTCGACGGGTACCGGAAGCTGGCGGCGCAGTCGATTAGCTCTCGCAGCCTTAGCCCGGACCTTGCTCGCCGGTCACTGACGCCAGTCTCCGCGCGGGACTCGATTGCCTCGTTTCGATGAATGAAAGCGGGCAGACTTGTATCACCACACATGGCATCGTCACTGCCTCTGGCTCAGACAAGGGGCTCTGTTGATCTGTATGACAACACCAGGCGTTGGGTTTTATTCTTCAAATTCTGCTGAGGACTGGAAGGGTTATTCAAGGTGCGTTGTACTCCGTACGGCGTACCGCGCTATCGGCATATGTGTGTTTATCAAAGGGGCTCCCCACGGCGCAACCAGACTGTGTATTTTGACCATAGGGACCCAAGGTACCGCATTCAGGGAATCATGATGACATTTCAGACGACACGTCTAATTTTCAGGATTTGTTGTGATATGCATGCTCTGAGCTCCCATGATTAGGTTTGACGGCGTGAGTGACAGATGTATAAGTAGCAGCTGGTTGCCGAAGCGGAAAGATTAATTAAGCCTTGGACACTTGACACTTTGGCTTGCGCGGTCGAGGCATATACGGCTTCAACTGGGAGACGATGGCCCATGAACAAGGCGCAGAGGAGCGTGGCTGGAACAGAGTTGACCTGGACGGAGTGGCCTTGACCGCGCCCCCCCGAGCATGGATGGCCAGTGGCTGGTTCTTGATGACGCCTGCCGAGTCCTGTCGTCGGTACCAATGCAGGCCGTCAAGAAGGCAGCCCTTGTGAGGCAGTTGGTACTCAACGAGACGTCGAGTACACCTGCGATCTGTTTTGGAGATCCATCACACCTTCAGCGAGAAACAGGAGTCAAACTTACACAAACAGTCACAGCGACATCACGCATCGACAGGAGCATCAATCTTATCCGACATACATATGCTCATACTTGCTCCACCCGCCATCATTAGACACGATGCCCTGCGGAATAGCCATCTTACATTCGGTAGAATGCAAGCACAGGATGATCTTCAAGGTCGGCTGCACGGCAGACTGTGGCGACGATGGGATATGCGGTTTGGAGGAGCAGAAACTTATCCTCTTTACGCTATACCGGTGGCTCTGCGAGGACTGTCACGCGCATCGCGCACTGGCAGCCGTCGACAGTCGCACCGAGCATTGGGACGCTCGCGTGGCGGCCGTGTTCGCCGACACACAACTGCCGGTCGAGGAGCGCACCCAGCAAGTCTGGGCATTGCGCCTGCGCGAGAAATCAGAGGCCAAGCAGGAAGAGGAGAAGCGCGTGCAGCAGGCCAAGGAGATTCAGTTTGCGGCCGACTGGACGTACGAGTACGGGCTGGCTGCCTTTAACGTGTGGGAGACGTCCGGACTGGCGCGGCTGACGGTAGAAGACAAACAACAGCCACGGGCTGAGAGTCGACAAGATACGGGCTCTGCTCCAGGTTCAGATCTCGCAGCATTCGAACGACAACCCTGGTCGGATCTAGAGAGCTACGATCCGCTGCAGCCGGAGGAGAAGCGGGCCGAGCAGCAGAGGCAGCCCAACAAGAGTGGAACATTCAAGCTACCGGGGAGACCCAAGGGCAAGTCGCAGTTCAAGGTGCCGCCGAGGCTTGGGAACAACAAGTGGTTCAGGATACTGCTAAATGCCGAGGACAAGCCGCCTCTTACGGTGGCGGAGGGGCCCAGAGTGCGGCAGGAGTCGGAGCAGAAGCCTAAGAAGGAGGAGGAGGCAGTGGATGGCGCAACTCGCCAGCGTCGTCCCAAGGTCGATGGTAATCAGGCTTCCTTACCATGGGTCACGAAGCTGCAGTCGATGCTGCCCATGGGCCTTCACGTCATGCTAGATGTGCTGAGGACCTATCAGGAGCTGCGACAGGCGCTCGAGGAGCAGCAGCAACGGGGACTCGAGCGGGCCTACAAGACGAAATACAGCGTCTGGAGGGAAGCCCCGTCGGTCCCATGAGGATAGAGGGAAGAGGGCAAGGAACGGACATCGATCCAACTGCCGGCATTCGCCGCGCGCCTTGAGTGCCGGGGTCCTGGAACAGCTGGTGGGTGCCCGGGAGTAGCACCCGGGGCAAAGCAACTATATGGAACGTTTCGAGTCAAGCTGTCTGTGTTGTTCGGCCGATGTTGCCGCCAAGTCCGATGCCGCGGCGAGGACCCAATCGCTGCGGGAAGAAAGACATTGCCTCGGCACGGCAAGGAACCGGAGTGCGGCTCCGTCGAAACGGGCGAGTTCTCGTGTGGGGGCGTCGTATCCTCCGTGAGGCGCCGTCTTGGCCCGGACCAACGCGGAGGCTTTGCTCAGGTGCAGAGAAGGGGAATGGGTGGAGTTAATGGGGGCGGCGTTTGAGTTGTTGATTGTGACGGGGTGGATGGATGATAGATACAGCAAGTAAATGCAGGGTAGCAGTGTTGGCCGGCATCTTGACAAGACACTACCAGTGATGGGGAAATACAGAGGAGGCGCCCTCGGGCCCCTGTCTGGTGATGATTGCGCCGCCTGGCTTGGGACTTTTGCAGGAGAGCGCCGGCTGCGTCACGGCGGGCAAAACCTGGTATAGGATGCTTCGGCCGCAAAGAACAATGCGCACAGAAGTAAACGAACTCAGCGAGCCTCTTTCCCACATGCCCATACGCAGCTTCAGTGCAGCCTGAGACCTGCAGTCGTTCGTTCGCAGACGGCCGACGTTACTCTGTAGCCCGGGAGGGTGGGGGAGATGGAAGGGGCGTGAGCTTGCGACCCGGCGAGCAGCGGCAACGGGACGCTGGGGAAGGAAGAGCGCGCCGCTACCGAGGGCGCGTGCGAGATGTCGCCATCGACGTTGCGGGTTGCGACCGTGACGTAGCCGCCGCCATGGGGAGCCCTCGGGTCTGCTCGGGGATTGCTGGCCGCTTCATCCTCAAACTGGCCATTGCAACTTTGTCGCGTCTCAAGTACGTACAGGTATTGCCGGGAGGGGGGTGTGAGCTTGAGTGAGGTATGGGGTTTGGAGAAAGAGGGGGGAGCAGAATGAGCAAAAGCACGAGTTGGACAAAAGGACCGTACAGGTACATGCAATAGATACGGCGGGGCTCTCCCCCGGCGCATTGATAAGCTCTCACGATTGCGTCTTGTACGCCAACCACGAGGGCATCGGAGCCCACGCCGAGAAAGGTCCGTTGACGAGCCGGGTTGCTCCTTAGAGTGGCAGAGCCGCCTGGAACCTCGGTTCCGCTTGTCTTGTTGGGGGCCAACGCGTCCAGGACCGCCCCGGTCCGTCCGGCCCCCGTGGGCGCCGGCGGTGTGGATAGCAGGGGGGCGGGCGTGTGCTGCGTTGTTGGGCTTCGTCTCGATCTGGCGTATGCATCACGGCGCACGATGTTGCAGAAACGCAAAGGGCAAGTGTCGTGACAGAGCAGGGCGCGATCATTACCTAGAAGGCATAAACCACAGATCGAAAGTACCTCGTCACGCTTTTTGATGTTTGGCGCCTCGCGGCGGCGTTGTCGTTTTCGTACCGTACATGATGAACGAAGAGAAACCGCCCAGCAGTTGCAGGAACAGCGCCGAAGCCCTGGGCTAGGCGGCGCCAGATGTGGCTCCGACGACAAATACGGACAACGCCTCGGCATCTCCCGCGACGCCGAGTAGAACACGAGCAAGAGTAGGAGATGCAGCCAGAGACACCGGATGAACGGGCTGCCAACGCGCTGCAAACTACAGATGCTCGCGTGCGTGACAAACTCGCCTGGTCTCGGCTCCTGGACCCACCCCGTTTGTAATGGTGGGGTTGGGTCAAGGGCGTGTTATCGCTGCCCATGCAGCAGTGTTCGGTCTCTTTCCTGGTCAGCAGCGCCAGCATCGGCGACGAAGACTCACAAAGGCAAGCTCGGAAGAAGGAATGACAGACTCGTATGAGGAGCAGTATTCACGTCTCAACACGTCTTGTGCTCTTCCATCCCGTTGCTTCATCCCATTGACAAGGCTCGGCTGTCTGCAGCGAGCCCTGGCGTCGATCACGGTCCCCATGAATCCAGGGTCCATGCGAGCCAGCCCCTGGATCATCAACTGCGCGACTAGGCATATTGAGCCTCTTTTTTTTTTGTCGCGATGCTGTCCTCGGCACGGGAGGAATGGAGCCTCGTCGAGAATGAGTGTCCTTGCATCAACTTTGGCTCCTTGTCAACGGTGTGCTCTTGGCGGTCGGTGCCGTGTCGGCTCGTGCGAGTGCACGAAGCTTCAGCAATCAGCACACACGTAAATCAGCTGGTGTCGCGACCGCCGCCACCCACCGGCGGTCCACGCACGCTGCGAGGCTCGAGAGGCAATGGAAGGTGTTGCGTTGCTATGCTCTCTCTCTCCAGCCTAGAAACGATGTTCGTTGGTCCAATTCAGTTCGCGTACGGTACCTGGCCCGTTCCTGGCCTCCAACGTTGATTCCCCGCGCCAGGGCGGTGGCGGTCAGGCACGCATCGACAGCGACAAGCCACACCTCCAACCCCCCACCCCCCAACCCCCCCACCTCGCCATCGACTCCACCTTCACATGGCGCTGCACATGGCCGCCTCTCGCGGCGCTGCTGTTTGCAATGCCTCCACGATCCGCACTCCCCCTTTGCTTCCCAGGGACAAGATACGAGTACGTACTTGCGACTCTTGCGCCATCGCCTTGACCCGTCTTTTCTCGACAGCTGCGCGCGCTTGTTCCTCTAGACCCCCCTCTGTGCCGTAGCTCCCACAGCAGACGCCCAACGACAAACTTCATCATTGTCATCCTCATCGTCATCGTTTGCGTCGGCGTCGGTCAAGTCCCGTGCGCCCTTGCTCGCTCGCCCACATCACCGGAGCCCATAATCCCACCCTTTGTCCAAGCACAGTGCTTTACATAGATAGTACTCTTCAGTCGCGCGGAGCAACACGCCCCCCCCCCC
>JALHBZ010000090.1:0-129662 GCA_024340015.1 Tolypocladium ovalisporum
TTATGGGCTAGTCTTACTAGCTGTCTGACCTAGGTGGAATTTCCCTACTACCATTAGGCTAGTAAGGAATTTCCTTCCCGCGTTCTGGCTCCCTAGCTGCGTTCTTGTAGGCTAGTCTTACTAGCTGTCTGACCTAGGTGGAATTTCCCTGCCACCCTTAGGCTAGTGAGCTGCGTTCTTATAGGCTAGTCTTACTAGCTGTCTGAGACTTCCTAGGGGCTAGGCTATAGGCCACGTATAGGCTAGGCCACATATAGGCTAGGCCACGTATAGGCTATAGGCCACGATCAATATCATTTCAAGATCTGGATCCAAGATTGAGATATGTCTTGCGTTAGCAAATCAAGATAGCGGACATCCATGACGGCGTCGTACAGTACTCGGACGCGGGGTTGGTGTCTCCAAGACGGCAGAAGACGGTTCGCTGAGCGGAATGGAAGGTTCCAATGCCAGTCGCTGGTAAGCCACCTGCTTGGCCGGGCAAGGTGACGCGTGGTCGGTTGCGCATCTTCGGTCAGCAGGTGCATCTTCATCTCACACAGTCTGTAGATATATGACCCTCCTTCTCCTCTTCTTCTATTTCACCCACAAATCCCTCTTGTAACCTTTGTGGCTCCGTGATCTGCACTAGAGACACATCAAGGCAGCCGCATCATGGGTGGCCAACCGTCCAAGAGCAGCGAGACTGCCGTAAACGAAAAGGCCATGCTCGACCGCCTCCGCACCATGGACGTTCGCGAGGAGGATGACTATGTCGAGATTGGTGACGGCAACGGAAAGGGCGGCTTCCGGCGGCCAAATTGGACAGCCGAAGAGTTGCCCCTCGAAGCCGTGGCTGCTCTGCCCGCCCACATCCTCGGGGACCCAAAGAACAGGTGAGGGTAGCATTGGCATCTTGTCGAGATTCCCCGCGTCTGACACGTCTCCCCAATCAGACTCGCCTACTCTGCGCTGAGCTCGGGTGACCCGCGGCATGCCCTCTCCTCGTCGTCGGCTCAGGTCGCCGACCAGCAGGTCTTTAGCATTCAGATCCCCTTCGAAGGAGGTCCCATCACGAACCAGCGCCAGAGCGGCCGCTGCTGGCTCTTTGCCTCGACCAACGTCTTCCGCGTCGCGCTCATGAAAAAGTACAACCTGGAGTCGTTTGGCTCTCGCAAGCCTACCTCTTCTACTGGGACAAGCTCGAGAAGGCCAGTTGGTTCCTGGAGCAGATCATCGACACCGCCGGTGAGGATCTCGACGGCCGCGTGGTGCAGACGCTCTTGAGCGACCTCACTTCCGACGGCGGCCAGTGGGACATGGTGTACAACATCGTCGACAAGTACGGCCTCGTCCCGCAGGCGCTCTACCCGGACTGTTGGAATGCCCAAAACTCCAGCGTCGTCAACTCCGTCGTCAAGAACAAGCTCCGCGAATTTGCGCTGATTATGCGCAAATTTGCGCGCGGTCCAGATGCCTTGCCGCCGGCCGCTTGGAGCTCCATCAAGATCAGGATGATGAAACAAATCCAGCAGATCTTGACCATCTTGCTTGGGCCGCCGCCGAACCCTACGGACGCTTTCACATGGCAGTACAACGACAAGGATGGCAAGGCGCGCGAGCTGAACATTACGCCCAAAGACTTTGCCAAAGACATATCCAGCGCCGAGTTCCGCGTCACCTCGGCCGTCATCGAGAGCATGGTGTCGCTGGTGCACGACCCCCGACACGAGCCCCTATCTCTCCTCAGCGTCTCGCGTCTAGGCAACGTCATCGGCGGCCGCGGAGTCAACTACATCAACGTCGACATGGACACGCTCAAGTCCGGCTGCATCAAGATGCTCAAGGCCGGCCTGCCCGTCTTCTTCGGCTGCGACATGGGCAAGTTCAGCGACAATACGTCGGGCATCATGGACACGGCGCTGTACGACTACGAACTCGGCCTGGGCTCGAGCCTGCTCGGCATGACCAAGGCGCAGAGACTCCTGGCGCGCGAGAGCCAGATGACGCATGCCATGGTGCTCACGGCGGTGCATTTAGACGAGAAGACGGGCAAGCCACTGCGCTGGAGGGTGCAGAACAGCTGGGGGACGGACGCGGGGGCCAAGGGCTGGTTCGTCATGAGCGACGCGTGGATGGACGAGTTTGTGTACCAAGCAGTCGTGGATCCGCGCTTCTGCAGCAAAGAGGTGAGAGATGTGAGGAAGAAGGAGCCCATTGTACTTCCTCTATGGGATCCTATAGGCGCATTGGCCTAATTGGTTGTCGTTTTGGCGATCCGAGATGGCACAAACAGTATCCAAGGGCATAGGCCAGCGTGTACTACGTACTGATGGATGAAACTGAACTCTACCTTGTCTATCTTGCAACTCAAACTCAACTCAATCTACAGGCCATGGACGTCCTTTGTGATGTCTACTCGTAGCACAATGACGTTCCTCTGGCTAACCCACTCTTGTCCGAAAACTACGAGCAAGCCCATGCATCCCTCCAGAATGTGGGGTCCAATGCTCACTTACACGCGACAATGTGTGGGAAACTACAATGCCGGCCCGCAATGCATCTCTCCTTGCTCTGATCGAGCAGTCAAGGCGTGCACCGGTCAATAAAGAGCTTCGGCGTGTGCCTCCGGAAACTTTCTTCGCGACTCCCACGTTGACGTTTCGGAGAGGGCCGATTCGGCCAAAACCTCGTCACCGAGGCAGGCCTGATCCTTGTCTCTGTATGGAAGCTGGGATCATGGCTCGAACTCGGGTGGGTTGTCGTGTCTGCCCAACCGGGCAAGGGAGACAAGATGCGACGGTTTGTTGGGCATCTATCCAAAGCACTGCAAGGCCGGTCATTGTGCCCACAGTCGCCACTCGGCAGCTGCAGAGACAGCACTGTCAGGCTCTGTCGTTGTACAAACGTTATCCGTGGCTTCAAATCGACGCTCTCAAGACGTTTTTGAGTCGTCATCATTGGCCGAGAGGTTCTCGTCATGTCATTGGAACGGCCTGAGGACCGTTCGTCAGGCTTCCACACGATGAATGCAACCCGCTCGTCATATTCGCGTGTAATATCGTACAAGGGTGATGCTTCAGGACCAGGCCCGGACAAAATTCGCCGTCGCTGCTTCCCCGGCCGCGAAATCAGCAGCGAAATTTGCAACTTAAGGAGCGAGTGTTCGCCTTCATTGCCCATCATCCAACCTGCATCCTCTTATCTTCTCAGCGACTGTTACATTGAAGCCGAGACGGATGGCCAAGCAGCGCAAGCAAAGACACGCACAGCATTCGCTCAACGCCTTTCGGCAGCCACGGATGCCCAGATTCGACCGCGCGTTGCCTTTTTGCCTTTCGCCATTGATCCCGAGAAGGCGCCAAGCCAGCCGCTGGGGTAATACAGACCCAAGGTGGGTGGCGATATCCAAGGCGTTTGGGCCGAGCCAAGCGCCAACGTGATCGCTGGGGGCTACCTTATAAGCTTCGAAGCAACCTGGAGCAATCGCGTACGAGACTATCCAACGCCCGTGAGACAGAGCCCGACACGCACTTGCGCAGCGCTTTCGAAGCAGCGCCTACGCTCAAGGCGAAACCAGAAGCAGACAGAGAGTCTTGACGGGACTGTGCTGCTTCTGCAGGGCTGCACTGAAGCCGAGAGCTCCACGAGGGAGCCCCCTCGACTCTCCACCACCGCACAGGAGCAGCCTCTGACTCGCTTCATCACTGGCGTGACGGCTCGCAGCGCCTCTCCATTCCAGTGGCCAAAATCCACAGTGGCACAGACGGCCCGTCGCCTAGACGGGCAGCGCCGGAGCCCAATACTTTCCCGTCCCCTCCAAGGCTAGACGACGGCCCAGAATTCCAGGGCCCTCGGGCAGAGTGACGTCGCTTCTATTGTCCCCACGGCAGGGTTGCAGGCTTGGAAGGGGCCCTAAAACGCCACTGCTATTTGGGCGCGGTGACCCTGGCGACAAGTCGTCATTCCCCAACCCAGGCAGGACACGAGCGTCAACCGGCTCAGCTGATAGACGCACCAACTACCGGTCGTTCCCCCTGCACTTTGCCCTTTCGTTCCGTAGAGCAAACCAGACCAAGGTCGTCGTGTTCTTGCGAGGCTCCCTTTCTTTCAACGCGCCTCTTTGGGACTCGACATTCTCATCCTCCATTTTCTCGACTCTGTGCACCTGCCTGCCCAAACGCCAGGCCTGCATCTCGTGTGCCGTCTGCGGCAGCTCGTCTTCAGCAACTTATTCCTCGTGGCGAAAGTGAGACGAGTCTCGACAGCCAGCTACCGCCCGCCGCTGCTACCAGGACGCACGGCTTACCAAGTACCACCGACTCTTGATCCCTGGTCCTCCCGCATGAGCACGACCCAGTTCTGCGACCGACTCCTCCGCTATACTCGCACAGCCTTGTTTAGTCAATTGCACAACCCCTCTCACTTGTTACTTTGTCCCGCACCTGTCGGCCGGCCGAAAACTACGAAACACTGAGCGACAAGTAAACGTGAGGTCATCGCGACCCCATCACCAGCCTGGCCAGCAAGTTCCTACTTTGCTTCACTCCATCACCCTCACACAGCGCATCGCAGCTGAACGAGGTGGTCGCTCTCTGAGCCGTGCGATCCCCCCGACGACACCTCTCCCAATACCCACCATCGATCGCCACGATGACCGACCGATACCGCGGATACGCGCCTTCCTCCCCCAACCGAGCGGCCACATTCAATGCTGCCAGGTCTTCCATGCCCACCAGCGTAGGCTACAGCTCAATGTACGCTGGCGATATGCATGTCATGCCATCAGCAACGTCAACTTCGCCGCACTACGTCACTACTCCGAGAGGCTATACCACCTCCACAACCTCCTCCGGTGTCCCAACTACTACGAGAACGTACGCAGTAACGTCGGACAATCGACAGCGTCATGGCGCTCGCGATGGCAGCCGCACGCGGCGCTCGACCCTGGAT
This sequence comes from Tolypocladium ovalisporum, assembly GCA_024340015.1. Lineage (NCBI taxonomy): Eukaryota > Fungi > Ascomycota > Sordariomycetes > Hypocreales > Ophiocordycipitaceae > Tolypocladium > Tolypocladium ovalisporum. The sequence goes on from JALHBZ010000090.1 coordinate 4,933, forward strand.
TCGACTTCCGGGCCGCCAGTCATCATCACGACGAAAAAGACTGACAGGCCGCACGTCTCCTCGTCGCACGCGCGCCCGGGAAGCCCCATGAGAGACGAGTACCGCTCCAGCGATGGTCAATTCTATGCCCAGCCTGCCTCCTCTATACGCTCACGGGGCACTGCTCGTCCGTACCACGTCGCCTCGGGCAGCGAAGACTACGGTCGCACGCGGGAGCGCGGCGATTCTCTGCTAAGTCCCCGTGAAGTAGACGCCTACCGCAGTTCTCGGCCGTCCGTGGTCTATCCAAGTGATTCGAGACATAGTACGGCCGCAGTTGACTACGGTGACGACGGCTACCAATACACCAACGCGGGAGAGCTGGCTAGATACGACCTCGATCAGTCGAAACCCTCGCACTCACGCAGACATGAGAGCGTTGACAGAGGCTATTATAGGCCCAACGTCAATTACACCGCAGATCAGCGAAGTTTCAACGTCAACACCAGCCATGACGCAAACCGGAACTACAACATGAACACCGGCCGGCCCTACGAGGGTGCCAGAGGAGGTCCGCCTCCGTCCACCCGTGGCTTCGATAAGATTAGCCGGGGCTACGAGGCTGCTCGAGACGTTCCTCCCGCTGCTCCTGTTCCACCACCGCCTACGGCGACGCAATTGGAACCCCCGGGGGTGTCTGAGCGGCGAGAGGCAGGGCGACGCAGCCGGCCACTCTCACTTCATCAAGATGGCGCACCTCGGTCATCTCATCATGATGAGTTTTACCGAAGTCGGGAAGACGAACGCAGCTTGCGAGATCTTCGCGACAGGGAACGAGACGCTGAGCGGCCATATGAACCTCCTCGATTCAAGGACGAAAGCGTTGCGACTCGTGGCTTTGGCATCCGGACAGATCTACTAGATGCCTCTGCAGATCGTCGCAGGGACTCTCGATTGGAGGAGCCAATGGAAAGATCCGATGAGGATCTAATGCGTGGGTCAGATGTTGAACGAGACGAGCGCCGTCGTTCTCGGCAGGTCATGCCCGAAGAGCGTCGTGACAAGAGAGAGGGCAGGAGAGAGGACGACGACGAAGAACGGGAGCGCTCTCGCATCCGTGATAAGTTGGCCGCCGGCCTTGGCGTCGCTGCTGCTGCTGTCGGCCTGGTGCCGTCGATCAAAGAAGAGAAGAATGAAATGGATGCAGGGGAGCCACACAGGCGCAGGAGCCCCGACGAGGACCTTGAGCGACGGAAGCCGTCTGAATCGACTGGCCGCGTCTTAGCATCCGAGAAAGCAAGAGAGCCGGAGCGACCACGGGAGCGTGCTAGAGATGATTCGAGAGAAGGCGTCGAGGCCAAGGAGCGCCACAGGCGAGATGCCGAGGCCAAGCTGGCCGGAGAGGCGGTCGTGTCGTCGTCAGATTCCGACGACACCCGGCGGATGTCCCGACGAAAAGGACCATCGAATGCTTTCAACCCGAATGACGCTTCGGACTTGAAGAATATAAAGGAGCAGCTCGCCGCCATGGAGGTATCGGACAGGAGCAATGAAAGGGATCGACAGAGCCCACCCATTGAGGGCAAGCTGCGATCTCGTTCACCTTCTTCCGCGGAGGAGCGAAGGTCTGGCGATTCGTCGAGGGATCAATCCCGTGGTCGCGAACTTGTTGCTCCTGCCGTGGATGACGAACAAGTTCGATTGGTCTCGCCTCCCATCGACAAAGCGGACGACAAGCCTCTGAAGAGTATCTTGAAGCAGCCACGCGTGCGCTTTCCAGAGGAAGCCAATCCCATCCGGGAGGGCGTAGCGCCTCACAAAGAAGATAAGAAGTTGAAGGAGGCTCCAGCAGGTGCCAGGTGGACGAAGATCAATCGTAAAATCGTCAACCCAGAAGCTCTGACGGTCGGCAAAGAGAGATTCGAGGTCAGAGATGACTTTGTTATTGTGCTTCGTGTCTTGAGTAAGGAGGAGATTCAGGCATATGCTGCGGCAACGCAAGTTCTAAGAGGTACGTCAAACTCTGTCTCCTTCTCTATGAGAGTATGCTGACAGGCCAAGCAGAGAGGCGGCGGAACAAGGGCGATGGGGATCGCGACCGAGACCGCGATCGTGGTCACGACAAGGTCGGCGATCGTGAGAACGACCGCGACCAAGATGGCGAAGGAGGTCGGCGGCACAGGAGCCACCACCACCGGCACAAGGATGACGACTCCGAGGACGCGAATGACAAAGACCGCGACCGTAATCGCGAGAGGCGCAGGCGCCACAGGAGAGACGATGAGGACGAGTATGAGACAAGGCCAAAGGACTCGGATCAGCATCAGCATCGATCTTATCGAGAGCGAGAGCGAGCGGCCGAGGTGTAAGATGGACCGGGGTGCCAGAGCTTGGAATTGTGTTTGATACCATGGCAATCTGGGGGTGTGATGGCACGACTTCGTCGTATGGTGTATCATTTTGTATTCTGTAAAGCATGAGGTACATCTCTAATCTAGGACTCGACAAGGCGATAGCAGTGTCTCTATTGCGTTTCTGTTTATGAGCTTAGTGCTCACGTCGTCCGCTCAATGGGAGAATATGATCAGACAACAATAATAACGTCACTGGTGATACCTTCAGCGCGGCAAGCGCGCAAGCAGCGGCAGGAATAAAAGACAACTGCTAGCGTCTCGGCGAATTTACTTGACACGCGGCCAAACGAACAGAGCTAATCAGTATCAGGCATATGCCGACTGCAGCTAAAGCTGAATAAGGAAGGCGGCGTTATAAGTATACGAGTCCTTGCAGCTAACAAGACTTATTTTGCGGGAACTTTTGTTTTTCCTTATAGGAACTTTCGTCTTCTATAAGAACTTTTGCTCTCTTGGTAGGAACTTTTGCTCTCCTCGTAGGAACTTCTGCTCTTTCGTAGGAACTTTTGCTCGCCCTAGCATGTTATATACGTTATATACGCGCTAGCATGTGAAACTCCGAATGTTTGCAGAAGAATAGCAGCATTTACTTACTGCAAGTAGAAGTAAGTTTGTGATCTTTATATTTTGTTGCTACGGCAATCGGCCGAAGTGCACGTACGTTTACCGTCTTGCGGGCTGAATGGTTGAGTGCCAGACGGCTCGCTTCTTGGCTTCAATTTGGCTGCGGTATAGTTGCGAGATGGAACATGAGATGTCGACACGATGTTGGGAGAGTCGGGAATGGTATAAATAGCGGGTGTTAAGTCGACTGAATGTCGTGGTCAAATTCTTTCCCAGCCTGACAATATAGTCAAGAGACAACATATCAGAGTCAAGAACAGAGACTATCATTGCCAAAATGACCACTCTCACGATCCGTCAACACTCAACCACCAGTTTCGAGCAAGACGAAACATACATGTCTCCAGAGAGTCCTCTCTCTCCAGAGATACCTCTCTTTCCAGAGATGCATTTCTCCCCACCAAAGCAGCTTCCAAAGACGGCACCCTCCTTCTCCCTGGAGCCAAAGTCCTTTACACCTCCGACCAGTCGCCAACCGATGCGCATCAGCTTCACGACGTCGCTGTCCCACGACCGCGGCGACGTGAACCCCATCCATCCGGTGACGTACCTGCAGCTCTCGTATAGCTTCGGCGAGGGCGGCATGGAGATCTTCAGCTCCGACTTTATACTGCCGCGTGATGTCGACGTCCACCGCCACGACGACGACGACAACGAGGACAGTGACTCCTCCGCCGGCGACGTCTACTCGTTTGAGGTGGCACGCGAGGCTGTTCCCCGCGTGTGCGTGTCCCGCGACGACAGCGCCGCCGCAACGGTCACGCTGCACGCGTGGAGGCAGCACAAGCTGTTGGGCAGCCGAGCCGTCGGCGTGGTCGAAGGGCTGGGGTTTCACGGTGGGGAGAAGCGGCTTGGGAGGAAGTTGAGGATGTGTACAAGGAGTCTTCGGGAGAGTGAAGGGGGCCTTTCGAATGCGTAGAGATGGTATATCATGGTCAGCAGGACGTTGATGTGGGCCGTTCTCCTAATCATAGTCACAATCACGACTTGCACGGAGTTTGGATACACTTTGCCTTGCGAACCCCTCCCGTGATCCGCAAGGACTCGCATATTGACGCCGACAAGAGGAGTGATGACGAGGAGCGATACGACGATGTTCTGGATGAGGGCTGCAAGTCCCGGGCCAAGAAACTTGTACAAACTCACGTAACGATGAACTTTTATCTGCCAAGTATACCTTATCGCGCCAGTGGGCTTTTTTCCCAGCAGAGTTGTAATGGCAGTCTGGTCTTGGTCGCACAAATGCGTCCGCTGTGCAAAGCGCCTTCGCGGTGGCCGCCTTGTTCTTTCGCGGGTCAGCGCTGCTGTGCCAAATACTGGCATCACAAAGTCCGTGCTCTCATTCTTCGTTCGAACCTCTACCTTTGCCGCGCTCGATCTTCAGAGACAGGTCAGTGTGCGGTGTGGGCACCAGAAAACAGGGGGGGGAGGTACAGAGCATGCCGCACAAAAAGGGCTGATGCCGCTATGACTATGGAGCCATGACCGTCCGCGGCCGCGGGTGTTGCAGATGTGACATGTACAAGAAGCAAACGGGACAAGACTCGGTCGCTCACCAGAATAAGCTTATTACGAGGCAGCCGACGGAGTAGTATTACAACCTCTCACAGGCTTCAAGGTGTCCCGTGAGATGGGCATGAGGACATCAAGCCTCTGTCCAACAAAGCCAAGTAACACAAAGATAGATGCGGCCTGCCACCAGATCAATATGTGCGAGAGCGGCTGGCCAATGCCCGGCAGATGACGTCCGCCTGTGTGAGAACTATTCCGGGGCTTTTATGTAATTCGGCCACTTCGAAAGAGCACAGACATGTTACGGTAGAGCGGTGGAAACTACCTGAGCCTCCGCTCTGTAGACTGCGAGACCATATGTTCTCAACGTCAGCGGTAGCCTCCATTGGCAGAGGGATCGAGAGCTTCATCTATACCAATCCACCCGAGGTAAGTGTTCCTCGGCCAGTAAATCCATGGAAGAAGCCTGTCGTAGAACTCCTCCGCGGGGCACCCCTTGCAGAGTCAGAGCACAGCGCGCGATCTGGTCCACAGACCTCGAACAGGGTTGTCTGTACCAGCCTCGCGGCAGCAGATGCACGAGCGCCTCCCCCCCCCCAAAAGAGCGGCAATGGCAGCAATCAAGCCTTCGTCCCTTCATCCTTCGCGAAGCGGGCGCCACACCCTCACCGGCAACGGCCCGGCATACCGCCAGTCTGTGAGTCTCAGCCCGCACGCATGTACGATTACGGGCTTCGACCGCGGCCCAGAGTCGTACACCGACTTCTTGGCCGCGGCCAAGTGACCGGTGTGTCAAGCGCGAGGCTCGGGGGCCTTGGAAAGGGGGGGCGTGTGTGCTGTGCTGGGCGGTGGCGCCGCGCTGTGCGTTTGCATGCGACGCCGCCCTCCTCTTGAAGACAGCGAATGAGACATGCGCCGGATGGCTGGACCGGCGCTGAGACCGTCCGACGCAGTGCCTAACGTAAGACGTGGTCAGACAGTCCAGAGACTCGGTTTCAAGGGTCAACCTCGCGTTTGGCTTGGATAGCAAGCGAGTAGCAGCAGTATAAATGGTTTCGTAGATGGATGCTTCTCTGCTGCGTCAGTGAATTCACTCGTCATGGTCGATATTGAGTCGTCTGGTAATGAGGCAACTTCACTCGACCAACTCCACAGGGAATCTATGATCCCCTAAGCACTACATGACATTCACACTGTGCACCTGCGGGATGATCGTGCAATATGCGGCATCTCCAGCAAAGGACAAAAGCTGATCGAAAACGTCGAATAATAGTGCGAGTCCTCTGCTGGGCGTGTGTTCTTCTCGCGCCTCCCTATGCCGCGAAAGTGAAGCTCAAACGGCCCGCAAGCTCGGGCCCAATAATATAAGCAAGACCGTCGAAGATTGTAACCGGTGAGATGGAGCAAACGCATGCAAGCGCGGCGAACCCACTTCAGCAGTCACATCAGGTTTGCTCAGGTTGTGTCTGCAAAGGGGACGTCTTTCGATTCCTACCAGCTCATGCGTCCATTGGTCCACACATACTTCTTACACATCACTTCACTTGGTTGTGAATGTGCGCTGCTGTTCGAATGGCCAGGAATTGCTTCGTTGCAAACCAAGAAGTATACACTTCGTTCCGGCTCCATGGCATTGGTCCTTGGCGTGTTCGAGGTGTTCACTCTCCACCACAAAGGTCCGACGGCCACCTCTTGTGAGCGAAGTGGCGTCTGCTCCTCAAGCACGATCCGGGGGCTGAAAGCTTGACCACCGGTCTCTTCCCGTGCCCAGCGGAAATGCACTGTTAGGCACATCGCTAGCAGTGTGGCCCGGCCTCAAAGACTTTCTCGAAGCCATCGGTCGAATGCGGGCCGTAATGATGTGGCCCCCTGGACTTTCGACCAAACTAAGTTGAGGGCCCCCTGCTTTCCGCCGTTCCGTCCGGTGCGGAAACGGCAGCAACCCAGAGTGAGCTGTCAACCCATGCGTACGAGTACTCGTAGTAGCCAGCATTTGTCGAGTCCGAAACGCCTAGTGTTGGCGCTCGCTGCCATCCGGTACGATGCACTTGGCCTGAAATGACAGCTTCACGAACAAATCATGGGTCAGTCTCACGTGTTTCGAGGCCTTGTTTACGGAAGTCTCCGAGACCAGATTTTGCAGACGTGCTCGGCGGTCACGTCAAAGTCATGATGCGCCAAGCGCTCCGGTGTGTATCTGTGACTCGCAGGGATCCTTGATTCGCGCAAGCCATCTAATTACGGAAGTATTTCATGCGCTGAGGAATTTGACTGGTCGGGAGAGCCGATGCTACCTCGATATGCGGGACGCTTTCGAGAACTCGACATCGTCGACACTCGCCCACCGACGAGCGTCAGAGTACCATAGTAATGGCATCTGACCGCAACATGATCAAGAGCGGCACCAGCGGCGCATGGTGGAAGCTGTCGAGATACGAGTAGACAAACAGCCCATACAGCTGTCGAATCCTCAAGACGCGATTCGTCCATCATCGCGAGGCTGACGCGCCAAATGCAACGCGCTGTTATTCTTCTCATCAAAGTGGGTCAGGCCGCATGCGAGGAGACGCGAGGAGCTGTACTTGTACGAAATAGGTACAGGCGGCCAGGGGAGCTGACTCGCCCCGGTCGGAGCCTCGTGAGCTCGAAGCGTAATGGGCACAGATCCACCAGAGTCGGGAGTTGCCGTTCAATAGTTTTGTTTGCATCTCGAACGCGCTCCGAGAACGAGACAGGGACTTTCTGTCTCGTCGTAGCGCTTTTCAACAGCCCAGTAGGTATCCGTGTGGACAATGTACGTCTTCTGTACCGCTTCAGGAGGTGCTTGAATTGCTGGCAAAGGAGGCGTGGCCAACCCCCACCCTTCACCCATCCAATCCAGATCGCAGAGCTCGCGTGCATTACCCAAGTAGGTGCCTGTACGTTAAGTGAAGCTGATAGTAGTCTCCGAGCTTGAGGTCACTCTTCCGATGAGAGCTGTGCTCGCGGCTCGGGTATATCTTCATTGAGAGCGGCGATTTCACAGATGCGAGGCCGTGGCCTGCAGCCCGTCATGTGCGCCCAACAAGACGGGATGCTCTGCTGCTCTCCAACAGCGAGTGGAGCCGCATGTCGTCAAGCAATGCAGTGGCGGCTGATCAAAGCACTGTTGCACTTCGTAAGCGGCAAAGCAGCTGTGAAAGGAGACTAGCTTGATACGGCTGTACGCCGCGAGCGAATGCTATTGCTTGGCCAATGTCTTTGGTGGAGTAGCTGAAGGAACACGATGCCGCCCGGCCAGCTTCGCCCGGTGCTCTCTTTTGTCCCCATTGAGCAGACTGCGTCGCAGCAAAACTTTGGTCGTTGTGCGAATAGGTGTGACGTGATGTTCCGAGGGCGCCGTCTCTGGCTGAACTCGCAGGGGAAATGGCCCTGGCTGGGAACGTGGAGGTTACCCGTCACCCCCCTTGCCTGGCCTTGCCGACGAGGCCTGTCGTCCCCCACAGTGCTGCACATCCCTGCCAAGGAACGTGAGCCCAAGAGCCTGGATGTATCCCAAGGCGCAGCCGAAGTGGGACGTGGGAGACGGGCCAGGCCCAGGCACCCAGGTTAGTGGCCGTGGCATCGTCCCACAACGGACGGCAGGGGCGTGTGGAAACAATCCCTGACTAGCACATTTGCTGCCGAGCAAGGTTTCGGTGGGCTCGAAACCAAGCGCGTTTGCTGGGTCCGCTGCAGGACGCGAAATTGGAGGTCTACTGCGCCGGAGGAGACGACGGCCTGAAAGCGGCTGTCGGTGGGCTGCAAATGACGCACGAGCATGTGCCGCAGCTGTTGGGTCCGTTCGGCGCCAACGCGGGCACGATGCGGTACGATAGGAGGTCGAGCCGATAAAGGGCGGTGTTTCGCTGAGTGAGCTGCCGGGTACGGTAACCCTCGTTGGCTCAGCCCTTGTGATGACCGCGATACAATGTCGCAGGGATTCCTTCTCGGTAATCGGGCATTCGCCCGCAGCAGGAGAGTCGTACGAGCAGACCTCACGGCGAGGCTGCAGACGGCGGGGGGTCGGAAGACGCCTTGTACAAACGAGAACTGACGCTTGTGTCGTAGACAAGGCACTGCCAATGCTTCATATCGCGCCCTCGCAATGGCGGAAGGTCGTAACATCAACGAACGTGACTGGTCGGCCGTCGGCACATTGTGCTCGTTGCTTTATGCCTCGTGTTCCTTTGCTCACACACGTCGATCTTTCACTTGGCTTCCCAAAGGGATATGCTAGCGGCGCCTTGTGCCACACTCTTGGTTACATCCATGCCTGAATGTCATTGTGCCTTGCGGAAACTCAGGGACAGAAGCAAAACAACCTGGGTCGATATAAATAGCACATCGACGGTGGTACGGAGAAATCGCGCAGGGATCCGTTGGGACCATCTTGACGAGAGGAAAGATGAGCCTCCTAATTTTGGCAGGGTGTGCAGCACCGCCACAGGGCAGTACGAGGAGGTACTCGTACAAGTACTCGGACTGTAGCTTGATGTCTGTCGCAAGTTCCAAGCCTCGATCACAAGTGCAGAAACACCATCAGAATCGTCCAAGTAGGCGCTCTCTCCTCCTCAGCAGCAATCCCGTGTCAATGCAGTAGCGCAGCAGATTAATAGATACCAACATTTGACGTTATCTGCTCCCCACTACCTTGGTAGGGAGCACGGTACGGATGCATACGTATTCACAAGTCGTGATTGGATGCGCAGCGTTGGTTGTGCCTCCCAAATTGTCACGGAGCCTTGGGAGCGCCAGAGACAAGTGAAAGACGTCCGTGATCGACCCAAGCCCGGTGGTAGCGAACATTGCCTGGCCAGGCTCTGGTCAGGCGATTATTCGTACGATGGCATCGGCTTGCAGCCGGCATCATGCGGCAGGAGTATCGACCACTGGGAGTCAGCCGCACTTTGGCGTCGAGACTCATTAGAAAACCCGACAATGCCCAGGGAGCTCCGATTGCGCGCCGCTGAAAGCTGGTGCCCATGGTTGACTGGTTGGCGGCGAATGCCCTGCCAAGACTGCACCCGATGCGGAGCGACATTGATGACAGAATCAGCCTTCATAGCCATCTCGATGTCTGCCTTGAGAACCTTGTTAGATGGCATCGCACTCGCCCTTGCTTGTCCGCTAGCCACGTGTGTCTGCGACACTCGCCGGCGCGGAGGATGTCCGTCAAGATTGGCAACCTTTCTGGGCAGCTTCCAATTACGACATGGCTTGGCTGGCCGCAAGGCTCGGGCGGTCCAGTACGGGCTCAGCAGCGACCCTGAGTCTCCACCGAGCAGTAGCACCAGTTGGTCCTCAATTTGCGTGTCGGCAGCGCCATAGCGGAGCACACAGTCGGCGTGCCCGAGTCATCCCTCGTCCAGGGAGGCTATCTTGATCCTATCGACTTGGGAGCAGAAGTTGAGTGAATCCGTGCATCCCGTAGGTATGTCGTTGAATGCAAGGCTGCGAGCAGCCCCAAACGCGCCGTAAAGGTGTCAGGCAGCCAGGGTCCTGGCTGGCTGCCGGCTTGGTGAGCTTGTCGGGCTTGCAAGGATTTCGCCTCTCCACTACCCGCGCGGACGTGCCCCCCTCCCCGGTCTGCCACTCCGCACTCTGCCAGGCCGTTGCAACTTTAAAGACCTCCCGAGCAGCGGGGATGCAGCGAGCGACGTGACAACCTTGCGTCCCTGTCCAGGGCCATGTGGAACAGGGCGCTTGAACCCATCCAACGCAGCGATGTGTTGCAGTCAGCCCTATGGGCCGCATCTCGTCAACACGACCCTGTCGGTGACGATTCTGTCGAGCAGCGCTATGGACGGCGGATTTGCTTGTGCAAAGCATCATCGTGCGTCAAGGTCGAAAAGTATGCGGGGTTTTCAGTGATCGGAACTAGCTGGCAGTATGTAAGAGTGAGCTCAATAATCCGCACCTGAGCGCGGGGGCCACACAGCATCCATCATGCGTGCTGGACACGCAGGCGCTGGCCAATCGACTCGCGCGGTCGTGATTATTTTGGAATTGCGTTGTCGTACTGAACAGAGCGTATTGGGATATGAGAGCAAGTTGCGGAAGTTTGGTCCAATACCTGCTACCCTGTACCCCTCCCGCGTGCTGACTTTCCGAGGCCTGAACTGCCTGGCCAGGCACCCATCGTTCGTACCCGACCTTACCAGGCGGGCCAATCAGTACCTGTACGCCGTTAGGACGAGGAGGGATGGCGCGGACCTGGTTCGTCCTAGCGCGGACCGGTGCGTTGGTGGCTCAGTGCCTGGCCCCCGCGGCGGCCCATTCCAGGCCACGCACTCCACGTGCTTGGTGTGCTAGCGCCCTGAATCGGTGTCACTCCCCAGCGACTTCGCTTGCCCAAAGTGAGCCAGGCGATGGAGCCATGCCCCCCCCCCCCTGTTGATGCACCTTATCCTGGGAGGGCTCAAGATCGGGCTGCGACGACCGGAGGAGGATATCAGATCGGACTGACGGCAGCGATGAGAGCGCAGCAATTGCAATGCTCTCTGAGCGCTCCTTGCCGGCATGATGATGCCAAGCCCAACTCGAGAGGCGTTCAGAGACCGGAGCAGAACAAGCCGCGTACCTGCCACCGCGGTGGGAACGTAAGGTAGCCTGACGTACTCGTAGAATCCATCGATCACGTACCGACTCGCGCTGAAGAAATGCCTGCCCAGCGTAAAGCACTCCGTCATCAGTACCTTAGGTACCTTATTAGGGGCAGTCGCGCCGTCAGCGCTGCGGGTCCAGCGCCTGACTTGCAAATCTCCTTTTCTCTTCCGGGGCCCGCGATCATCTCGCCCAGTCCAGAGGAAAATTTTTGCAGCTAATCTCTGGGGCCCGGAACGCGAAGAACTGCCAGTCTGCGGGGCGTGTGCCATTACTCCTTCGTCTTATCATTGTCAGAAGCACGATCGTCCACCGTCCCTCTTCTCGGCTCTCCCTTCGACGCTCTTTACGAGTACGAGGACCAGCGCCCACCCATCCAAAGTCCAACGTCGCGCGCCACCCGCGCCACCAGCCGACGTCCCTGTAATTAACGGCAGTGCTGCTCGCCTGTGTCTCGGACTCGAGCCTGGTGCTAAGAATAAGGCTGTCCACTTATCCCAAGGCGTTCCAGCTCGGCTTTTCTGTACGTGTTCCACCAGTCTGTCACGCCCCTCCGTAGCCAGCTCGTTGGCCTCTATCAGCAAGGCCCAGTGGCTTTCCTGGGCCAGGCTATCCCGACTCAAGTTCACTCATCCCTGCATTCCCTTCTGCTGCACATCTCTTCCGTCTTCCCTCCCACATGCGAACAGACCGTCATCGCGAGGCTGTCAAGTTGGAACAACGTGTCTAATGGTGTGGCCAAGGCTCTGAAATCGACAACTGCTGCCCTGCACCCCTGCACACGCGTCTTGTCATAACCGGCCTGCGCGCGGGCTGCCGCTTGACCCTGTCCAACCTGTTCAACGAGGGCCGACCCTGCAGAAAACCTGCGCATCGCCATCCACCGACAACATCACTGCACCACTTGCGCCATTCTGCTTGACGCGCAACGACACCAACAAGCTGAGCACCTTCAAACGCAATCATCCGGAGCTGCGAAAGGAGGAACACGCGCCCCTCTGTCCCGGGGAAATCTCTACTGGTTGCCAATCGTCGCACAGCACGGTGCAAGAACGATCAAACGAGTGCGCAATTGCGACTACCGTCAAGCAAAACACCGCACTCTCCAGAGCTTCGCGCTACACTGCATTCCGCGCATCTGCGCCGCCGGACAGGTCGACATCTTGCCGAGAGCAGGCTTGACACTTGAGCGCCCACCCGTACGCCTAAGCAGAGAGACTTGCAATTGCTGCCACTTCGGATCGCGACTCTCCAGCGCGCAGCTTCGCCAGAACGAGGTGCGCACTCCAGGCCTTCTCCCACGCCATCGTTCTACGGGTTTTAGTGCTGACCCAACGCCAGCCAACAGCCCGTTACGCTAGTCGACTCCGCCATCCCAAATAGGTTCAAGCCGGTGCCTGACTCTGGAGTCAATCCAAGTTCAAGGTACGTACAGCGGCCACACTCTCAGTCTCTGGTGCTCGATTCTTTGTTTCTCATGTTTGCCTTGCTCCATGACGGGACGCAATTCCATCTCTGCCGAACTCAAGCCCAGAATCAGGTTCAAACTGCGCTGGCTTTTGATGTTGTTGGTTCTGTTCACTCCCTGCGCCTGAGCTTGCGTGCGTCTACACGCCCCCCCCTGGCCTGTTGTCGGTGTCGAGCTGAGAGCCCGCGTGCCGAGCCTTCGGAATCGCGTCCCGTCGACCAGCCCAGAAAGGGATGGGGGCCAGCAAGTAGTCTGGGGCCTGTCTTTACGCCAAGTGTCGACGTGGTGCTGCATGCACCTGGCCAACAGCTTCTGGCAGGCCTACAGGGTCGGGCAGGGCCGCCCTTGTCTGCGCAACTACCGCACTGCTTTTGATTCATCACTCACCTTGAACTCGGTCATTCGAGGGGGCAGCATATAACTGACCTCGTTGACATCAGAGCACCGACACCACCGACTCAATCAAAAGCCCGGATACTGTATAAGCAGTGTTTTTGGCCGAGGTAAGCCACCAACTATTGCACTGGCGGAGTAGTGCTGTGCTGACTCTCGTCACTAGCCAATCTATGGTAAAACTTGGCCAAGTCCATCCGTGATCAAGGTTTGAAGAGCATCGGTCGACCCTATCAATATTAAGGAGCGTGTGTCTTGCCAGCACTTTTCGAAGAGATCAACCATCGCATGTACAGGTGAGTTTCACGTCTGAGAGTCGGCGCGCTGGTAGACTCGATCTCGGCCCCTCTCACATTGTTGCGGTGGCGGGCTTGTGTTTGGACCAGACGATCTCCACGGTCGCGTCTCGGTTGATCGCGAACTCGCTGCGTGGGGCGTCGTCGACTGCACTGGGTCCTACCAGCGCATGAACGATCTTGTTCCATCTGGTATCAGTTCAAATGAACGCTAACCATGACTCAATTCAGGGAATAGACTCTACTTGACCCATTCTCGGCTTCCAGGATTCATCCCTTGGCTGCCAACACAATTCCAGTCCCACCACGGCACGCAATCGCGATCGGACATCCAAAGGGTCAACATCCAGCAACTTGAGAGGTGAGTCCATACCCACCACGCCTTGCCCACAACAGCTTGCTCTCTTCATTGAGTTCGAGCGAGCATAGCGGAGCAGTTTGGGCGGCCCGTGGCTAACGTATAAGCTACAGCCCTGCTACTTGCCCGCCGTTTCCATGACCGCAACAATGGCACACCGGCAGGTACGCGGCCACTTCAAAGAGGACCCCGGCTCTGATCCCGTGAGTTTATCCTTTCCTATGTTTGGTATGTCATATCATTTGGAGCTGCCGAGTGGCTTGCAAAACCCGATAAATCCCCGAATCCATCGATCGCATGGGTATCTCTGCTTGGTGTTGCCCCGGAGTTGCTCGCCTAGATGTCTACATCCCTCATCATCCGCGCTGCTCAAGTGGCATGCAGAGGTCCGACTGGGTCGAGTTGCCTACAGATGCAGGCATGAGCGAGCAGTACCTGCAGACCCAGGAGGCCTGTCGCAAGCTTGACCGGGTCAAGACAGCGGTGGGCTTAGCAGGGTGACTCCTGTTTCACCACCAACTAGGGTGCCCGCATGCGACAGGGGGGTGGGTCGTCCCGGCCTGGTACCACGAAGCAACATCAAATTGTGAGGACTGTGTCGGTGGGCTGCAGCCTTCGCGTCAGCTCTCGTCATTTGCTCACACGTCAGTGTGCGACGAAGCGGCGATCCGTCGGCCTTTACACGCATCACCAATATGGGAGCGCGCAGCCGACGAGGCGCGGGCTGAGCACGGTACAAGCAAGAGGGAACCGACGGGCTGATAGCCAAGCTCCATCGATCACCAGGTCGCGAGGCTGTCGAAAACCGCGTTGCGTCGACATCGGCTCAATAGTGCGCCTGCAGCAGCAACGACTGTGGGTCGCAACCACAATTCACACGGCGATACTGGATGATGGAGGTGTGTTCCGGCACACGCGCCTATTCCACTCCACTGGACAGAGACGTCGAAGCGACATGGGAAGACACCCAGAGCTGGTGGAGATTGGCGAATGTCTACACAACGCGCTACCTCTCCACAGCCCAGCCAGTCGCAGGGCGTTGCGGTACCCCAGTGGGGCCATTGGACAATGGCGGTGGCTGTCGAAGAGGGCGAGCCATGGCCGAGAGACCGCCGACAGCGTGATTCATGCCTGTCTTGCCAGCTGTGGCTTGGCGCCAGACGCAACACAAAGTCGTCGTCGAACCGAGCGGTTCGAAGGCGGGCGGACAAGTGTCGTGCCCGCTGTTGACAAGACGCGCGAGGAGCTTCTGCTGGGGGGAAGACGCAAAGCGGCGGCGAGCAAAGCTGTCTTGCGGGGCGCGTGGGGAACAGCCACTGCTGGCGCGAAGTAGCTCAGACTCGGCGCCAGCCGTTCGGCCAGCATCAGAGTCAGGTCCGATACCTCCACCGCGACCGTTGCGCGCTTCCGCTGGAGCTAACCGCTGGAGCTACTACCCGCTTGCCCTAGCCAAACTCTCAGCGACGTGCGTTGCAAACGACTTGTTGCAGACGAGAGGGGGGGCCCCGGCCGGACCCATCCCACGGCTGCCTCTGGGGGCCGTGGGAATGACAATGGCCGGAGACCTGGCAATTGGCCAAGGTGCCTTGGCTTGCTTGCCGCTGCTGCAGCCTCTGCTCGACAGGACCATGCACACCGCTTGTGGCCCAACGAAGAGCAGACTCCCCAATCCCGGGCGAATCCTGGTCCGCGGGCTAGTCCCGGCTCTCGAGTGCCTCATTGGGTAGCTGCCCCTGGGGATAGCGCTTCCTGGCTCCCCGGTCGACCTGGTCCATTGGTTGTTTAATCAAAAGGCTTTGGCCCCTGTCAGCTGCTTCCTGCGCTGGCCTTCCCCTGGCCTCTCCTCCCCACCACCCTCACCCCCGTCGGTCCCCAAGCCCAGAACGCACCCCACCCCCTTGTCGTCCATTTGCCCAAGTCAGAAAAGACACATGGAGCCAGCTCTGCAGCTTGATTCCCCGAGTCTTCCTGCCTGCCCTGAGCTTCCTCACACGGTCCCTCAATCTTCACCGACGGCACGGGCGCCAAGTCGGCCTTGAAAAGTCCATGCTCTCACTTCCGCGTCTCATGCCCACTCGCAACCTTCCATCCCCACACGTCTCTTGCAGTGCGGTACATACATTGTCAGCCCATTGCATACCCACTTTGTTCCCACCTTCGCTCCCATCCCCAAGCCTTGGTTCAAATATTACTTGATCCCCTGCTGTTCTTCATCTGCGCCACCACCCCCGTCGTCCTCCGCCTGCTACCACAACGGCGCGCTCCTCCCGTTATCCTCTTGATCGCGGGTTGTCTTGACGTACCTGACCACGAGGTTTCGGCCTGAACCGGTTCGTACTCTCATCATCGCCTCCCGCTCGAGTCCTGTGTCTTTGGACATGCGGTACATACTCCCGCACATCCTCCTTTCTACCCAGGGCCGGCTCTCTTCCGCTGTAGTCAGCAAGGGCAAGCCAGGTTGTTCTATCAGCGAGGTCGTTCTGGGCCTAGCACGCCTCACCCGCGCAATCCCAGTTCTCGCCAGGGGATGGCGACCCACTCCACCAAAGCTCCCCCAGACCTTGATACGGTCCAGGGGCCCCAAATAAAACATCAACGCGTCCTACCTCACCTTGTTTCTTACATCTGTTGAAGCTCTTCTCCCATGTCGATGACTTACTGATGCGTCCCGTCTCTATGCAGCATCATACCCACCACCAGCAACAGGGTCCTCCGCCTTCGCAGCACCTGCACCAATCTCGACCGCCGAGCATTGTTCACCAGCATCAGCAACACCAGCATCAGCAACACCAGCAGCAGCATCCGCAGGGCCAAACACAACATCAACAACATCAACAGCACCCGCAGCAGCACCCTCAGCACCCACAGCATCCGCAGCATCAGCATCAGCATCAGCATCAGCAACAACAGCATCAACATCAGCAATCGCAGCAGCAGCAGCAGCAGCAGCCGCAACCGCCACAGGCGCAGCACCACCAGAGCGCGTACTCGTCGACCCACTCACTGCCCCAGGCTTATCAGGCCGGCAACCAAGGAGCGAATACCCAGGACAATCTGGGATACTATAGTCATCCGAGTCCCTACAGCACGCCAGGTGCGAATAGCGGATATACGTCCGCCGGTAAGCTCAACCTCAATGGATTGGCCTCGATCGTTAGAGAACGTCGCGTTTGTAATGCTGACTATTGCAACGCAGCAGACACATCCGACATGATGGCCGCCGCGCAAATGCCACGACCCCCCTATCCCCCGATGTCTTACCATACGCCGCAGTCGAACTCGCCTGCCTCGGTCGCGTCCCCTTCTCAGCATGATCAGCACAGGAGCATATACGGCCAGCCACCGGCGCAACATCTTCAGCAGTCCATGTACTACCAGCCGCAACCGCACTACCAGTCCATGCCGCCCCATCCCGCGGCGTCGCCGTACGCGCAGCATGCGCACCATCCACAGCAGTCCATGACCTCTCAGCCCAACATGATGATGTCGCATACGGCGCCGCAGAATCAGATGACGCAGCACGCGGCGCAGCATGCCCAGGCGGGTATGACGGGCAGCCCGCGACCCAAGATTGAGCCTCAAGTCCCCGTCCAGCTTCAGAAACAGGCCCAGACGTCTCCGATGCCACAAGCCCAGCACCAGCAGGCCGCTCCTCAATTGCAGAGCCCCAGCAACCAGGCCGCGGGCATCAATCCGAACGCTGCTCCGGGGCCCATTCCTGCAACGACTCCTCTCGTGGTCAGACAAGACGGCAACGGCGTGCAATGGATTGCGTTTGAATACTCTCGAGATCGAGTCAAGATGGAGTACACCATTCGCTGCGACGTGGAATCCGTCAACACGGATGAACTGTCGCCAGAGTTCAAGCAGGAGAATTGCGTCTATCCCCGAGCGTGCTGCCCGAAGGACCAGTACCGCGGCAACCGCCTGATGTACGAAACGGACTGCAACCGCGTGGGGTGGGCACTGGCGCAACTCAACCCGCCTCTGCGCGGCAAGCGAGGCCTCATTCAGAGAGCAGTGGACAGCTGGCGCAACAGCAACCAAGACCCCCGACTTCGAAGCCGACGAGTGCGCCGCATGGCCAAGATGAGCACCCGAAAGCAGGGGGCAACGCCAACGCCGCATCCCGCCGCGGCTCACATGTCGGGGCCCAGCGGGCCGTCAGGGATGCCGGCTGGCCCTCCAATGAATCCCGGTGGTGCGCCTACCATGGGCAAGCCTGGGCTGGGCAACATGGGACAGCCGATGCACCACCACGCCGGGGGTCATCCTGACGCAGGCGCACCAGGTGGAGGAGACGAAGTCGGTATGTTCCACCAGATGTGATTCGAGCGCTCGCATCTGCTGCGTTTGCACTGCTTTGATTTGCTTCCTGCACCTCGACGCACCTCATTGCACCGCACCACACTGCACGCCGCCGTGCTTTCCCCGATGATACCAACTCCTTCGTTCTCTTTCCCTTTGTTGCAAAAAAGTACTTTGCACTTGATATTCTGTGTTCTGATGGCTCCCTATTTTCCTTTGCTTGTGTCTCATTTCCTTACCACGTTTGGGGGATGGGCTTGTATCAAATCTTCCTGCTTCAAAGTCTTGTCCTATATAGCATGGGGTTTACGTCGACTGCCGCACCACCCTCACCCACCTCGATGACATCACAGCGTGCTGCAGTGGCGAGAGCTTGAGATGAGAAGAATCCCCTCTGATTGTCACACTCTCCTGTACATTATCATAAAGTCGCACTCGGCTGCCGCTGCTGTCAGTCGAGTCTTTTGCTTTGCAGCTGGTTTCCGTGCGACTTTTAGACGAGCTCAATCTGCCTCTTGGCTATATAAAGTTGCGCGCCTGTGTTGGCAGATTAAATTTGTCCTTTTAAGTCATGTATTGGTTTTATAAACACGACATCGGCCACGCTCTTGGACTCCAGGACGAATGGCTGCTCACACCCCGATCACACCGCGACACAGTCGCGTCAAACAAGTCTCATGGACAAACTAGGCTAACTTGTTTGTTTGTTGAGGCAACGGCGTTTCGTACGAAGATCAACACCACCATCACCAAGCGCCCGCAACCCAAGGGCATCAGGGTGGCGCCGGCGACGTGAGACAAACTCATGTCTTCACAGGGTATGGTAGTCAAGGCTACCCTGCCGGCGCTCAGGGCGGGCCAATGTCTCACATGGCTCCTCGCGCGGGGGGTGCGAACCCGACCGCCCGGAGTCATGCTCGAACCAATGTGGACGGGCCCGAGGGCCTGTTTCCCGACATTCCTGAGACCAAGAAGCGCAAGTTCATTCTCGTCGAGGACAACGTGCGGGGCGGGCGACTCCGTGTGCGCGTGACGCTGGACGGCGTCGACACCAACGAGATCCCGGACAGCTTCCGCAAGGGAGCGAGTGTTTATCCTCGCAGCTACTTTGCTCGGGAAATGCAGAGCCCCCCGCCGAGCGCAACGGGCTCGCGATTCTTTGCCGACGACGTCTCGGATGATGGCATCCAGGAGACGGAAGGCCGTGAGGCAAGCCGCCGTCGTGGCTCAAAGGCCATGGCTGACGTTGTCAAGGTGAAGATGGCCGAGGGTCAAGACGGCGAGGCCACGGTTCCGAGGATGAGAAAGTTTGGCCGCGGGAAGGAGGTCAGGCTGAACGATCTCGCATACCGCATGGCTTGGCTCCAAAGCCGGGTCTTTGCCGGGAGGACCGTATTTCTCCAGCGAGCCTGTAAGTCAAACATGATGGAGAATGTCTGGTGGTGGCGCGGACGAAGGCTGACGTGGATTGCCAAGTGGATTGCTATCGCAACAAGACACGGGCCGCTATCGAAGGCACCATGCAGGACGTCACGACGGTTGCGCCACACTTTGAGACTCGAGCCGGCAAGCGAAAATGGGACGACCGAAGGAAGCGAGGAGAAAAGAACGACGACGACGACGAGTAGAGCGGTTTGCTGCAGCTTTCATTTTTTTTTAATTCTCGTGCCTCCTTTCGACTAGACTACCTACTCCTCGAGCGTTCGCTGCTTATTGCAACAAGCCACGGCTTGGTCATGCTGCCGCTAGAGTCTACGAGACTTGGGTAAAGTGGCTCAGGATCCCCTAACCTTGGAGGTTCTTTGGCGCAAGCTTGCCGCGGCTTTTCGCTTCCGCTTGGGTCGGCAACCTTTTATGTGCGAGACATTTGTGTATATCACGGAGTCAAGGTAGATGGATAGATACTCAAGAGACTACTTATATATGTCCACTCAGATGCATTGCAGGAGAGCTGTGCCACTTATCCGTAAGAGCTTTGGATGCGGCAGCAACTCTCCAGGGCAATCTGCCGTTGATGGACTTGGCTTGAACGGCTCTGGCAAGGGGCGGTCAGTGGTATGGTGGTCAATGAACAGCTGTTTAATGCAGACCCTGTCCGATCCGGCGCTGTTGAAATTAATAAGTACGAGTAGCTCTGGTCGCGGGAAAGCTGGACGTGCATGCTGCAGCCCTGCGGATGGAAAGCAGACGAAGCCCGCCACGATTTGGTAGGAATCCGGGGGACCGGGGGAGGCGCATGGGGGAAGGGGAGGGGCGCATGGGGCGCTCCAGGAACGGGTGGCGCTGATGCCGGATTGACCCTGGGTTCAGATCTGGCCACCACGGACGTTGGCATGATACAATTACTTGGGCGTACTTGTACGTGAGCAGGACGTTCCTGAGAGCTCGATTAGGTGGGCAGGCGTGGCCGTGTGCCAAAACGTCGCCTCAAAACCTGCGCTTTTTTGGTTGCTCGAGGTAGTGTCTCACGATACGTCACCATGACGCCGCGAAGTGTGCCTGGCGTCGCTAAGCTCGGCCACGTAGTTGGCCGCCACCCGTTTGAGAAACAGGTACAAAACCAACCCTTGATTGTCTTTACTCGCGTATAAAGGTGCTGAACCCCATAAAAATCTAGGCTTGCCTTCCGAAGCCAGCCAACTCATCAAACCGCAGCCGTGGCGATATCACGACACAACAGCAGTGCGGTTTCTCCCTGCTCAACCGGGCAGCATGAGCACAGATGGACCGTCGCCTACGTTGGGCCACAAGCTGGCCGAAGAAAGCGTCGCTGGGCCCGAGATGCATGTCGGCGACGAGGGCGCCAGGGCCGAGCAGGGCCGCCCCGAGAACTGGACGCGGGACTGGAACACTGATGCTGCACGAGCTGAGCCCTTTTCAGGTAGTTTGAACAACGAAGACGCCTGGGCGTTGATACGCCGCTTCAATAAGCAAGTGTTTTGTGTCAGGAGCATTGACCAGCGGCCCCCGACGGCTCTGGACATGAACCTGGGTACCCAGAGCAGCATCTCGCCCGAGAGGTTGCGAGCACAGATGGAGCGTCTGTACATGATAGTCTTTGTTACCCTGTACTCCTTCCGCAAGCAGGTCATCCGTCTTCGTTCGTGGAGAGAGAAGCCGAGGACGCTGCAATTCCTCGGCGTGTACGCACTCGCGTGGTACTTGGGCTTGCTGGCGCCAACCCTTGGTGTCTTCTTGATCCTGCTGATCGTGCATCCGCCGGCCAGAGAGGCATGCTTCCCGTCAGCACCGCCATCCCTCATCGACGCCGAAACAGGGGGCATACAGAAGCCCTTGTCCGGCGAGTTGGCCTCCGATTCCATCACAGGAGCGCCCGAGAAACACACGGGTGAAGCCGTCGAGCAAGAGGCGCACAACTTCCTGAAGAGCTTGGGCAGGGTTCGTCAGGCGTCCTCCCAAAACCCCCCTCCAACTACTCTTGCTGACGGGCCGTGTTTGTTAGTTGATGACCAACATCAGCTCTGGCAAGGAGCCCAAGACAGACCCCCCGGGAAACAAATGGGAAGCGGCGACGGATCCATCGAATATAATGGGAGCCATTGCAGACGAGCGAGATAAGACCGAAGGCGTTGCGACGGGCAGTGACGAAGACAGAACAAAGGAGCCCATCTCCCAAGCTGTGGAGAACCTCGAGGTCTTTCCCATCATGCAGATACTGCCCGATTTCATCGACGACTGGGAGCGATTTGAAAACGCCCTGAGCCCAACCCCGCCGTTTCCTGCTCACGAGCCAAGGATGAAACTGGCGGCCTGCTTGGTGCCACCGCTGATGGTCTTGTGCTTTGCTCCTTGGGACATCATCATGAGGGGCCTGACTTTTGTCTTTGGCTTCTACCTCTTTGGACGCCCCATCATAGTGGCGGCTGTGGCCCTTCTCGACAGCACGTCGTCTTCCTGGCACGAATCCGTCAAGCTGCGCAATTCGTTGCTCCGGGGCGTCCCAACCAACGCGCAGCTCATCGTTACCATTCTCCGCATCGGGGAGTGGAACGACGGGCCACTGCCCCCGCCTCCGGACAAGCATCAGCCTGCAAACACGGAAAAGCCTCCTCAAGCCCAGAATCTAGATCATCTAGGTACGTACCCGTATTGTCACGGGCAGTCACGAGTTGTCACTCGCTTGCACCTAGCTTTGCTGACACTGCACAGGGGCCTCTCGAGACGAAATCCAGACGGCCATCGAGCCCGTCTCGGGCGACGAATCTCAAGCGAGCGCGAGCGAGAGTGACACCAAATCCAGGGTCGTCCGCCGCGTTGCCAACGCCGTGAAACGCGTAACCAAGGGTGGCGTCCGGGCCGTGTACAAGATGAACGACCTGAAAGCCGCCGCCGGAGGAAGCAACGCCAAAGCACGCCTAGGCGCTCTCGCGGTCCCGAAAGAGGACGAAGAAGCTGGGCCGGTCCGCTTCCCGGCGCGGTACCAGGGAGAGAAGGGATACGCATACATTACGACGGCTGCTACCAGCCCAGCCGTCAGCTGGCAACTCGAGACGGGAGGCGTGGGGTCTGCCTGGACGGTATCGCTGGCGGAGATCTCCGAGGTGCAAAAGGAGGGCGGCATTGGGTGGAAGAGCAAGAGTGTGGTTGGCGCGGTCCTCGGCTGGGAGGTCGCTGATGGCATGATACTGACGACGAAGGAAGGGGCAAAGCATCACCTCACGGCCGTCATGTTGAGGGACGAGATGTTCAATCGCATCATCTCCATTGGGGGCCATATGTGGGAAGTAGTGTAGTGTCCATGCCCGAGGAGCTATGAGTAGCGCCAACGGCTGGCTCTCAACGACATGGTGCAGGAGACGAAGCGCAAGGATGGTCAAGTAGAAAGAAGACTCGCAAAACACATGCGTGCCTCGTCCAGATTCACAGGCGCAATGCTGTCTCTAGTACGTACACCCGCCGTGGACCTGAGAGCATCACTCTCCAACCATGTACTCTAGTAGCCTCTTGTAGTTGTGGGAGACTGTTTCCATGACCTTGACTAGCCAAGCCCCAAACGAGGAATTTCAGCTATCATTGCGGTTCCGGGAACGACGCATTACATGAACTCATCGTAAGCCAAGGTATAGCCGGCTCTTTCACAGTTGTAGCATCGGCGCGAGAGGGCGGCGTCTTCAATGTATTTGGATGAGTTCTGGAGTAGCTAAAACTAATAGCGCCATGTTCGTCAAGCCATCTTTCGAAGCTTGATACAGTCCGAATACTTGTTGCCGAAGAAACCTCACAAGACGTTCCAAGTCAACTATAGGTCTTTCTCGGGATCCATAATTTCCACCACCAGGTTAGGTTATTTATAGCCACGCGCGCCTGCGTGCAGGGAGCAGGCGGCGCGTGGGGTCCCGACTCCCGACTGCAGTGCTGCGACGACACCGACTTCAGACGACGACAACCGTCGCCCCTCTGCTTCCCGGTCAAACCGCGAGGCCGAGGCGGTCAGCGCGCAACCGCCGCACCACCATGGCGCAGCGACAGCGACAGGACCGAACCCCCGGCGGACGCGGCGCCAGCTTCCCGCCGCCGCTCTTGGTCGCCGAGCTCGAGGCCGCGCCGCCGCCCGGGACCGTCGCCGCGCCGAACGGCAGCGTCGCCTTTGAAATGTGCGGCGACTCGGCCCGTGCAAGGGGGCGCGAGGACGAGGACGAGGCCGGCAGACGACGGGGGCGGGCGACGGACGCTGCCGTGCCCGCGCAGGCGAACCCCTGGCCCTTCTACCCCGAGGACACGCGCGCAACGGACACGAGGGCAGATGAGGACGCTGGGGACAAGGCTGCCGACGCTGCGCTGGCCGTGCCGTGGCCGTACCATGGACCGACGTGGGAAGAGGACGGGCCGAGCGCGACGGTCTATCCTCGGGCAGCAGCGCGGCCAGCATCGCCTGGACAGGTCAAGGACGGAAGCACGACGTGCCCAGTGGCCGAGGAGCAGGGCGAGGGCGAGGGCGCGGCTTGCGACGAGCACAAGCTACCGCAGAGCAACGACCGTCCGCAAGGGCCCGGGCCTCCCATGCCATCAGACTATCCCGCGCCGCTGAAGCTCGCCCGGCCGCGCGGCGCGGCGACTTCGCCGTCGTACAAGCCCTACTCGCCGCCTCCCGGCCGAGAGAGCGCCGAGCAGGACGCACCGCTGGGGCCGTTGGCGGACGGGACGACGAGGGTCGCGTACCGGCCGTACCAGCCGCCGCCATCGCCGCCGCCGCCCTCGCAAGGCCAGCATCATGTCGGTGCTGTGGGAACGGCGCCGCATCATTTCCATGTCCCGCTGCAACACGCGGCGGGCATGTCGAGCCCGCCAGCTGTCCCGGTGGCAGCTTTGTCGGCAACGGCAGCTCCCCCGGAACCGGTGCCGGCAACGACGACGATGCCATCAGCGGTGCCGGCGGCTGCTGCTGTTGCTGCTTCTTCGGCTCATCCGCCGGCGATCGCATCGCCGCAGCCGTCCACGGCGAGTCCCTCTGTTGCGAGTTGCCCTGTTGAGAGCTCGTCAAATGCACCGAATACCGCCTCTTCATCTCAGCCGCCTTCGACTGCTTCGGCTGCTGCGCTGCCTCACATGCACTTTGCCCCTCAACCTCAGTATTCTCCTCAGCCGTACCCCCACGGCGTCTCACCCCTCGCCTCTCCATCACCACCAGGAGCAGGCATGACGCCCGTATCGCCGATGCAGGGCTACAATTTTTCGACGTTGCAAGCGCCGTCGCCGGCGAATTCCAGCTACCACGTCCCGCAGCCGACGTACGCCTCGACGCCTGCTTCGACCACCTCCTCGCCCTATCAAACGCCGGGAGAGCAACACCACTCGCCTCAACCGCCGCCGCGACCGCAGACTCATCACTCCATGTCTGGCCCGACCATCTCACCGCAGTATAGCCCGCTCTCGCCGCCGCCGCCGCCATACTCGTACGGAGGTATGCCTCGTCCTGGCTCGCAACCACCGCAACACTCGCCGTATTACTCGCCCCCAGCCCCTCATCCTTCCGCCTTCCAGGCCCAAGCGACGTACGCCTATGGCCCAGACATGAAGATGAATCCGCAGCAAGCCATGCATCATGCGCCGCCCCTCCCGCCCAGACCGGCACCGGGGCAGTTCGGCCCGCCTCCGACGGGCTTCGGCGCCGGCCCCACTAATGCCATGGCATACCCGCCGCCGCCCAAGACCATGTATGCTCCCGGAACCTACCGGCCGCCCCTCCCGCCGCGGTCCAACGGCCCGGGAAACATGTTTAGCAGCTCCTCCTCGGCGCGAAAGTGGCTCGACAAGACGAGTCAGGCGCTGGAGAGCAAGCTAGAGGCAGTGCTGCTGGGGCCGCCGGGGCCGCCGCAACAACCCATGTACGGCCCGGCGCCGCCTTCTCTTCCTACGCGTGGGGCCTCGGGCCCGCCGTATCACGGGGGGCCGCCGCCTCCGGGCTGGTACTCTGGCCCAGGCGGGCAGTTCACCCCTGGCGGCAGCCGCGGCGGCTTTGGACAGGGAGGGGCGCATAGGTATGCTTGATTGGGATCAGGAGTGCGAGGTGTCGCGGCGTACACAGCCGCCGTTTCCAAAGGGAGGCACCAGATCTTTCTACATTCGAGATTCTATTATTTGCCATGCTACGAAGCGTTTGCAACAAGGGGCTTGAGCATTTGGTTTAGCGGGCGGGTCGGCGCAATGCTTTACTTTTATTACATACATTTCATCACTTGTGCCAAAATCACACTTGTAAACCTTGCCAAAAATATCGTCGAACGAGCTTGAGCCCGGAAAGGATGCCTGGCTGAGAGCATTGCGTGTGACGGTGAAGGCCGAAGGGCAGTAAGCTATTGAAGGCAGCGTGTGACCAGCCTTTGTGAACGTGACGCCGGCGATCGGCAGCGTCCGAGGCCTGTCAGGCGCACAAATAAAGACGGGATTTACTCACCGCTTACGCTGCCTTCAAAAGCCCTCCAAGCGGGACACCTCCGGGCGGGACCCTAAGCCGCAGCGAGTCAACTGAGGAGAGACTGGCCGCGGTGGGCGCGAGGTAAATCGCTCCAGCCGCACCATCGGTGCCTCGGGCTTCGGCTTGGTGTAGGCGACCTCGGAGGGGGGCGAATGGGGGCTACGCAGGCTTCGAAACGATGGCAAGCTCGCCGTGCGCCCTGATGCGACGCACGCTCTGTTCAGTGGTACCAGAAGCAATCGGTGGCGGTAGCGGTAGGATCAAGGAGTGGGATCGTAAGGCGGCATGTCGGCAGCTGAGCGCGGGTGGTGCTTCGAGAAGACAACCCGAGACCACCAATCTACGGCAGGACGCAGATGATCGTCGGGTAAGCTGATACGTACGAGTAGCACAAGCCGATCAAATACGCGGATGATAGGCAAGTCAAGTAGTCGTCAAGGATGGTCCAGGCCAGTCTCGGACCAATTCCTCAATGGGGGCAGATTTTGACATGTCACGGGTACGCGCTGACGAGGAGATGGATAACCATGTCCATTGCCGCCTGCCCGGCTGGATGGGCGAATGGCACGATTACGACCACTGCTCCGCAAGGGTGCCACCAACAGGTGACACGGGCACCATGCCGACAGACGAGACGCACAAACAAGTGTATACTCACCCGCAGGGAGACTCACTTGGCAGATGGGGCCGTGATGGTCGAGGCTCGAGAGCGGGCCGGGCTTTAGGTTGTTCGGGGTGCGCCGCCGTCGCTGGCTTGCCCGCCTGTCGTTTCGCCTGGCCGTCAGGTGAGGGCCCAGTGGTTGCCGCGGGCATCGCGGCTACTGCCTATACGCCGCAACGTCACTGCTCGCGACTCCGGGCGCATAAGTAGGTTGCATGGAGGCGCGAGCAAATGGACAGCCGGTGGAGTGCTCCGTACGACTAATAGGACGAGCTCTAGACTTACGGTCTGTGGAGCTGAGTGGTGATTCGGCACACGCCTATGGGACACCCTGTTCTGTGTGACCCGTGCCAACTGCTTATGGGGCACCTGTGAATTTTCCGAGTCTATACGGTACAAGTACATCTTACGAGTATCATGTGGGGAGGCGCGGTTAACAGCGAACGGAGTCCCGCGCTGTTGGACAGGAAGTGGCACCCGAATGCCCCACCGGAGCACTGCCCGAGACACCAAGCGTCGACGGGCTAGGTATTAGGGGCTGGGGCATGTGCCACTTCCTGTCCAACAGCGCGGGGACTCCCCCCGCCCGTTCAAGGCCTCGACTCACGCTAGTAACCGCCTCCCCCACATCTGCTGCGCTTCCCTTGGTCCGCCTCCATGTTCTCCAGCTTCCTTACGGACCTCGGTTCTCCTGGTCCTAATCACTTGCATTGCCAACATGACCCAGACCACCGGACTTGGCGGGGTTGCCGTCCTTCCGAGCGCAATCATGTCATTGACAGCGTCTTTCCGCCACCCTTGCACTGCAGGTGATCATCGCAGGGTCGGCCCCTTTGAGCGCTCAGGGGCTTACATCCATCCTGTGGGCCCTGGGTCATGAATGTACATTGAATGATCTGTCAAAGGCCTCGAGATCGCGATAGACGGAAAGCCTGATTGTAGTCTATCTGACCAGCCTCGTCGTACCCGAGACCCTGGTTTCGTCGTGTCAGAATTGAAGCCCCCATCTCGTCGAACCAGAAGACCGCGTCCCATTATGCCAGAAACCCACGTCTCGTCTAGGAATTTGATACGAGTCCGATCGGGACTGCAATCTTGAGGGTGGGGCGGCGGAAAAACTACCTGATCTGGCAAGATGCATGTATGGTCCTTGCTTCTCGCAACTGATACTCGTCCCTTGCAGATCTTGCAGAAAAGCTACCTGATCTGGTAAGGGTTGGTCCTTGCTATCGCAACTGATACCCGTACATTGAATCACACGCGTGGTCTTGACATCCCTTGCCTTCCGGTGCCGTTGGAAGTTGCGCCATCCAAGCGCCCGTGTGAGCGCCATGGTATGTACGATGTGGTGAACTGGATGACAACTTGAAAGTGATGAGAAGCCGGTTTGAGTTCAAGGGAGTAGGTATCCCTGGACTTGTCGAGGCATTGCTTGGCTTTGTGCCCAGCATTGAGCGCATGTCGTATGAGACCATCGGCGGAGTTGAATTTGGTAAAAGGTTCCATTTTCATCGATTCATCTGATGATGGCGGCTTCCATCTCCTTACATGTTGTCGCTCGTAACGTTGAAGACGCGGCATGTGATGGCTTAGGCCTGTGTAGAGATTCCACTGGGTTGATATTTTCGCCTGATACCTACAAGTTGTCTTGCCATTCGCATCATGTATCTCCCCATGTGCCTGGTTCGATTTCACAGTCGTCTTGTTTGTCTCCCCATTCGGCCTCCCTTTCGAATGTTTCTGACTTCAACGTTGGCAAAGTGGGAAATTAGGGTGGCGTCTTTTCATGTTTCGACACACGAATGCTCCTCTCCTCCACGTCTTTCTTGGCTTCGCGAGCTGCAGTCATCGTATCGAATGCATTATAAAGACCACCCCTTCTCCAAGCCCTTTCCTCTGTCCACCACCCTCATTCATCTCTACAATACAGCGTCGTCCTTGAGTACTATCCTTACCATACCTTTGATCAAGCTTTATTACTTTCGAGTGAACAAACACGATGCGGTTCTCGGCAACGGCAATGATTCTCCTCGTGGGAGCTGCCATCGGCACGCCGGCCCCAAAAGAACGCACCGCTATGTCGACAGTTGATGACGGCATTTACGCGCGCGAGAAGTGCCCTCCCAACTGCCCTGACGACTGCAATTGCCGTACTCCAAGTGGTTGCATCTGCAACCCAGTGGACCGTTGCAAAGGCTGCAACATTATAGGTTCTTGTTTTCCCGGTGCAGTAAGTTTCTCGTCCTTTTGAAGCCTCTAGATCTGCGGCTAATCGATGCTACGATATCAAGGTCTGCTGGGAGAATGGATGCTGTTAAATTGGGATAGTGAACGTCGCACCGCATCGGAGAATTCCACAGGGTGTCAGTCAATCAAAGGTCTCGCCCGGTCAAGCAAGCATTCAAGTTTTCAGCACGACACAAAGCATATACAAATGAAGATGCCAGGAAAGCTCATGTGTGTAGGAGCCATCGGAGTAAAGGGGATCAAGTCCTCTTCAATGTCCAAACCAGGCTCTGAGATGTACCTCCACCTAGGGGTTCATATGAATATTGCAGGTACTTATGCAGCTGACGATCGAGATTATTCGACAGTCCCATAAGAATTAGGATCTTCACCCCAGTATGCTGTTCATATAAAGCGCCATGTTGAAATGCCGCGTAATCCACTGTATGTATCGCGTGTACAAGACATAGATCGCGGCGGGCCTCTGCGTATCGCACGGCGGCAGTTCGAGATTGCTCTCTCACGACAAATGACGTATGAGACGAAGCCTTGGCGCGGGTGAGGTTCCGCTACGTACCTAGAATATCAACGAGGCCAAGGCTAAGAGCTTGAAAGATAGCAACGAGGTCCACAAGTAAAATTCGGAACGCAGCAATTGTTGTGCAGTTTTCCTGTTCTGTTTCAGGTAAATGAAAGGTGTAGTCGAGCTTGGTTTTGATTTTGCGTACTCACAACTCACATTACGTTTCAGAAGCGCAGATAGAAGGCCTTGAAGCCTCTCTATCACTTTAAGCAAGCCCCCTTCGACGGATAGTTCTTCGAGCGTCGAAGTAGCCCAGTCGATGCCAGTCTCATTATACATAATTGCACATTGACCTGTATGAGAATATTTGGACCTTTAATTGGACTTTGCTCTGTGTTAGCGCAGGCAGTCAAAGCACACTTGAATGTCAAAACCGACTGTCTGATAGGTGTCACAAGGACAGTATATCCATATGCCTCAGATGAAGGACAGAGTGATACTCGCTGAGCCCTCTCGTATCATGAGATGAACAGCAAGTAAGCTTCTAGTATGATCTTGCTATCGTTCCCTTCATACTAGCAGAGGAGGACTTGACTTATAAGTAAGTCGCGGCTACCATTACTAGGTCGCGGAGAATCCACATATCAACATCCTCCCAACAGAGCATACAAAGCCTTTAGTTATTCGTTCGTTCATCAATTCCATTGCATAGCCAGTAGCGCGGCTGCTGACCTTCGAAACCTTTGTCAAGTCTACTATTAATGTCCGTATATGGATCCGACTCCTCGTCGTAACTCTTTTATCATTCCCTTCTGATCTCGCGGTTTATCGTATACCAATTTATGCTTTCGGCAGCCAGTCCACATGCAAAATTGACGTATAGAGGCATCGTCAATTCTATCCAGGCCAATATGAAAGCTTGAGGCAAAGGAAGTGCAGTTGATACATAAACAAGTCAGGCCCTATGATCGGTTTGACCTTTGGCTCCCTGCGCAAAGCGAATTCTGGGGTGAACTCGACCACGTCGAGATTGTAAAGGTACGTGATGAGCGCGCGCTCCTATTTCTTTCCCGTATACTTTTCGTACATACCACCTAGCTTCCTAGCGTAAACCCGTATGCTACTCTGAGCCTAGATGGGTTGGCCGTTTTTCTTAGGGAGTGGTTATTTCCCGCCCTAATCTCGCTAATTCCTACCCCAAAGTGGCGTAGATTCGAAGCTGCTAATTTTCGCCTGTAACTCTAGAAATATCTTCGGGTCTCGGGGTAACTTCGTATCACTATTATAAATACAACGAGCTATCGAAGTAGCCATCACCTACTATTACAAAGCTAAGGTATCTATCCGTACTCCGTAGCGAATTTATAGCTACGACTCTCTATAGAGTAGCCCCTCTCTCTCTCTTACTTCTAGCTCGTAAACTTAGCTCGTCGTCTAGAAGGGCGCTTAAGCAAGATCAGTTGAGCAAGGTCAGAAGCGTTAGTATAAGTAGAGGTGATACGACTACACGCGTCTGCATTTTCGCTGGCTGCTTTTTTTTTTAGCGGTCTCAGCCCGCAGCCATAGCATCTTGCGAAGGACGCATTATTATTGGCGACCGCGCCACTTTAGGGCAGGAAGTAGCCAAACTGGGGCAGGAAATAACCACTCCCTTCTCTTACGATTCGATGCCCGCAAAAGGTAGAGTACGAATCCTTCTACGGGTCCTCTGTTGGCATAGGAAAGAATTTTTGCCTCTGCTTCCCAGTCTTTCCACCCGATTAGCTCGCAGAAAGTGATCCGTCGTCACTGGAGTCGAGCAAGGTCGGCTTTATGGTTGGTTGAATGGTCCGGCGGAAGTGGGCGGCGTTCCCTCTCTGACATCTATTCTGGAGCTCCTGAACATTTAGAGCCTCGCCCTCCGGCGTTTACGCTTGATGAAGACGCTGTTAACAGGCCTCAATTCGACTCGGGTCAGAATAAATCATTTTTTTCGGTTGAATTCAGTGTAATCATACATGCGCTTTCGCTGAACTTGAATCAAGGCGAACGAAAAATTGATCCAGCCAAGCGAGGCCAAGCGATAGAGAAACATCACATCCATTCACTATCACACTTCCGAGTTCACCTTTATATTTTCCAAGCCCTTCAT
Organism: Tolypocladium ovalisporum; assembly: GCA_024340015.1. Classification (NCBI taxonomy): domain Eukaryota; kingdom Fungi; phylum Ascomycota; class Sordariomycetes; order Hypocreales; family Ophiocordycipitaceae; genus Tolypocladium; species Tolypocladium ovalisporum. The sequence goes on from JALHBZ010000090.1 coordinate 36,386, forward strand.
AGACATTCTGTGTCCTGTTTCCATCCTACCGTCATCTAGTTTTTAAGGGTGTAGAGTGCGTACCCTCGACTTGTGAGGGTACCGACGGCTGATCTCCGGTGGTACCTCGAAGCTGGATGCTCGAGACATCGGAAAACGGGCTTGCCTGCCGCCGAAATTGGATGCCCCAACTGCAACACATGCATTTTATTTGTGATTCAGGCGCAGGATATGAGGAGAAGCGTCTGTCACGAGCATTGTTTTCTATATCGAGTATAACGCAGAGCCGGCATGAAATTGCCGAAAGCTCGCTGCATCTCGCCGGGCACCGTGCTGATCGACCCTCCAACAGGAGGCATCAGGGGGAAAAGGTCTGTGGCGCTCGCCGTTAGAGCAAAACCGGATGCTGCAGGTGTGCATTTCGTGGTTCGAATTCCGCTCAATCCGTCCCTCGTGTCCACTGTACGATATAAAATGCCCAGAGCTGTGAACAGAGCGTTAATGAGTTGACGATGAGGTAGGAGGCGCGCTTGGTGACGAATCATGCCCCTCGACAATGTCAGTCGGGGCATGCTCAAAAGGCTCAGCAAACTCAATCAGGAGACTCTGGTGACCGGGTCAGTAGATGCAGAACTGCTGAGCGCTCGAAGCCGGGCGACAGGAGCTGCTGGTTGGTGAAGCGGGTGAGGTCATTGCATCATCATGGGGCTCTCGGCGAGATGCGCCCTCCGTCAGACCTTGTGCGGCTATTTGTACGCCAGCACAGTCATCATTCTGCCTACCTCGCTGCATAAAGGCGCATCCGTCATCTCTGGGTATCATCAGTCCGGATGTCTCGTGTGCATGTGCGGTGTAACAGCGCCGTTGGGGCCCGCAAGGTTGGCAAAAAGGCGCCCGAATCGTCCGCGGCCCGCTTACTTGACCCTGCTGGCATGCCAACGCCAACGGGGCCCGGAAGCAAGTGCGGCGCTCTGAAACTCGCTGCAGATGGAGTTTAATTTGGGCAAATCTGGGAGGGCTCCCATCAGGCTTTCCAGTTAGGCAATCTGTCTTGCCGCCATTGGCGACTTCCGAGCCGTCCGCTGGCACCGCGACCTGCAGGGCGCAGCTCCGTGAGGCGATTGCGGCTTGGCACTGGCAAGGGCGCGCCCGTGCCGTGGTAGAGGGAGATGCACTGGGCGGTTAGGCCGCGTCCAGGCCACCGCCTGAGGCCCGGCCCAGCCCCCAACCATGGATGGCTCGGGCAGGCCGCGGGCAGCGCCTGCACCGCCGTGGACGGCCCCCAGCGAGCGCTGGAGACCACCGGCGAACAGTGAACGGCAGTGCCGGACAGCCCGCTGGAGAGTGCTCGGGTGGGCCTGAATTTCCTTTTTCCCCTAGCTCTCGCCGGTCCGAGCTTCCCCTCCCTGGAACTCAAGGCCACCCCTCTCGTCGCCGTTGTCCTTCTTCCTCCTCGCTCGCTCGCTCCCTCTCTCCTCTTCCTCTTCAACCCCCCCACACACACCCCATCGCCAGCGCCTTCAATCGACGATTCCGACAGAGCACCCTGCCTCTGTCTGGAAGCCGCTCTCGCATCCCCCCCTCCGACGAGGCATCATCCGACGCCTTCGACCGATCGACGACTCGACCGCGCTGTCCCGATTCTCTCGTCGGCAGCAGCCCGAGCTCGAGCAGCCGCAGCACCGTCTTGCTCGTCACCGCCACCCGTCAGCCGTCACCCAGCTGCACACGCCACAAACGCACTCTGGTTGTCTGACCGCCTCCACGTCCCGACAAACCCCCCGTGCAGGTATGTCCCTACGCACCCAACAAGCAGGAATCCATCTCCAGTTTCGGCAGTCAAGTTGTGCATCTTTCTCTTTTCCTGTCAAGGCCAAATCCCTTTCTTTGCCCGCATCGTGCTCGTGGGCGGCTGCACTGCGAAGCCTGACGGCCTCTGTTGGGCGCCGAGGATCGATCTGCACCGAACTTCGCCCGGTGGCGTTTGCTTGGCCCGTCAAAGCCTGCACAGCTGTCCACACTTAGCCGCCTACCAGCGCCTTTTCTTGCACACTCGACCCATCATCACTCGCTCACCCTTCACCGACCGTTGCTGACGTGCTGCACAGTCGGACAATAGGGCTTGCACTTCCGGAAGCTTGAGTGTGGTATTACTTGACGAGCTTGCTTTCTTCCCGCGTGGAACGAGGCACTCGCAACCACTCTGCAAACATGACGACCATGGTAGGCATCCCCTCTGCCCCAACCATCACCCTCCCCTCTGCAGACGCGACCATTGATCGCTCGGAAGTCGGAGACGCAGAAAGAGACGCGAAAGACGAAACCCAAACTCCAGCCGTGGCACTTGACGAGGCTGCTGTTTGCAAGGAGTCGAGTCTTGCTCCACTCAGCATACTAGCCATGGTGGCCGCTGCACACGTCACCATTGGCCTGCACGATTTGACATATGGGATCACGCAGACTGACATGACTCTTCAGGATCTCCGCGTCGGTAACAAATACCGCATCGGCCGAAAGATCGGTTCCGGCTCCTTTGGCGACATCTACCTCGGCACCAACATCATCTCCGGCGAGGAGATTGCCATCAAGCTCGAGTCGGTCAAGGCCAAGCATCCCCAGCTCGAGTATGAGGCCCGCGTCTACAAGTCGCTCGCTGGCGGCGTCGGCATTCCCTTTGTCCGCTGGTTCGGTACCGAGTGTGACTACAACGCCATGGTTCTCGACCTGCTTGGCCCCAGTCTCGAGGATCTCTTCAACTTTTGCAACCGCAAATTCTCTCTCAAGACCGTCCTGCTCCTTGCCGACCAGCTCATCTCCCGCATCGAGTATATTCACGCCAAGTCGTTCATTCACCGCGACATCAAGCCTGACAACTTCCTCATGGGCATCGGCAAGCGCGGTAATCAGGTCAACGTCATTGACTTCGGCCTGGCCAAGAAGTACCGAGACCCCAAGACTCACTTCCACATCCCTTATCGTGAGAACAAGAACCTGACGGGCACGGCCCGTTATGCTTCCATCAACACCCACTTGGGTGTCGAGCAGTCTCGCCGTGACGACATGGAGTCTCTCGGCTATGTTATGCTCTACTTTTGCCGCGGCTCCCTTCCCTGGCAGGGTCTCAAGGCTGCCACCAAGAAGCAGAAGTACGACCGTATCATGGAGAAGAAGATGACGACTCCTACCGAGGTTCTCTGCCGTGGCTTCCCCAACGAGTTCGCCATCTACCTCAACTACACTCGCTCCCTCCGTTTCGACGACAAGCCCGACTACTCGTACCTGCGCAAGATCTTCCGTGATCTGTTTGTTCGTGAAGGCTTCCAGTACGACTACGTCTTTGACTGGACCGTCTACAAGTACCAGAAGAACGCCCAGGCCATTGCTCAGGCCGCCGGTCAGGCCAACCCCGACGAGGACGACAAGGCCCGTGCCTCTCGCACGGCAGCCACCGCCGGCCAGAGTGCCACCAAGCCCAACGCGATTCCCAGCTCTCGCCGCAAGATGCTTGAACGTGGAGCGGGTGCCGGCGTTGACACTCCGGACACCAACCGCGCCATTGGCGGTAGCGACAGGATGTGAGTGTCTGACCAGCAAATCATTCCTTGTAAGGAATTTATTTCCTTCCGCGTGTTTAGTGTGCTTTGTACCGCTGGCCGATGGGAACATATGCTGACAACCACGGCTGACTCAGTGGACGATAAATAGGCTACGCTCTGCTTCAAAGGGAGCGACCTATGCCTCTGGCAACTACCGACCAGAGTGATTTGCGGACTGGCCCCCCGACTCTCCTCCATTTTGCAGGACTGGAACCAAAGCGGCGGCTCAGAAGCTGTGAGGACCGCCCTTGATCGACTTTCCTGTACGCCCCCACAAATTGGCAACCCGAGCGGCACTTGAGCGCCCGCTTCGTCTACAGGTTCCGGGGTGATTCATTGGATCATCTCTTGGTCGCACCTGTCTCTCCTTCAACATTCCTTACGCATCGCATTATCTCGTTCTTCGACTCTCGACGCATCTAACGGCTCTCTTAACGCATGGCTCGGATGAATCTGAAAGGCACAGAGGTGTCAGTGACGGCAAGCTTGCTTGCATCATTGATGGCCTCTCTGACTTTCGGACCCGCATCTGAACGGCATGTCCGGTGATCTGCATCGTTGGACCACCGCACACCTATGTGTCCGTGACAAGCCTCTTTCTGGGGCGAGTTCGTACTCGTGAGGCCATTAAGAGCTCCCGCAGCTACGAGATGACCGGTTACAAGCAATTCCCTGGGGTCCTGAATAAGCACCATCCTACAGGGTTCGTTTTTAGTCGTTGCGTACAGCTGCGTTGCTCTCAGCAGGCATTTCCTTACTTTCTCTACTCACTAATACTGCGCATCGACCTTGACGCCTTTCGAATTTACATTTTGAACTGGCAACTCCGAGTTATGGCTTCTGGGGAGATGACAAGTGTTGAGAAGTCTAGCTTTGCTGATTGGCCATATCCTCGAGGCGTCACCGAATGCTGCCTCGACACGATGCAGCTCTCGTCAATCTCTATCGAGGCAGTCCAGGCAAGCATATCACGCGGGATCACATTATGCTACCACTCGGGGTTCTTGCACGGCCACGGGTCGCGGAATGGACCTCCCCGTGTGGATGTGCATACTTGCGCGGCTTCGACGAGTTCTCAACGACTCGGGCCTTCAGCAGGCGGCGTGTCTCGAGTTGACGTAGCAAGCTGCCACACGTTGTCTGCCTCACTCACTCTTGAGATGCACGGACAGTCAGTCTGCGCCCGGTTGGCCGACGACGCGACGCACACTTGGGAGCGGGCGGACACTCAAATTGGGGTGCGGGAAGCAAGACCGAGCAGCATACGTCAGGCAGTGTTCGAAATTGATCGTTTGTATTTTGTCAAGCTCCCTGCGGCTGCACCGACAGGCAACGTGCTTATAGGTGACTGTGAAAGTGACTGTGAAAGTGACTGTGAAAGATGACATGAATGGCTGGGCGCCCAGGCTGCTCCGCCGTCATCAGCCATGATGAGGTCGCGTGAGGAACAAGTAGCCTCACGAGGATGGCAGGGTCACATGTGCGCCGCATCAGCTAGTGTGCCGTGGCCTGTGGCACGGTCCACGAGCCAAGCCCTCGATGGTGGCAGAAGCTAAGTGCGTATATACATACACTTGGCCATGACTCGGCCAAGGCAGAGTCCGATGGGTCCGTATATGTAGACTCGAGGTGCCTTTGTCTTGAAGCTGACGCCATCCTCCTTGCAAGCCTGAAGCTGAATCATCCAGCTTTTTGTTGCCATCCACTTCTGGACGTCTCGAGTCGACCCCGCGTTATAGGCGCGCCAGTGCCTGGTCATTGGGTCATTTGCAGAAGCAGCCCAGCTCAGCCACCTGCGTGCGAGCCCCACCCTCCGCCAGCCGCTGCCGCCGTGTGCAACACCACACCAAGAGTGACCACGTCCCAGCCCGCCGGGCATCGGACTCGCAGAGCCCAGCCCCTGCATACTCAGATGGCGACGTCGACAGCCGTCGACCTCGACGCGCCAGACCGGGTCCCTAGCATGGCGCCCTCGACTCTGGACCTGCTGGTGCTGACGTTCAATTGCGCCAAGAACCTGGTCAACCCTGGCATCTTCGCTACCCATCTGCAGTCGGCCTTTGACCAGAATGCGACGGGACTGCCTGACCTCGTCGTCTTGTAAGGAGCTCCCGGTTCTGACTGCACCGTATGGGGTGAGAGGGCCTCGGGACCGGACCGCCTTGTGCTAACCTCGGTCCTCTGAAGCTCCTTGCAGGAAATTGCACCGCTTAGCCAAGCCTTCATCGGCGACTACTTCCTCAACCCATACGTTGCGCGGTTCGACGAGGCCATCAACCTCGCTGCGTTGCGGCATGGCGGCGAGCGAGACCACGACTTGGTTTCGGTGACGCCGACGGAGGCGACGAAAAACGGGAACAGGCAATACACACTGGTCAGGGCGCACAACGTGGGCTACACGGCGATACTGCTGTTCGCCAGGGACGCTGCGCGCGTGAGGGACCTGCAAGAGGCAGAAGTCGGATTCGGTGCCGCCGAGATGGGCAACAAGGGCGCCGTGGGGCTGAGAGCACTCTACGACGTGGGCGACGGGCAGCCATCGACAGAGCTGACCTTTGTGGCGACACATCTGGCGGCAATGGAGTGGAACCTGCCTCGGCGCAATGCCAACTGGGCAGCCATCATGCGCGGTCTAACGTTTGAGAACCCAGAGACGGTCGTGGACAGGATCCGAAGCGTAAAAGAGACCTCGTCGCCCGGCAGCTCAGACGAGGACGAGGCCTCCGAGCGTCGTTGTCTGCTGCAAGACGAGCATCACAGACAACACGCCCAGCTGCAGACGCAGCTCCACGACATATCCGTCTACAAGCCATCGTCCCACCTCTTCGTTGCTGGCGATCTCAACTACCGCATATCGACCGCCTCTCCGCCCCCCAACGCCGCCTTTCCGAGCCTCGACCCGCAGTCGGAGCACTACTACCCGACATTCTTCCCCTTGGACCAGCTGACGCGCGAGCGGACGGCCGGCAGGACGCTGCATGGGTTGGCAGAGCACGAGGTGCGCTTCCCGCCGACGTACAAGTACGACGTGCAGGCGCCTCGCCGTCGTGAAGAGGACGAGATTGACGTGCCGTGGGAGTTTGCTTCGCACCGCTACCCGAGCTGGACGGATCGGGTGCTGTACCTCGACCTCCCGTCGTGGGTCAAGGCACGGCGCGACGCGCCGCGAATCAACGTCAGGGCCTACGACGCGCTGCCCCTCCTGCGCACGAGCGACCACCGCGCCGTCTTTCTGCGTGTCGACGTGCCCTTGATACCGCCCAGCGACTTGGCTCCGCCGGACTCGCTCCTTCAGAGCAGCGAGGCCGACACGTCGACGGATCCGCGCGTGCGCCTACCCGTCGAGATTGACCCGGAGGCCTGGGAACGGCGCAAAGCGGCGCGACAAAAGGAGCGGGCCGTGGGGTGGAGCATGTTCCTCTGGAGTACCAAGGAGGGAGCGTGGATCCTGGCAACGATGCTGGTGGCGGGCTTTGCGGCTTATTATCTGTACAAGACGGTCTAGAAGAGACCACGCGAGGTTCTTACATGTGTGCCATAGCGCGAGCGTTGTTGTCGTCCCGTTTTCTGGTTTAGATGTGGGCAGGGCGGGATCATAGAGTTATCATACAGGCCGAGTGGCGTATACACGCTGCGTACCTATTGATGATGGGCAACTGTACACGGAGCTATGAAGGTGCAACAAGTGGATCATGTTTGGCCAGTGCGAACAAGCCGCCACCAGTATGTAAATGAGGATGACAACAGGCCTCATGTATCTGGCCATGGCTGTGCAATGAATAATCTCCTGCTTTCCAATATAACAGTGCCGCTCCTTGCAGCCAGCCCAAGGATCTAGCGCCTGCAAACGCCGTGTCCCGATGTGATGCGGTCTGTTGAATCCAAAAGAAGATGTACTGAAAAGCAACACAGTAATACCACGCCGTGGGTGGGTCTCGCATACTTTGGCGGTCACTTACACCCCTTCTCCATCCAGGGTATTTCTTCCTCTCGGCTTTCTCGAGCAATCCCGGAACTCAAAAGTCCTCAAAGTACTGGTCGTATTGCCGGGCCATCTCGGGCGTGTACTCGGAGCGCTTGCCGTCGTCCTCGGGGTAGGTGTCGAAGCATTGGGCGTCGCCGGGGTAGCGCACGGGGGGCAGTATGGGTCCCTGGCGGCGGCGGTCCAGGACGTCGTCCCAGTTGGTGCCGCCCGCTGATGTTGCCGAGGCGGCGGGAGCGGTCGACGGTGCAGAGGGCGCGGATGAGGTCTTTGGCCTCTTCCGAGATGGGCGGGTCGTGGGGAAAGGTGACGGGCTTCTCAACGATCCTGGGGTGGTGAGTCTGGTTAGGACACGCACAAGCAAGTGCCCGTTCGGCAAGACGTACTGCTTGTAGATTTCCATGGGATTCTGATGCCAAAAGGGCGGGTAGCCCGTCAGGAACTCGTAGATGAGGATGCCCAGGGCCCACCAGTCGACGGCGGTGGTGTGGCCCTTGTTGCGTATGACCTCGGGGGCCAGGTACTCGGGGGTGCCGCACAGGGTGTACGTCTCGACGGGGCAGTCGTTGTCCTGGTGGCCGAGGCGCTTGGCGAAGCCAAAGTCGACGAGCTTGATGTGGCCGTCGCGGTCGAGCAGCAGGTTCTCGGGCTTGAGGTCGCGGTAGGCGACGCCGCCCTGGTGCTCGTGCAGGTACTCGAGGACGAGGACGATCTCGGCGGCGTAGAAGCGGGCGACGTGCTCGTCGAAGCGGCGCAGCTTGCGCAGGTAGCTGAAGAGCTCGCCGCCGGGGACGTAGTCGAGCAGCATGTAGAGCGAGTCGCGGTCCGAGAAGGAGGCGAGCAGGTTGGTGATGAAGGGGTGGCCGGCCACGTCGGCGAGGACGGCGCGCTCGTGGCGCACGTGGTCGACCTGCTTGAGCTTGATGACCTCGGTCTTGCGCAGGATCTTGAGGGCGTAGACCTCGGGGTCGGCTTCCTGGTCGAGGGGCGTCGTGGCGGCGGCGGCGGGACGGACGAGGCAGACGCGCGCAAAGGTGCCTGCGCCAGGTCAGGTCAGCAGCGATGTCTACGCACTCGAGGGCGCAAGCAGCGGAAACATGGGGAAGCATACCGGTGCCCAGCGTGCGCACGAGAGTAAAGTTGCCGAGGTCAAGACTGCGCGACGGCGGCAGGGGCTCGGGGTCGTTGGCGGCGTCGCGGACGTGGGGAGACGAGGAGCCCGACGGCAGCGCCATGGCCGGCTGCGAGTTTGCGACCGTCGCCGCCATCGCGAGAGGCCTATGCTGGACAGAATGAGGAGGATTGCCTGGTCACGTCCTCCCTCTCGCGGGTTGGTGCAGTCCTGGGTCCTGGGTCCTGGTCGGGTTGGGGATTGCGACTCGTTTCAGGTCCGGTCCATGGCCGGGTTTCGACGGGGTTGGATGCGCCGGGAGCAAAAGCGAGGCCCGGGGTGCGTGCTTCGGAGGGTGATGCCAGTCTCCGGCTACAGGGCCAATTGGGACATGGCCGGGGCGCGGCGACGGGTGCGGGCTGCGCGAGAAGCGGGATTGCGTCGCCGGCGCCGTGGTCGGTCGTCGTTGTCGTCGTCGTCGTCGCCGCCGTTGGTGATGCAGCTGGGATGGATGGCGGGGGAGGTGATGGGAGACGGAGATTTGCGAGCGTGTAAGTGGTGGCGGGCCAGCCGATGGGGCCCGCCGCCGGGCGGGCAATGACGCAACTGGGCAGCTTATTAGCCGTCAGCAGCAGCAGCCCCAGCGTGCGTGGCGGGTGTGTTGTTTCGGCGATGCTTATACTCGTACTTGATCCGTCGTGCGGTGCGTGTTGGCGCGAGTGAGGCACACGTGCAGACGCAGATGGACGCAGTCGGGCGAGCGTGATGAAGAGAAAATGAGACAAAGGTCCCACCCCTTGTTCGGAACGGGACGCCGAGGCGCTGGAGTGAGGTCGTGGCTCCAGCCGACCGGGGCGGCCACGAAGACACTCGAGGTTGCATGTGCTCATGTGATGACTGCGACGGCGGGGTGCGTCCTGGACAGTTGAGCCGGCCAGGCGAGGATATGTTGTACTTGTCCATCTAATTGGGTTCCGTCGTCTAGGCGGCGTGGAGGGCTGGCGTGGCTGCGCTCGCATGCCATTTGTGTGACGGCGCCTGCCGGGTTTGCCGCTGCAACAGCTCATGTCAAGTGTACTCGCCGGTGCGCTGCCCTTGGGTTAGGTTGTTTTGTGGTCCATGTCAGCCCAGTCCGCGGTATCAGTCAGTGCTCCTTTGCAGGTATGCCGGTCGTGACAAGGGGAGACGACGACACCTGCAGTGACGTGCCCCGCCCACCAACGGCCCGAAGAGAGTGCGGAGGGGAGGCATGCGGCCAGCAACATTGGATAGCGGACCCAGGGCAGCTCGGTCGCGCTAGGCCAGCCCCGGTGTCGAGGCTGCGGCTCCCAGGCACCTTGCCCCCCAGCGCGGTGCGCGTCAGCAACTGGCCGCAGCTCCCAGTGCCCAGCAGCTCGAGCCCACCAAACCTCCATCCACCATCCATCCAACCCATTTCATTCCATCTTCAGCCACCACTTCCGCCCACAACAACCTCGTCTCGATCGAGACGTCGCCATCTCCCCTGCCAATTGCCCGCAGCACTCCTCCGTCGAGCTTCCCGTCCCCCCGATTCCGCGGCCGCATCGCCCCCGTCCGACCAGAACCACCCCTGGCGTTGCACCCGCCATGCGGCGTCGCTGACCCGAGCCCGACACCGATAACCATAACCATGTTCTCCAACTTCACCAACATCGTGCAAAAGGCCCAGCAGCTCATCGACCCGACGCAGGGCCTGAACCTCTCGAGCTCGGACCGCAACCCCTCCAAGGCGTCGCTGTTCCAGAGCCAGTTCCGCCTGCCCGCCTCCCAGACGCCTATCTGCGAGATCAACGCCGAGCTCACCATCCCGCCCTCCAGTGCCGCTCGCGGCGACAAGCACCAGGAGCGAGGATGGCACTACGCCGGCAAGCTGCATCTGTCCGAAGCCTTCATGTGCTTCTCCACGACGCCCACCAGCTTCGCCCAGTCGGCCAGCACCACCACCTCGTCCACCTTTACCGGCCAGACCCACGGCGCGGGCCCCAGCGGCAATGGCTTTACCTTTCCACTGTGTGCCATTCGGAGGGTCGAGAGGCTCAACAGCCAGAACTTTCAGGTATGCCACTGAGCAGCATGTGGCACGACATCTTGATGCTGACCACGGGCCTAGTTTGCGCTCGCCATCACCACGTGGAACGGCCTGCTCGCCGACAGCTCCAAGGACGGGACCAGGGATGCCAAGGATGCCAGGGAACAACGAATCACAATCCACCTCGCCGGCACCCGGCAAGCCTGCGAGCGCTTCTGCGACGGCCTCAAGAGGGGTCTGAGGGCCGGCGTCGGCAACGTCGGCAGGCTGCGCAGGGTCGTGGCCGAGTGCTACTCCGAACACCTCCTCCGCTCAGAGGAGAGGAAGACCGCCAACCCCCCGGACGCCGGGTTGGGCATGATCTTTCGATACCCTGGCGACGCCAAGAAGCTGCGGGACCGTGCCAAGATGCGACTATGGGCCGAGTACCTCCGGGACAACGGCCGCAACTTCACACTGATACGCCAACCGACCTTTCACAAGCTGATTCGGGTCGGTCTGCCCAACCGGCTGCGAGGAGAGATTTGGGAGCTTACGTCTGGCTCCGGCTACCTGCGACTGGAGCACCCAGGCTTGTATGCCGAAACCCTGGCCAAGTTCGAGGGTCAGGAGTCGCTCGCTATTGACGAGATTGAAAAGGACCTGAACCGAAGCTTGCCAGAGTATCCCGGCTTTCAGAGCGAGGATGGCATCGGCAGGCTTCGCCGAGTCTTGACTGCCTACAGCTGGGTCAACGCCGACGTCGGCTACTGCCAGGCCATGAACATCGTGGTCGCGGCCCTACTCATCTACATGTCCGAGTCTCAAGCCTTCTTTCTCCTCTCTGCCCTATGCGATCGCCTGGTCCCCGGCTACTATTCGACCACCATGTACGGCACGCTCCTGGATCAAAAGGTCTTTGAGTCACTGGTCGAGAAGACGATGCCGGTTCTCTGGGAGCATCTCGTCAAGAGCGACGTCCAGCTGTCGGTCGTGTCTCTGCCCTGGTTCCTCTCGCTATACATCAACTCGATGCCCCTCATCTTTGCCTTCCGCGTGCTGGATGTCTTCTTTGTCGAAGGGCCCAAGGTTCTGTTCCAGGTCGGCCTAGCCATTCTGCGGATCAACGGAGAGGAGCTGCTGGACGCGGCAGACGACGGCGCCTTTGTTTCAGTCCTCAAGACGTACTTTTCCAGGCTCGACGAGTCTGCCCACCCCAAGTCGGAGAATCCGAAGCTGCGCGCCGTCACGCGCTTCCAGGAGCTCATGGTGGTGGCTTTCAAGGAGTTTTCGGGCATCACGCACAGCAGCGTCACCGAGCTGCGGCTGAAGAACAAGGATGCCGTTCTCAACAACATTGAAAGCTTTGCCAAGCGGACGGCCATCCGCAATCTGGGACCCGATAGCAAGCTGCTCAGCACAGACGAGCTGGGGGCACTCTACGACCGATTCTACAGCGTACTGTACGAGCGACAGCAGCGAGATCATGTCATGCAGGAAGAGCAGCGACGGAGAGCCAAACCGAGTAGGATGCGGGCCACTGACATCTTCGCGTCTGGGCCTCAGAGCGAGGTTGAAAAGGGCCGCGTTGGCCTCGGCCCAAGCACCAGCCTCATGGATTACGACGCCTTTAGAGAATTCCTGGCAAGCATGTCCAAATGGGCAATTTCCGACACTCCAAACCACTTGAGGCGGGAAACGGGCGCAGACATGGACAGGTATGCCAAGTTCAACAGCGCTAGAAGAGCGCCCGACGTGATGTCGCCGTGGGGAGATGGCCCGGAGCCTGCCGAGCACGACTTTTTGCAACGTCTGTACAAGAAGTGGGACGTGGATGGCAACTCGGCCCTGACACTACAAAACGTTGTTACCGGGCTGGCTGGGATCAAGGGCAAGCGTGACATTATGGGTACAATCACCTACTTCTTCGAGCTCTACGACGACAATGGCGACGGCAAGGTGGGCCGGGAAGGTATTCTTCGGATATCCGAGGCTCTACTGTTCCTGTCGAGACGTGGGCTCGACGGTACCCTCAGCCCCAATGCCTCGAGCATGGCCCTGAACGGCGATGCAAGCAGCTCGCAGGAGTCTCAGAGCAACCTCCCCACTGGCACAACGACCAACGAGCGATTCCTGGGCAGCGTCAGCGCCTTTATTCGACGGTGCTTTGAGTATGCGGACCCGGACCATCCTCAAAACGGGGGCAACGGCGAGAACGAGCCATCGACAAGTCAAGATGGAGCGGCGGACTCGAGTGCGTTTGCAATTGGAGACGACGAAGACGAAGAGGACTTGCTGGGTCTCGAGTCCCCATCAGGGTCCCCCTCGAAAGCGACCCAGTCCAAGGACTTGTCTGTGGCACAAGATCGCGACGTCTCAGGGGCTGGCAAGGACACCTCCACCCGCAGAGTGTTGTCCAGGACCAAGTCAGAATCAGCCAATGCGGCCTTGGACCCAGCACACCCTCTTCACATTACGCTGCCGACGTTCAGGATGGTCGTCTTGGCCGACGAGCTTCTGGAGCTATTCTTTGAGTCATCGTTCCCTTGTTCGTTCCACGTGATAGAGGGATTGCAGCCGTCTGTGGCGGCATCGACAAATTCGCTGACGACCTTTTCGAGCCTGGGCTTCGGTGCAAGGGCGCCGATTCCCACGCCAGCCGGTCCGCTGGGTGCGGGGCGCGGCTTGCGCGGCGTGTTGGACAACATCGTCACGGACGGGATGCGCGTGGCAACCGAGGTGCGGAGACGGATGGAGGAGGCGCAAAGGGAGCTGGAGAAGAACGCCCTGCCGGGTCAGCGACCAGACGACGATGACGACGACGACGATGACATTGGCGTGGCTGTGGGGGCGAGGGCGGGGGGCGCCGAGAGCGCCAGCCAAGACATTGAGCGACGGTCGGTGATGAGCATGGATCGCGACTTGCTAGAGGGCCTCGACGCAGAGGCAGGGGCACCGTCAAAGGACCAGGAGGAAAGCTTGATAGACATGGACGCTGGCAATGGGAAGCAGCGTGCCGCGAGTCCAACCACGTCGGGGACTGGAGTGGTGGAATTCGAGGGATGAAGACTGACGTGGGGCGGGTATCGTGTACGACCGACGAAGGACTATGGATATGGCGGGATCTGTCTGGTTCTGACAATGAGATGGTAGACGGCATTCAAATGGCTGTAGGGGCAAACTGCAGCAGCGTGTACGACGGGTTTACGGGAACAATGAGGGCTCGGCGTACGTGACTTTGACGACTCAAGGTAGCACACGGTTGCATACCGATAAAGTGCTCGAGCTGACGCCTGTCCACGGGATGTCGGGCGGCCAGCAGTGGCGAGCAGCAAGGCATGCGAGTGATATAAAGAGCAATTTGAGCATATACCGAGGCCGCGGCCGTCTTCTCGTCACGAGTGCCGCACCCATCATGCGCCTTCAAACATTTACGTTTCTACGCCAAAGACTTTGGTGAAAGAAAAGACCTCTCCCGTCATGCCTCAACAGCAACTGTCCATGTACGCCCCATCTGACACCCACCCCTCGGCAGGAGGAGACACGGCCCCTCAGATGTCGTAGCCGGAGCGGCGCATATCGGCGAGGGCCTTTTCGACGACTTGGGCGTCGGCCTCAAAGGTCATGCGGCCGGGGGCGTCGCGGGCGTCGACCCACTCGAGCTGCAGGTCCTGCTCCCAGGGCTCGCGCGTGTCGGTGCGCGGGACGGCCGTCGAGTCGCCGCGGGCGGCGTACCAGAAGACGAGCTTGTTGGCGACGGTGCCGTCGCAGCGGTAGGCGGAGACGGCGAGGGGCTCGCAGCTGGTCAGCCAGTCGGTCACGTCGCCGACGTTGGGGCGCTCTTCCTCGTCGTCGTCGAGACTGGCATGGCGGCGACGGGAACGACGACGGGCGAGGAGCATGTCGGGCGTGGGCGTGGCGCGGGTGGCGACGCGCAGCGGCAGCGGCTCAAAGGCCAGCCCCGTCTCCTCGCACGTCTCGCGCAGGGCGGCGGCGTGCAGGTCCTCGCCGATGTTCTTGCGGCCCTTGGGCAGCTGCGTGACGCGCGTGAGGCCGTCGTGCAGCAGGGCGACCTTGCGGGCGGCGACGTCGACGGGCACGCAGCCGCACGAGATCATGAGGTCGTGCGAGGGGCTGAAGCGCGGCGTGAAGTCGGCGGCGGGGAACTTGTGCGCCTGGGGGTGGGGAGCGGTGCTGGTGATGGTGATGTTGTTGTTGTTGTCGTTGGTGGTGTTGACGGCTGGTGGTGAGGACGGCACCGGCTGCTCGAGCGTCGGCGTCATGGTGGCTGCTTGCTTTGATGGTGCGAGGCAGAAATGTAGATGGCAACGCAAGGAATTGGCCAGACGGGAGCAGAGAGTGGCATGCCAATGCTCTTTCTTTTAGCTGGGTGTCGACGAAGCCCCGGGTCCCGTGATGACGAGCCGCACGCGCGCCGGCAGACTGGGAACCCACCCCGTCGCGAGGAGTCACCTTCCCGAGGGCCTGGGCGATGTTCAGCTCGCCGATGGGGGCCGGGCTTGCATGGACTTCAGCTGGCGCGGCAGTCACGGCGCAGCCCGCAGCGGGCGGTCGTGATGTTGGTGAGGGTGTGGGTGGGGAGTAAGCACACGGCCGCGTAGGCCCGTCTTCATGCCGGTCAGGGGCCCGCCCGCGGCCGAAGCGGGGCTGGCTGCCTGTGCGGCGGCTCACGGAGGAGTGGATCAAGGGTGCCGGGGCGTGGACCGTGTTTGTGTTGTGTTGTGTTGAATGTACTCGTACAGAGTAAGGTAGCCTTGTTACTCGATCGATGTGAGAATTCGAGTACTCAACTGGGCAATTGCCGACTGGTCACCCATGCGTATCGGATCCCTTGGCGATGCGCTCGGTCAGCCAGCAGCCCAGGGGCAACACACGTTTGCTCACCCCGGTCGGTGCCGTATCGTCTTCCACGGCGCCGTTGGCCCATGCTCGGTCGAGCCTCCTTGTGCGCCCGCCACGGCACCTGCGGCCGCTCCCTCGAGAGCCAGTCGTTCCGCGTCTGCGGGCTGGGAGCTTGGCAGTTTGCATGAGAATGCGCACGAGTACGCAACGTGTTTATGTTCAGCATGACGCGCCTAAGTGCCCGGGCCCTCTGCCTGGCTCACACCCGACCCGGATGCCAGAACCAAGGTTGCTTGGCGATGATGCTGGAAACCGCTTCGGGCACATGCTCTCTCAATATTCTCCCTCGCGGCACCACGCAATTGTATGGGCAGTGGGCTGTGTATCAGTGCGTCCGTAGTCGAGATTTGAACCTCGGCTAATGGCGCCTCACCCGTGCGCAGCCTTGTGGCCGTGACGATGCGATAGGGCCTGCACGGCGGGGCGGCAATCGGCCCGTGTCCTCGTCGTCGAGAGATGAGCATGGCCGTCATTCAAGAAGGTAGAGCATGTAGTCCGTAGGTATGCTTTTGTGTCGCTGAAGATGCCGGGACTTATACGCATCTGGCAGACCTCGAAACGGAAGGCGGGGTGTGAGTGACGTGCATGTCCGCCTCACCAGCAACGACGGCCGCGCCTTCGACTTTCCCTCCAAGCATACGCTCATCATAATACCACATCACGAAACTCGCAGGTAGCCCAAAATGTCTTCGGTCCTCGTCGTAGGCGCGACTCGCGGCCTCGGGGCCAGCCTCCTCGCCCAATACGCCGCCCAGCAGGGCACCGTCACCTACGGCACCACGCGCTCCAACATCATCCCCAGCTCGTCGCCCGTGCACGTCAAATGGCTGCCCGGCCTCGACCTGATGGACTCGGGCGCGGGCGATAAGCTCGTCACGCTGCTGCAGCGCGCGCAGGCTGAGCCGCTGTCCACCGTTGTACGTTCTGACCCGTGATGCCATCGCTCTAGTTCCTGGTCTCACTCTCGCCCCGGGGGGGCAGATCATCACGGCCGGGCACTTCACCACCGAGGACCTGAGCGCCGACAAGGGCCCCGACTGGGACGAGGAGCAGCGCATGTACACGACCAGCGCCATCGCCCCCGTCTTCCTCGTCCACCGTCTCGTCCACGCCGGTTTCCTACCCAGCGGCGCGCGCATCGTGCTCGTGTCCTCCGAGTCCGGCAGCATCGCCCTGCGCCACGACGAGGAGGGCGGCGGCAACTACGCGCACCACGCCAGCAAGGCCGCCCTCAACATGGTCGGCCGCCTGCTCAGCCTCGACCTCAAGGACAGGGGCGTCGTCGTCAGCATCGTGCACCCGGGCTTCATGCGCACCGACATGACCCGCGGCGTCGGCTTCGACAAGTACTGGGACGAGGGCGGCGGTGAGTCTCAGGCTCCTTTTCCTGTGCTGGGAGCTTGGACTTTTGGCTTACGCTCGTGAACTCTTCTGCAGCTTCTACGCCCGACGAGGCCGCGGCGAGCCTGATTGAGTGGACTGACAAGCTGGACATGTCCAAGTCTGGCGAGTACTGGGCTCCAAGGGGACCGCGTGAGTACCCATGCAGCGAGACGTGCGTAGCCGGCCCTAATGATTTGCACCAACAGGGGATATCGGCACGGCAGAGGCCGTCCTCGGGCAGAATTTGTCAACACCACTGCACCTCCCTTGGTAGTCTGTGGTGGCCTGTGACGAGCCACCGACGACTCGCGCAAAACAACCTCGTATCATTGATTGGGCATCTCATTAAAGGCCAACCTGACCGGCACTATGCTCGAGGAAGAGGAGCCCTGTTCAAGCAACTCTGTTGCGATATAATCTATGAGATTCTACTTTTCCCACTACGAGACCGGAGATGATGACCTTGTTCTAGGAGTGGATGCAGACGTCATGTTCGCTTGGACTACCCCACCCCCTACCGTAAGCACGAGAGCTCTGGGTGGCTTACACCACAGGTCACGAAGGGATTCAGGCTAGTCGAGATATAATATACAGGCGCTTCAAGACGCCTTTTTGTTTTCATCCTCTCATCATTCACTTCTGGGAGGTTCGAAGAACTCGAGGCTGCTGCTGCCAGTGCCCTATACGCCTCACGGCTTGTATTGGCTGGGGCCAACCATCAGCTCCGGCTTCACCAGCGAGTCAAACTCCTCCTCGGTCAACGCCTTGAGCTCCAGGGCGCTCTCCTTGAGCGTCAGGCCCTTCTTGTGCGCGTTCTTGGCCACCTGGCTGGCCATGTCGTAGCCGATCTTGGGGTTGAGGCACGTCACCAGCATGAGCCTGATACATGATTAGCATGCCGTTACGGACGACGGGGAGGAGCACGTCGAGCACGGGGCAGAGGCAACTTACGACTCCTTCATGATGCTGGCAATCTTCTCCTCGTTGGCCTGCAGGCCTGCCACCAGGTTCTTCTCGAACGACCGCATGCCGTCGGCCAGCAAGCGCGAGCTGTGCAGCAGGTTGCGAATGATAAGCGGCTTGTACACGTTGAGCTCAAACTGGCCGTTCATGCCGCCAATCGTCGTGGCCACGTTGTTGCCCATGACCTGAGCGCACAACATGGTCAGCGCCTCGCACTGCGTCGGGTTGACTTTGCCCGGCATGATGCTGCTACCCGGCTCGTTCTCGGGCAGGTTCAGCTCGCCGAGGCCGCACCGCGGGCCGCTGCCCAGGTAGCGCACGTCCTGGGCAATCTTGGTGAGCGAGCCAGCCAGCGTGTTGAGGCTGCCGTGCGCCTGGACGATGGCGTCGTGCGCGGCCAGGGCCTCGAACTTGTTGGGGGCCGTCTTGAAGTCGGTGCCCGTCATCTTGGTCACCTCCTCGGCAATGGCCTCGGCGAAGCCGACAAAGGTGTTGATGCCGGTGCCCACGGCGGTGCCGCCCTGGGCAAGCAGGCGCAGGTCCGGCAGGGCGCTCTGCACGCGCTGGATGCCAAAGTCGAGCTGCGCGACGTAGCCCGAGAACTCCTGGGCGAGCGTCAGGGGGGTGGCGTCCTGCAGGTGGGTGCGGCCAATCTTGATGATCTTCTTGGCCTCGAAGTCGTCGACCTTGGCCTGCAGGGCGGCGCGCAGGCTGCGGAGGGCGGGCAGCAGGTCGCTCTCGAGCTCGAGGACGGCGGCAATGTGCATGACGGTGGGGAAGGTGTCGTTGGACGAGGCGCTGCGGTTGACGTGGTCGTTGGGGTGGACGGGCTTCTTGCTGCCCATCTGGCCGCCGAGGATCTCGATGGCGCGGTTGGAGATGACCTCGTTGGCGTTCATGTTGGACTGGGTGCCCGAGCCCGTCTGCCAGACGACGAGGGGGAAGTGGTCGAGCAGCTTGCCGTCGGCCACCTCCTTGGCCGCCTGCTGGATGGCCTGGCCAACCTTGGGGTCTGCGAATCGCGCACCGTCTCCGTCAGCGGGGGGTCGACGCGGACGGACCACGAGCACTTACCAAGGCCGTAGCGCATGTTGACGGTGGCGGCGGCGCCCTTGAGGATGCCAAAGGCGCGCACAACGGGCGGCGGCATGCGGTCCTGGGGCTGGTTGATGCGAAAGTTGTCGAGCGAGCGCTCCGTCTGGGCGCCCCAGTACTTGTCGGCGGGCACCTGGACCTCGCCAAAGGCGTCGCTCTCGGTTCGTGTCGCGGGCGCCATGGTTGTCGCGGTGCTGTGGATGCCTCTGCTGCTGGTGCTGGCGAGAGTCTGGGGACGGACGAGGCGGTGCTGCAGTTGCAGTTGCAGTCGACGCTGGAGCTGCGGGGTCCGCGCCTGGCATGTGGCGGCTGCTGCTGCTGAAGCTGCTCCGGCTACTGAAGCTGCTCCTCTGCCGGTCCTCGGCATGCACGACCTGGCCAGGCCCGAGGCCGTCGCTGTCCGGAGCATCCTGTCGATCAGCTGATGACTGATTGGTCGTCTGACTGTGCGGGCGATTGGGGTCTGCAGGCCTCCTCGCGAGTAGGTCCGTCTTTTCCTTCCCTGCCTCTGCAGACCTCGTTTGCTTGGAGAAATTAATTTCGCCTGCGCTGGCGATGGTGAATTCAATCTCTCCCGGATATTTTCCGGACCGTCAGTTGCCGCTGGGGGAGCTCGGGACGCTACGGAAGCCTAGGGGTTAAGTTCGGGCGGGCGGGTGGCAGCCCGTCCGGCCGCCGCTGCGTCCACGGGGTCCCTTGACACGGTGTGCAAGGTAAGGCAAGGTCTGCCGCCCCGCCACGACGACCAAAAAAAGGACGGGCTGCGCTATACGGGCGTCGGACGCCTTAATTGACAATCACCTAGCCAGTTGTCCTGGAGTAAATCTTCACGCTACCTGTAGATTGCACTAATGGGATGCTCAGATGCCAGATGGGTCCGGTGCTGACCGCTGCCAAGCTTCCAATGCAGGCGAGATGCCTTACCTTAGCCTTACCTTACCCTGCCCCCTCAGATTTCGGTGCCATGAAGATCTTATCTGGCCGCACGCAGAGATCAGAGCCCGCGACGGGTGCAACACACACTGCCCGAGTCTCCAGTAGCCCCTAGACCAAGGTAGTAATGCCGCATCAATGACGCCTGCTCTGAAGACTACTCGTAGGCTTTGTGAATGTCTGCGGTCAGGCGCCCAGAAGCTGGGACGAGATGGGGGTCTTTTGGCCCTGTAGATCGCCCTCATCCTGGGTCCTCGTGTTCCGTGACCTCACAGCCCAGGGTCGGGTGCTTCCCTCCAAGGGCCTGGGTGCCCCGCAAACCCCTGAGCCCGAGGCCAAGACGGCCACTGTGGGTTCCGCTCGCTGCATGATGCCATGCCATCGACCCCTTTGTTGGATGAGGTAACTAACAAACTAGCCGCGAGGTCTATTGCAATTTTGCCGCGTTGGCTAAACCCCCTTGCGGTCATTTCTACAATGACCACCTGCGCGAGTGCCGATGGAGAGCTAGGCCCCAGGAGCACAGGGAGCAGCTCGTGCTCCGTGCAATGTGCAAAAAGTCCCGAGAAACTGTATCATCTCGCTGGACGCTACAGATACGGTTCCAATCTAGCCTGTTAGCAGCGCGTAATCGCCGTCCCTGGAGCCCGTTGCGTCCGGGCCTGGAGGCGTGCGCCAGAACAGCCACGACAGGACCCCCAAATAGCGTTGTGGCCGGTGGGCGCGGCCCCCCCTGCCCGGGCTGGCGCTCCAGGGACATACGAGTGCCCGAGAGAACCAACGAGCCAGCTCCACCGTTCAATGCGTCCATGCCAATTCTTGGTGTGGGTTCTCTTCCAAGGTTCGAGGCGGCAAGGTCACCTGCTGGCGCCTGCGCAAGCCCCCCCCAACTCTCTCCGCTACTATTACGGCACCACGGAGTCGAGCAATACCACGACCACCACAGCGACAGCGACAGCAGCCGGCGCTCCAGGGGCTAGCATTAGACCCTGAGCCACTGGAACCTTTCCGTTCCCGTTGCTCAACTGCGCTCGTGATCAGGCACGTCCAGCGCTTCCACCACTGCATATAACCCTGCCCAGACAACACCACGCCCTTCAAGACGCATCGCCAGACGCGCCGACTCGCCCGCCCACATCCAGCCCCCATCGACACCCTCGCCCTCGTTGCACAAGCCGTATCCTCAGACGCTGCCGACGACTCGGCTCGCTCGCGAACCCAAACAGCAGCCCAGGAGCTCACGCGGCCGCGGCACCCAGGGCCGACCCTAGCCTGCGCAAACGCCAGCCAACCAACAATTCGGTTGCTTCGTCTGCGCAGTCGCGTTCCCGCTTCGTGCTCGTTGTCGGTTTCAGCTCCCGACACACGCATTGTCGAGACCGCCGCCGTGCTTTGTATCCTGTTCCCTGCCGACCAGCATCCATCCATCATCTGCCGATCGACGCGCCCACCGGCATCCTCACGCCCAGCCCAGCGAACCCCTTTTGAAGTCCATCGTGCCAACTCTGAGTGGCCGTATCGCCGTCGCCCCCGCTAGCCCCGTCGTCACTGCCGACCGACTGCAGCCATCGCAATCGTGTTTCGCTGCGAGGCCTCGCTAGGCATGACACTTGGCCTGCCACGTCCCCGGAATTGACCACGGCTTGGAGCTTTGCACAACGCACAGCCAACCATCAATCGACACCAGCATCGTCGTCTTCATCGTCATATCATCATCCGTCAACATGTCATCCTCACACCCCTTCCAGCAAGGTGAGCCGCGGCCCCCTCCCCCCCCCCTTTCCGTACGTCTAGAGTTTCCGCTGCACCCTGGCCGCACCCTCTCGCCTCACTCCCTCGCCAAGGGAGAGCAACGAGTCTGAAGTCGATTCGTCTTCCCCGTAGCCTTGCCCCAGCCATTACCGTCGGGCATTTGGCCTCGGATAGACAGGGCCGGCACCACGAGGCGCGCATTGCCATGGGTCCCGCCCTCAGCCGCCGTCAGTATCTGCTCTGCCAAGCCGAGAGATTACAGTGTTTCACCTTGCTCTTTGCTCTGCACGATGACACACATCTGCGTATCTGCACCTGGTCGCCTTGCTGATCACTCTCTTCTGAACAGGGCAACCGCCGGCTGGTGCACAGTCCGCTGGCGTTTCTCTCAATCTCTCTTCCAACAACCCCTTTCGCAATCGTGCTGCTTCGCCTTCGAGCATCGACGCTGCCTTTACCTCGCCGGCTCTTGCCTCGCCGAGCTCTCCATTCGACGACCCTCCTTCCCGACCGCTGTCGCGAAACCCGTTTCTCGACCTGCCCCCGCAGGCCATCAAGCCTCCCGGTGTCATGTCAAACCACTCCGAGTCCCGGTCTCTGTCTGCAGAGGAGATTTTTGTATGTCTGGCCTCGCCAACTTGGCCCTCGTCCATCTCTAAACCGGTGTTCACGTGCTACCCTTTCGTTCGCAATGCTCACCGCGCGGCTTGACCATGAGCCGACCCCCAGCAACCTCTGTGAACTAACCTAGACAAATTACAGAACTCCCTAAATGTCGAGGACAAGAGCCAAACCGACAAGTCCGCCCCCGGCCTCCCCCCCGCTGCGCAACGTCGGCCCATGGATCGCCAGCCAGCGGCTCCCAACCGAGGGGAGGGCTCGGCGCTCGCAAAGCCTCCCAACCACCGCCCAACGCGATCGCAAGAAGAGGCGTTGAGAGCCCGCAAGCCCCAGGTCAGCGGGACCCGGCCAGGTCCTCCGGGTTCTCCTCAGCGAAAGCCGCAGCGACGCGTACGACGAAATTCGGAGTCCTCCGTCTTGGACCTGAACGCTCAACCCATCACGGAGGATGAGATGAAGTTGATCGAGGCCAAGCGAGCGCGCGATCGTCAGCGCCGCGAGCGCGAGGGCCGTGCGGCGGGTCGCGAGGCGGGTCGCGAGGCCAAGGACAAGACCAAGTCGGGCCGGCCGAGCCGCCGTCTGGACATCATTGATCAGCTTGACGCTACTGGCATTTATGGAACTGGGCGTATGTCGATGTTCCACCTGGGTACTCGGCCCCCTTTGCTGACCATGACCAGTATTCCACCATGACGGCCCTTTTGACGCTCTAAACCCCCACCGCAACCGCCAGAGCAGTCGTCGTGCCCCAATGCAGGCGTTTCCCAAGGGTTCTCTCAACAACTCGATTGGAGGTGCCGGTCCCCTCAACCGGAACCCCGACCATGCAGTTTTCATGGGTCATGCCACGGATGAGGCTTTCCGAGACTACGCCGGCGCCAAGAACAAGAATGGTTACAGCTATCCAACCCCTTCGAACGGCGAGGCTGTGATATTCGACCCCAACGCAGGTGGCGACGTGGTCCACGGCGACAAGAGCGTTGGCTTGGGCACCTCGACGTTCCTCGAGGGCACACCGGCCGCGAGGACGGCGATTGCCAGGCGTGAGGCAGAGCAGGCACAGAATGTCACCGATGGTGGCATCCAGCGCAAGAAGTCGCTGGCACAGCGCATCCGACACATCAACAAGGGTCCACGTGGGGACTTTGCACCCTCGGGCCGCATGAGCAACCCCGAGGGCGCGTATGGCAAGCGCTCACCAGACCCCGTGGCAACCGGAGCCGATGCGAATCCTTTCTTCGCCGAGTACAGCAAGGGCGGCGAGAGCATCAGTGTCAGGCCTCGGGATGGCGCCAGGTCGCCAATCAGCCCCCCGGCCGTGCCACGACGAATGTCCGGCGGAACCCTGGAGCGACGAGCGACGATTGACGCAACGTCGCCCTTGGAGGATGCCCCAGCCAAACCGACAGGGATCTTGGGCCGAATGAAGAGCTTGAAGGGTGGGCGACGATCTAGGAATGCCGACAACGGCCAAGGGCCGAATCCCGGAACAGCCATGTAGTGCCTCCGAGGAGCCTCACCGAGAGGTGTCGCGACTGTAGAGAGGCTGGAGCAGACTTGGCCGAAGAAGAAGGGCCGACTACATTTGAAATTGCATTGAGGGACAAGCCTGAGATGGGTCTACCCGGGCCACACTGGGATACAGGGACTCCCAGCTTTTGTACGCGGAATGCAATGCAATGCAGTGCCTTGATGACGGGTGCAAGCGTCATTTGCCCTACTGTATGGAGCGGCCATGTGTTTCAGGACACACGGCTCCCAACGTTGGCAGACTGGGGCACGAAAATGTCATGACGGTGGATGCAATAAGACTTCCAGCCGCTAACCCTGCTCTCATTGGGAGAAGAGGGTCCTTCTTGTTCAATACTTTCAGACGCTTTGTGATGCGGAGTAGGATGGAAGGCTGGCGCAAGGGTCGGAAGGTTTTCGGGACAGGACATGATTTGCCAGAGAATTGCTAGGCAGGCTGCTAGGAATAAAACTTGTTGTCATTCTACAATAAAGGGAGTCACGAGAGCCGGTGGATGATGGAATAAGACATGTAGGGATGTGGGGTTGGTTAGCGGATGTCTTGAGATTGAGGCTCAGCGCGGTTGGCGCAGACATCACACTCCGTTTGACATGACCACTTGGTGCTCGTATGTCGTTGGCACGCAAAACATGGTTGCCGAGATTCTCAACCAAGGCTCAACGCTGACGGAGGCGAGGGTATCGCTGGAGGCCCTTGAGACTTCCGTTGAGGCCTAGGTCGGTCCGTCTCCCTCGACGAGGGCCCCCATCCCGGTCTCCTCCCTTCCACCATGGAGGCACCACAAGCCTCGCAGGCGAGCTCGCAACACTTCCCCCTCGAGCCGCTGCCCGCGTCGACGCTCGTGGCCCGCGAGGTGACGCGCAGGAACGAGGCGCGGGCGCTGGGCCCGTGCCGCAGCGGGTGCCCCCAGCTCGACGACTACGTGCTGCTCGGGGGCGGGCTGGAGAGGGGCTGCGTCGTGGGCGTGAGCGCCGAGGAGGAGGATGCCTTTGGGCTCGTGGTGCGTTTTCATTGTTCCTGTCCCCGTTTGCCCGCTGCTCAGGGCAGGCGTGTGACGAGTTACGATGAGATGGATGCTGTGCTGACGACTCGCGCAACACAGCTCGGGGTGCAGGTGCTCGTCCGCGCGCTCCTCGACGACGGCGAGGCGACGGCGCTGGTGGTGACGCCGCGGCCGCAGGGCGTGCTGCTGCGGGCGCTGCGCGAGGGCGTCGCGGCGGAGCTGGCGGCGAGGGACGGCGAGGCGGCGCGGGCGGAGACGAGGGCGAGGGCCTGTCTGGACAGGGTGATGCTGTCGTGCGTGTTTGACCTCGACGGGCTGTGGGAGGTGCTGGCCGACCTGGATGCACCAGCGGCGTCGCCGCCGGCTTCGACGAGTGTTCCGGCAGCTGCGGCAGCCAGGTCGCCCGCGTCGGAGATTCAGGATAGCCAGGACGAGGCGTCGACGCCTTCGCCCCCTTCGGCACCATCGCCACCATCACCACCACGTCGAGAGGCAGACACGCGCCGCCCGCCCAGCGTCGTCCTCATCACGCACTTCTCCACCCTCCTCACCAGCCTCTTCACCCAGCGCGAGAAGTCGGCCGCCCACACGGCCCTGGCTCTCCTGGGCGCGCACCTGCGCCACCTCTCGCGCAGCCTGGCCTCGCACCCGCTCGTCCTGCTCCTCAACTCGACGACGTCTTCCTCTTCCTCCGACGCCGCCACCACCACCACCACCACCACCCACCACGCGCCCTGGGGCAAGCAGAAGCAGCCTCTCGACGCCACGCTGCGCTCCGTCTTCCACCCCGCGCCGCTGCCGGTGCCGGGCTACGCGGCGCCGCCGGCCGCGCTCCTCCGCACCAACAAGCCCAGCTTCGGGCTCGTCTTTTCCCAGCTGCTCGATCTGCACCTGCTCTGCACCAGGGTGCCGCGGGCCAAGGAAGACGCCGACGCCGTCTACGGCGCCGAGACGCAAGGGGCCGGACCGCAGCGCCAGGCGGCGAGGTCCGTGACCGTCGTGGAGGTGCTGCTCGACGACATGGGCTTGTGGCAGGGCAGGACGGGCCACCGGCCGCGCCGGGAGCAGCGCTGGGCGGCCGTGGATGTTGTAGGGGGACGCGTCGTGGACGCTTTCGCCAGGGCCGAGAGGGTCTATCCCGAGCTGAGGCTCTCTGCTGGCTTCGGCGGCCGAAGGCCTTGACACATACTCAAAACAAGTCTTCATGATGGTGCTTTGGTATCGCAACTTGCGCTCCGGCTACCTAACCCAAGAAGCATTTGAGCAAGGGGCTGCAGTGCATGTCGAGATCACCAGCTTCAGGAATCAATTTTCGCGCATATCATCGTAGATCACGTTCCCTACGCCTCGATGAGGCCCGCACGCGATCGCTCAGTCTCGTATAATGCCATTTGCTTAACATCCACACATCGCTAATTCCTTCCAGTGTACACACAACCCATTTCCTCCCCAAGTTCGTCTTCACCACTTCGCATCCTCCTGCCCAGCCGCTGGGTACAGCTGCAGAGCAGGACGACTGTAAGAAACCCGAGACATTACGATAAGCCATCCGACGAAGCAAACCGCACCCTGCTGCGGGGTAGCTCGAGATCGACGCACCACCTCGCTACGGTGTCGTCGCTCCCTGTTCCGCAGTCACGGGTAGGTAACTCGGAGTGCCCATTCGCACCTCCCCCTTGCTACTGAGCCATATATCAAACACTGTTCGCTGCAAAAGCATTCTCCTTCCTGCCAACGAGAGACGTAGCGGGCGGGGGAGCAGCGACGCACTTGGGATGCCATCAAGTGATACAAGAAGAATTTCCTGGAAGAGATTCTAGTCTAATTTTGTTCAGGTGAGAGCGGGCGTGAAGAGCATGACTATCGTGGGGATGTCGTGTTGCTGAGCTGGGGTGAAGACGCCGACGTGGAAAGCATTTCCGACTTTCGGTTAATCTTCCAAAAGTCAATGGCCTCGACGACATCTTCTCCTCGCTCGTCCTCGTATGCAAATAAGATCTAAGACGTTGTCAGTGACACCAATCCCCAAAGGGAGACGGAACTTCCCAGCGGCAGCATACCTCATGAGTGCTGCTGTGAAGCATGCGAATGTTCTTATGAGGCACAATGTGAACCGCGCCATTCTCGATGTTGCGCAGCTCGATGAAATTGGGCTCAAATGCGAGGATCCAAGGGTAGCTGAGGGCAAAGCTCTGCGGACTGCCCTCCCAGTCGATGCGCCACTCTGGTCGCGCTCGCCACCCGTTCCGGTTGACAAAGAACGAGAACTCCGAGTAGTTGAGCAAGAACTCTCCATTAAGTCGTTCAATGTGGATTGGCCGAACATTTTCCTTGCGCGCAACAAAGTCGAGTGAGGTGTCGGCTTGGTCCAGGAGCGACTGCGTCTCCAGTGTCTCGAGAGACACCACCTCGAAGCCCCTGGCGCATGCCACGCAGAGCTTCGACTTGAGGAAGTGGACCGACGACGACTCGGTAGGGATGTAGAACTCCTTGAAAGGCCTGAGTTCGTCTTGACCGCCAGCCATGAACTTGCCCAATCCCTTTTGCTTCTTAGCCCTGGTCATGGCATCGTTTGGCTCAAACACCTTGATGGTCGTGGACAATGCCGAAGACTTGACGCAGCACACGAGATGCCTGCCCAGACAAATGCCAGTCTTGAAGAAGCTGCAGTGGTTCTGAATCTTCTTCGGTCTCTTAGCCAAAGCGGGCTCGTCAGGGTTCAGAGCAGACAGCGAGTACGACTGCAGCGTTTTGTTTGACAGCACCAGCAGCAGCTGGTACTCCTCCAAGATGTCAAGCTGAGTGACGTTGGTAGTCTCCAGTACCCTCCTCGGGATCTGCTCTCTGTTTTTGCGGTCTGCCAGATAGACGCCATTGTCCGTGCCAAAGAGGAGCTTGCGGCCACCATCTACTTCTGGTCAGCACTAGTCTCGTCGTTGCAGATGTTTGCGAGAGCACTCACCGAAAGGCGTTACACAATTGATCTGGTTAGTACCCACGAAGAAGTTGCTGGAGATGATGGTGGTATTGAAGAAATCGGCGCGACCACGCAGGCGCTGCTGTGCATTGTCAATGAACTCAAGCCACTTTTTGCGCGCCGCCTGGTTTGCCGCGTAGAGCGTGAGCTCGTAGCCGGCTTTGCCTAAATGGCGAAAGGTAATTGGCCAACCTTCTCCCTTCTTAGCATCCGCGTTGTTTGTCCTTATCGACGGGATCAGGCTCGAAGAGGAGCGCTTAATGCCCTGAACAGGAATGACCTCGTCCATCTCGCGAATGGCAAGGAGCTCCAACGGAATCGGGCGTCGATAAGCCTTTATCTCCTCGTTCTTCCCGTTCTGCTTGATACGCACGAGCAGGACAGCGTGGTCGAACAGGAATGAAGTGATCTCCAAGGGATCAGTAGGAGACTTCTTGAGCTGGCTCTTGAAAACAAGCTCGCGGCCTTCTTCTGTGAGTTTCAGATCGACCCTCTCGTTGGGCCTAAACCTCAGCTGATCGTGAAGTCGCCTCAGGTTGAATCGGTTCTCCGCCTTGCCGGACTCGTCGTTGACCCTTCCGAGAAGGTCCCTGATCATGGTGAGCACCTTGGGGATGTCCTCCTTGTCCGAGTTTTCGCCCTCGGTGTACTTCAACACGTTCTCGAGGAGGAGTGGGTATCTAGCGAGGCGGGTGGTGGGTTTGGTGAGATAGCCGTTGAGCTCCAGCTTTCTCGACTCCTTGCGTCGCTCAATCTCGTCCACGAACTTGCCGAAGAATGGGTTGACAGATCGCTCGTTCTCAAACTCGAATTTTCCTTCCAACTGCCTGGAGCCGTAATATATGAACGGCTCGAACTGGGGCGCGTACTGGAGGAAAATGTCACCAATGTTGTGCACGATGGGCTCCTTTTGCTGCCGGATCGTCAAGGAAGCCGCAAAGCCCGAGCTGACATTGTGGATGCTGGGGTGATCAACAATGTTGCTGAAGATGTTCTTGACCACCTTTTCGCGGCGCTGCAAGGGGATTGGAGAGGCCTTCGATCGCAGAGGTAGTATCCAGAAGTCACGAAGATACTCCAAATCCTTGACAAAGTCGCGCTCGGTGTAGCAAATCTCCGAGATGACTTCCTGCCTCTTCTTCTCCCGTTCGCTAACAGCGTCGGCGACTTCCTTGGGCACGGAGTTTATCCAGAGCTTCTGTTCGTCTGTCTTGTCGACCTCGTCATCATTGATGTTTGCAGAGTCCTCCTTGCGAAGACCGGGGCCCATCTTCAGGTTCAGCCTAGAAACCTGCTCCAGCCTTCTAGGGCAAGCAATGGAGTAGCAGAGTTGATCTCTCGTGCAAGTCGGCGAGTAGCACTCCGAGAGCAAGACAAAGACACCGTTGACAAGAGACTTGTCCTCTGGCTCGTCCATCAGGTTCTCTCTGAACTGGTACATTTCCGACTGCGAGTCTCGCAGCCGGTGTTCGTACGTTACATCGTGGAAGAATTTCTGCGCATCCAAGGCTCGGCCAAGAAGCAGGGCCAGATTTCGATCCGTCGTACGGATGATATACGACAGGACATCGACCGCCTCGGAGCCGCTGAAGGCATTTTTGTATGTAAGTTCGTTCTTCGTTCGGTCCCCTATGATTATCTTCCGACGGAAGCATTCTGCGACTTTCGAGAGCTGAGCTGGATATACAAGGGGTGGCCGTATCTTGGTCGCGGTGGCGGGTCGCTCACTCTCCACCGATTTGCTCCTAGAAGGGCGCTGGACGAGCGTGGCAGAATCGGACTCGGACGGGGTTATTGTCGGCGCGATGCTCGAGGCCATTGACATCGTCCTAGAATGGTCAGGGGCGCCGGAGGACGAAGCCATGCTTGTGGTGCGGGTTTGCGAGCCCGGGGCACTTGGGTACCCGTTCTGTGTCGGATAGCCATTGTTTGACGTGGGCGCTTCTGCCGGAGCCCGTCGGTTCGGAATGACTCGGCCGCTCATGGTTTGATGGGCATCTCTGTCCTGCGGATGATACGTGCCAGTCATGGACATGGTTCGGTCCTCGTGTCGTTCTGGAACCACTCTGCCCTGGGCTGTTGTCCTGGCAGAGTTTGGAGGGTGGCTGTACTGGGCATGTCGAAAATGGCTGGCGGGTGACTGCTGGTAAGAGCTGGGCGGTGGGTGGTACATTTGCGGGCGCGGCGCGGAGGCGAGGGACTGGGAGCGATACGGGTCGCTATTCAGTGCAGGTCCGGAGCCGCCCTGATAGCCTTGGGGTCTCTGCGTTTGTTGATATCTCGCTCCAGCAGCCTGTGCCGGAGGACCTCGAGACTCAAGTCGCGGAGGGGGGGGGCCTCCAGGGCCGGGATAAGGTCTCCTAGCCTGCTGCTGATACTGTTGATGCTGCTGTTGCTGCTGCATGTACTGCGTCTGAGGAGACGGCACTTGGCTCCCAGAAGCGGCCCGCTGGCTGGGGTAGTACCCGCTCGAGTCGCTCTGCCGGGTTCTCGCGTGCACAGCATCATGTTCGCCGTAGGAACCCTGCTGCTGCGGCTGCTGCCGCGGCGGTGGCTGGCGCTGCGGGACTAGGCCTGGACCCATTGACGACATGGTTTGCGTACGGCCCTGATCCATTGCGGGATGCGCCGACGAGGACGTCATGGTCTGAGATCGTCCGGGTGGAGGAGCGGCACCAAAGATGTTGGAGAAGGCGGCATCTCGCTGGTGGTCGTTGGCATCGGGGTAGCCACGTGGCGGCCGCTGTTGCGGAGCTGCTCGAGGATCATACGGGTAATCCGACATGGTGACAGCTGAAGGCGAGAGAGTCCTCGGTCAGCGGGCACGAGACTCGGGTCGTGTCGAAAATCGCGGCAAGGAGGGCAAGCTGACCGTTGAGGTGCCTCGAGGGCCGCCAGCAGGCAAGAGATCAAAATCGTCGAGGGAGCCGGCAGTCCGGACAGTCGACGTTATGCCGCCGTCGGTCGACGTGAAGGGTGGCCGTTGCTCTGGGTGAAGGGGGACTGCGTCGCCCTCGTATGGATGTTATGCGTGGCCAAGCCAACTCTTTGTGCCTCGCGGAGCGACGCGAGTTGTTTGCGGAGGGAGCAGCCGTCGGACGAGCAGCAGCAGCAGCAGCACTCGAGGCTGTGTCGTGGTCCCTGCCCCAAGGATCGTCGCTCGTTCGTCGCTCGCTCCGAGGGCGCTTGGAGGGGGAGGGCGAGGCTGAGGACAAAGGTGTCAGGACGTGGGCATCCGCACGAGCAGGCAGAGGAATGCGCTGCCGAGCGAAGTGGGCAATTGGCGATCGCAAAGCCTGGGGGAAGCCAGGCGCGGTGGGTGGTGGTCCAAGAGCGAGAGGGTTTGCAGGTTCGACTCTGTCTTGGCCCGTTCAAGCTCCGCCCCGAGCGCTACTGGCAGGTACCTTTAGCTGACAACGTTGGCTGCTTGTTGCGCAGTGGCCTGCTGGTGCGCTGCGCTGCGCCGTTCAGTCCTGCGCCGTGCCTGGCGGCCGTCGCTCGATCTGATCCAGGCTAGCGAATGAGAGGAAGCGTCGCTGCGGGACGGTGCTAATTCGAGACACGGCCAAGTCCCCCCTCATCAGGGCTTCTGACAGCGATGTTGTAGGGGGTACCGACGCCGGAACGACCCGCCAGCGTAAGGCAAGGTACCCTATCTTTTAGGGGCCTGCACGACGGCCAGCATTTGCGCCAACGACCGCTGATTGCCGCGAAGCCCTACGATGCCCTACAACGCGACGAACAGACATACTTTGCCTCCTGTCCCGCGTCCCGCGTCCCGCGTCCCAAAAGCCCCCATGCGGGACCCGAGGGTCACGTATCGCTGTCATCAGCCCCAAGTCGTCTGAACTTGGCACCCACAGTACGGCTATTAGGTTTGGACCCAAGCTCCTTCTTGGCCTAGCGGCAAACCGCAACGTATACTGGTAAGGGGAGCAGTTGCGTCACGTGTCTGGTCAGGAGGGCGGCGGCCGTGTGATTGGCTGCTATGACGCCAGCTCGCAACCTGGAACCAGCTCCCAAGCAGTCTGCTGGGACCTACGACGCCTGCTTCGTGCTCCAAGCTCCATCCGGTCGTCAACCTCGACACTCGGCTGTTACACCCTCCTCCGCCAGCAGCGTTCTTCCATTCACGATGGACTCGGAACTTGCTCCCAAGTTCGCCCCCTTTTTTGGGATGGTAAGTGCGCTGTGGTTTCGTCGCGCACGAGCGTCAACTAACGTTGCTTGTCGCAGGCTGGCATCGCGTCCGCCATGATCTTCGGATGTAAGCCGTCCTTCGTCTCCCCTTCGAGCGCGCCGTCCATGTCTCCGTGTGGATTCTGAACCAGCTGTACAGCCATCGGCGCTGCATATGGCACCGCCAAGTCCGGCATCGGCATTGCTGGTGTGGGCACGTTTCGACCAGACCTCATCATGAAGGTATGGCTGAGTGCCGACGATCCAAAGGCAAGGGCTCAGAGTTGCTAACGCTGCGAGCAGTGCCTGATCCCTGTCGTCATGTCCGGTATCATCGCTGTCTACTCGCTCGTCATATCCGTCCTCATCGCCCAGGACCTGAACCCGCCGGGCAACGAAAGCTACTCCTTGTTCGCGTACGTCTCGCACGAATCCCAAACGTGGTGAGGTGTTTGCGTGGTCTAAAAGGTCGCAGGGGTTTCATGCATCTTGCGTGCGGTACCGCAGTCGGCATGACCGGCCTCGCGGCCGGCTACTGCATCGGCATCGTCGGTGACACCGGCGTCCGGGCGTACATGCAACAGTCCAGGATCTTCGTCGGCATGGTCCTCATCCTCATTTTCGGCGAAGTTTTGGGTCTCTACGGGTATGTCTCGTTCAATTATGCGAGCGACCAGAGCTAATCGATTCAGTCTCATTGTGGCCCTTCTCCTCAACTCGCGAAGCAAGGGCTGAGCGCTGTACGGAGAAGAACTCAACATATGGGTTTCTTGTGGTGTGCAAAGCACGCGCAGGATGATCGTGCCGTCGTCAGACAGCATGAGCAATGTCAATATAGCTGCATGGGGCATGGCGTTATGGAATATGTACACTTACAATGACAGGTAGAAGTCCGTTGAGCGTGTTGCACAATCAAGCTACGCTGGCAGCCAAGGCGCACGTTGTCTAATCACTCATTGTGCCCGCATACACGCCTACTATCAAAGTCAAATTTGTTTTGCTTGGATTTGAGTTTTCTCTTGCCAGCAAAGTTCCCGAGACCAACACCGATCTGCAGAAAGCAGCGCGATAACTTAGGAGGGTCAGATTTTACCGACTACGCCACGCGCGCGTCCGACGAAGATCCGGAACGTGAGAGCCGAGATGAATGCACCTAGATTCAGATAAGAAGACAATGCAGCGAGCAGCCACTCTAAACACATGCGCCGTCACATACATTCATGATCTCTCAACAATGCATCAGATAAAGAGATGGCCACCAGCCGTGGAAGAACCTGTAACCAAAGACCGGTCATCAACGCATGGCCGCGGGCCTAAGAGAGCAGGCGGCCGCCGATACGTCGCATGAACCTTTTGCGCTGGTTGTTGTCGACCTGCTGTCGAAATCGAGCCCAGCTCCTTTCTCTCTCGTCCCAGTCCTTCATTTGCGCTGGTACTCATGTCAGCGTCCGGTCTTGAGATGAACCAGGGTTGCATTGTCCTCAGTACTAACATAGTAGCCAGTCCCACTGGCGATCCTCGCGAATAAGGACGTCTTCGCCCGACTCGCGGGCAAGCCTCTCACGGCGGGCCTCTGCCGCAGCAACCTCACCAACCAGATAGGGGTCCTCTAGGGGTCTAATCTCGTCTGGCGCGAACATCTGGCTCTCCAAAGGCCGGTCACTGAGTTCGTTTCGCTTCGGAAGATCGGCAGATCCGTTGTATCTGCCGTCCGACATGCGTCGTTCAGCTACGTTGCGATAGTGGCGGGCTGCGACGGCGCTGTTGGCAGACCACGTGGGAGTGCGGAAGCTGCGCAAGGCCGTCGTGGTTTGCGTGGCGGGGGGAATGGGTGGAAGGCCGGCTTGCGCAACGGGTGTCAAAGTCTGATCCCGGATCGGGGTGTTGGCAGCCGAAGAGGTGCCCGTTCTGGGAGCGTACGCGGGAGCGGCATCGGCGTTGTGGGCGGTGGAGTGGTATGAAGGTGCATTGGACACTGCAGACAACCCGTACCAGTCAGTTTTCTTCGCCTCGCTGAGTGTCAAGTAACTCGATATGGATGGGGTTCCTTACCATACGAGGGCGCTGCAGAGCGCACCGATGCCGTCTCAAAGTCATCGTGACTGTACCGAGGTGTGGAAATAGCCCCCGTCATAATGGGCAGATGAGCTTTACCGGGAGGAGAAAGGATGAAGATGAGGGCGCGAGAACAGGCGTCGATTCGAGCATCGGTTCAGACAATTGTATAAAAGGCACAGGGTCACCACGCAAGAGTCCTGGCTGTTGTATAGGTTGTGATGGCTTCGGAAAAAAGCGGCACGAAGCTACTGTAGAGATCGCGAAGTGTCGCCTCCGATATGATAGCAATGAGAGTAGCCAGGCTATCACGAAACGCCGGCGAGGCGAGCGTCAAGGAAACGGAGTATGTGAAGCTGCTATCGTCTATGCGGCGGTAGGAAGACAAGCTGCAAGTTGGAGAAGTGGCGAGGCGAGCACACGTGAGAGGAGTCGTGATGCAGAACACAAGACGGCAGGAGGCGGTGCGGAGACGCAACAAACACGGAATGGTTTGTTGCAAGCGGATGCGACGATTCCCCGCCAAAGTAATGCCAGATACGAACACCTGCGCAATAACAGTGCAGTGTAGAGCACAGTGATGACGACGAGAAAGAAGAGGAACGTCACAGCTACGCACGAGCACGCGAGAGGTTGAAGACCCAGCCACGGGCTTGGTCGCTGGTGGATGGGATACTGCCGAGTCTCCAATACACCGGCTCTGACGCCTAGAACCAGCCCTCGAAAGCAGAAACGAGCAAGGAAGCTTTCGGCGAGGGCAGAAACCGGGCGGCTCTCTGTTAGCCCGCGAGCCTGGCTTCACTTACAAGAGGCAGCCGGCGGCGGGGTAAATCGCTATCTGCGCCTCTCGCAAGCTCCCCCCGAGCAGCCACAGCCGCTAGGGCATACGGCTTGGCGGGGTCCGGCCGCCCATCATTCGCCATCCATCCAGGCCACCTCAGTGAGTGAGGTAGGTGTGCTGAGGTGCTCCATACAGCGACCAGCGGCGCAGCGGTGGTGGCTACGGTAGTGGCAGCGAGTGGAGGAGGTGTAAATATGGAGACGGGAGCTTCAGCAGTCATCAGGGTGGAGGGTGAGGAGAGGAGAGGGGAAGTGGGGATGCGCGCCGGTGGCCGACACACGCCTGGACCACCAGCGCCTGAATCCCCTGTGCCGCAAATAGCAACTCCACGGGCACGCATAGCAGCCAGTCCTACAGCCACTTACCAAAGGCATGGGTATCGACGACGTCCACGCCGCGTTCCATGGACATTGAGGAACGTTCAGGCGCGCCTCAAGTAGCTTCGTCGGCTCCGTCGGCGGACACTGGACTCGAGCCAGCCTTCTTGTCTGGTAAGCGGGCCGGCGCCGGTGGACCACGCTGATGTGTTGTGCATGATATCGCGCTTTTAGCCGTCCGCAGCAGAGGGACAAGACGCGATGGGCCCGCCCCCCGCGTGCCTTGTTTCTGGCGCCTTGGCCAAGTTTCCCGACGGCGGCGAATTCGGGTTCTTTGGATTGCCAGCAGCTGGTCAGAGTGGTCTTGTTATCTCTTTCACTGCCAACTCTTGGAAGGTGGACGTGCCGTCACGGTCTTTGCCGGGCAATATAAGTCATGGCCGCGTGAGGCCCGCAGCGACCACGCGATCCACGATATGCACCTGCATGGGCCTGGCCTGGGCAGCCTGCATCCGCCCCTCGGGAGACCCGGGGCTGCTGCTTTGGCTGCCAAAAGTTCCCCCTAGCGAAATCGGCGAACCGGGCCTGCGGTCGTCAGGGGGCTCGGGCGCGCGGACGACGCAGCATCCCGACGAAGGTGGCAGCCTCGGGATCACGGCTTTGAGCTACGCTTCGTTGGTGAATACGGCCACGATTCTGCCCGAAGCTGAACAGAGATGCTGGTACCGGACTCAACGAGGCTGGTCAAGGCAATGACCGATGCAGGGTCCATGTTGATGTCGTACTGCCCAGTCTCGCCATGAACGGTGTGGCATCCATAAACCGCTCAACTCTCGCATCGTATAGATTACCCACCGGTAGCGCATAGAGTGACCTCCGCGTCCAGCCTTACAGGTACATGCATACAGGGAGCCAGTCCGAGATCTGAGAGGCATCCAGCCACACTTCCGCCCGTGGTCACAGGAATCTCATTGCCTGTCTGAGCGTTGCCGAGATGCCATCCCTCTTGCGCAATTTCGTGTCTGCTGGTCATCTGCGAGGCATCCACCAGATGCCCAGGCCTAGCCGCAGCTATGGCCCTTGCTGGCACGATGTGGTGAGGTGGTGGTTTTCCACCGTTCAAATGAGATAGACTTCGGCGTCCCTCTGCTTTGAATCCGCCGGTATCAATATTGGCAAGCGTTATGACCTCAATCGTTCATGTTCGCGACTCGGATCACAAGATACGTACAGACTAAAATAAGGCACGACGGACGATTGAGTCAAGAAGCTTCCACCAGGAAAGGGCTTTCGCGCAAGAAGGATAAACATCCGTCACAGACTAGATGTGGCTACATGTAGGGTCGTGATGGAATAGTGCCATGGATTTACGAGAGAATCAAGCTCCATACCCAGCCCACATCAGAACGCATGGTGTCCAGGCATAGAATCACATACTAAAGGCATTGAATAGCCTGAACCTCAGCAAGACCAGGAAACGTATTAAAATCGATGTGCATGGAGAAAATGCCGTGGTGTGCAGGGTAGTCAGAGGTGAACTGACGATGGGACTTTCAACACTGGGGCCCAGTCAGAATGCGGGGCACCAGGTTAAAGAGGTACGTACCTGTCGCGTCTGGAAACGCGACTTCTGGTTCGTCGCTCGAACAGCGGCACAAGAAAGATCGAAGAGTCGGCGAGGTCAGGTCAAAGGTCGAACTTCCAGAATTCAACCCTCGACTGCCTGCAGTCAGACGCCACGGGCACGGAACGTTACACGAGTGCTTCGACCGCGGGCACAGCGCGTGAACCCGCGATGCCCACGCGCGTGGCGGAACCCTCCGACGATGGGGATCAAGGAAGCCACTCGCCATCCCCATCGCCGGGGAGCCAGAACCTCGCCATGAAACAAAGATCCGAGGCGCGCAGTGCCTCCGGGGCCAAAAGAAAGCGCGCAAATACGATCAACGGCAGGTCGAAGGCTCAGCGGCGAAGGACGGCACAGCCAGACGAAGACAGCGACGAGGACACGGGGGAGGATGTGTACGATCCGGATCAACCCCTGCAGGAGCGCAGGACGGTGCAAAAGGGCTACAGAGACCTCTTACGAGACATCACCGAAAACGGCGAGGAGTATCTGAACAAGGACTCCTCCGGCTTACACGAAACGATCCTCAAAGCCGATGCCCTGTCCAAGCAGCTGAAACAGACAACCGAGGCGACGATTGATTCGCGACTGCTCGTCAGCACGACGGACCTTTCATACCGCAAAACACTGCGCCTGACACAGGGCAGTCTGTCGCAAGGAATCGACGTCGATGAGTTCGTGTCCAAGTGCATTACATACATGAGGAACGGCGGCGGAATCGCCGACGATGATGCGCCGGAGCTCTCTAGCACTCAGAGGCAGCGACGGACCACCCGTGACAGGGGTGGCGATGACGACGACGACGACGACGAGATTGGTGATGAGGGAGACATGATGAACTGGCCACACCTGGGGCGATTCGCCTGCCTTCCGTACATACGGCGGCCGGCACTGCCTGGGTTCCTGCTCGGCCCGCTCTCCGTGGAGAAAAAGGCTCGCAAGATAACGAAGCGAAGCGCGCCGTTCCGGCCAGACAGCTTGACCGAGACAAGGCCAGAAGTGCTCGACGTGGAGGACCTCGCCAAGAGAGAAAATGACCTGACTGCTGTCTGCGGGAAGATTCTGCAGCAACTACAGAAGCTTCAGACAGACGCGCAAGAGACGGTTCGGGACCTGATGGATGACGACATGGATGACGAGGAGAGGACAAAGATAATGCACGACCACGGACTTCGTGGCACAGGCGGCATCGACTTGATGAGGTTCGTCGTCAACCCGAGGTCCTTTGCGCAGACGGTCGAGAACATATTCTACGTCAGCTTCCTCATTCGCGACGGAAGGATCGAGATTGACTTTGACGAGTTTGATCTGCCGGCACTGGGTAAGCATTCCGATTCGGCTGGCCTACAAGAACCTTGACTAACACGTCTCGCAGCACCGGTTGACCGAGAAGCGGATGAGGATGGTACGGTTCGCCACAGTGCATCCAAGCACCAAGCCATTCTATCTATGGACATGAAGACGTGGCGTCAGATTATCGACACCTTTGACCTGAAGGAACCCATGATAGCGCACAGGAGAGAGGTGACCAGCGGTGGCCCGGGAGCTCGTGGCTGGTACAGCTAAGCATGGATGGCAGAAGAACTGTTGGGATTTGTGTCAGCGCTGATGAGACTTCTTTGACAGGAAGCATGACGACATATGCATAGTGCCTACTTACCTTACTTTACTCTGTAGACGAATGTATGTCGAAGGGCAAGAGATGGCCACGGCGTCTATTTGGTCCAAGAAAGACTTCTTTCATGGCTCGGTTGTCTTTCCTCCCCTTGAGACCTAGTGCACTTACCACTAAATGGCGTTACCGCTGTCAAACGTTTGCCAACGTCAAAGGCCTCTGCCGCACATGGAAGAAATGACTGAATCTCAAAAGAAGCTTCTAATGCGAACGAAAGCCACGATGGGACTCGCATAGCTTGCCGTATATACGGAAAGACCCTGTGCGGTGTGCGGGACAGCAGTCACTCTGCTCTCACGTGCCCTTTGTGTTATCAGTTTCAACTGTTTGCAAGTGCTCTGGTACAACGACTCAGTACTTTACGCAGTGCTTCTCGATATGGACGAACACGAAAGTCAGTCGAAGACACCGAGGAGTAGTCTTAGCATTTGCATCAACCAGCCAATGTCAATCGACAGGAATGGAGATGAAGATGAGCTCGCCACCCCCAGGGCTCGTATCAAGACGGATGACAATACGATGCAAAGGTGGCCGCAGAGGCCAGAGGACTGTGAGATTCCAGGCTATAGCAAGCCAAGCCCGCTCACGGAGGACGATGCTGCGAGCTCGCAAAAGCCGTTCATCAACACCTCGGAACTGCAGACACTCGCCACTGGGGCAGCGTTTTCACCCAATGACGACATGATGAGCTCGCAAGCTAATCCAAATACATGCGAGGGCCTGCGAGGAACGCATGCCTCGTCAAGCCTTGCTCTCATAGACCGGGAACAACTCATCATTATTTGCCGCTCTGCCCAAAAACTGAACCAGCAGCGCCGAATGAAAGCACGAACGCACCTGGAAGCTCTTGATTGTAGCAAGCCTAGTTGTTCAAGGCCTCTTTGCCGGCAAAACGAGATTGCTTTTGCCGAATGTCTCAAACTCGAGACTTTTGAGACGATGGATCAACTGCTTCAGGTGATCAAGGAGCATTTGTCCACGTGGGGAGATGCTGTCAAGGGTCTCCAAGACATGAGAGATGGCAAAGAAGGACCAAACGAGGATCTCAATGATGTGATGGCGGTCGCGAGGCTCAACAAGGTCGCCGAAGAACAGGCCAGGGTCAATCGTTCGCTGATGACAAAAATATCGGGCTTGAAGCGAGTTGTGGACATGGCTCAGACCGTGGCGCCGAGGCAGGGCCAAGGGCAGATGCAAGTGAAGGTGCAGCCGCAGAGATCAGATCTGCGTCCAGATGATGAGGTACTTTCGCAAGCTCAAAGTAGCAGCGGCCCGGGCACGAACGAGCCGAACAGCCTCTTGCCCTCTGAGCCAAAGGGATCTACCGAAGAGTACGCTACCGGCTCGACGAGCAGAGACACGGAAACGCCCAGCACTTACGACCATGGCTCTTCGACAGAAACAAATAGCCCGAAAGTATCAAATCGCGACCTTGGCGGCCTCACAGCATCTTCCAACAAACCAAGCGTGTTCCCCGGCGACAGCAATGAGCATATTGTCAATTGGCAGGAGATGGCCCAAGAGCAACACAATCAAGCAATGCAGTACCAGCAGTTGCTGCAAGACCAGGCAAACGAGCTGAACGACAAAGACAGGGCGCTGCAGGAGTGTAGGAGGGAGCTAGAAGAGCGCAAGCAAGACCAAGAAGACGGCCTCAGAGAACGAGCGAGCAGCGCGGCGACCAAGAGACGCAGCTCACTCTTCTTTGGAAACTTGACCTTTGGTAGCTTGTTCAGCGAGCTCAGGGTAATCGGCACCGCACCGAGTAGCCCCGACGGCCAACTTTTTGACCGCGAGCTCGAGCGAGAC
This sequence comes from Tolypocladium ovalisporum, assembly GCA_024340015.1. Taxonomy (NCBI): domain Eukaryota; kingdom Fungi; phylum Ascomycota; class Sordariomycetes; order Hypocreales; family Ophiocordycipitaceae; genus Tolypocladium; species Tolypocladium ovalisporum. Next base: position 76,767 of record JALHBZ010000090.1, read on the forward strand.
CGAAACGAACGGCGCCGGACATCAGGCCAGGCCTTCGCTGCGACAAGCGAGCAGAAACAGGCGGATAGCGCGCGGCGCCAATCTATCTGGCGCTCTTCTCGGCTAGTGGACGAGGAGCAGCTGTCTCTGCGGCCGCATCCCCCTTTCTTCGAGGATCTGCACTGGGCGCTTTCGAGTGTGATGACAGAGGAGCGCGGGACGACGGGCTCGAGTGACCCTGCCGGGGAAGAACAGGACGGGAGGCTCAGCTCCACTGCCATTGGGTTGGAAGAAGAACAGCCTGGAACGGCCCCTTTCATGTCGGTGGTGGAGGAGCGATCTGGAATGCCGCGTTCTCCTGCAACTACGAGAGAAGGCAAGGCGAAGATAGCGCGTTCCCTTTGTCTTGCAAAGAAGAACTTGCGGGAGACGACTCTCTTCTCTTCCACTACGATCAACGAAAAACCCAAGGCAGCATCTCCTCCTCGGTCCTTGGATTCAATCGCAAGGGCGCATTTCCGAGACTGGGTCGAGGTCTGGCTGTTTCTCCATGCTCTTGCCCGATACCTACTGCTGGGGCTGATGCGCTGCCTTTCCAAGGTGTTACTTCTCGCTCGCATCGACCGAGCCTCCTGGCTGCCGGCGCCAGTGCCGCCGAGGCCTCTGCCGATCGAAGCATTGGGGCGGATCCTGCGGCAGGTCCTTGTTTTCCTTTCGATGCGGGCATACGTATTGTGTCACAAGCAGCGAAGGATTTGGCTCGATGCCAACACTCTGACGAGGACGCATCTGATCCAGCAGGTTCGCGACGAGAAGCAGTGGTGGTGGTTTCCTGGTGTCGACCTAGAACTGATAACCTGGGGCCAGAGCTTCGGCCCCTATGTCTTCTTGTTGGTACAGACGGCGGATATGTGGGCACCCTTTGCTGTTGCGAGGCTACGACTAAAGCCGACAAGGTAACGTCTACGGGAAGCCTATTGCAGTATGCCCGGGTCGAAAGACATTTCGGCTCTTTCGGTCATGAAGTCGGGTACCCGACTCACGAAAAGTTGCCTAGCCTTGGACCACGATCTTCGTTTGAGAATCATTCACTGTCTCGCATCACAAGAACCTGTGAGGAATTGGCTGAAGCCCATGTTTGGGAAGCCTTGGCCCGCCCAGCTGAGAATCTGTTGATCCAACAGAAACACACAAGGTAAACATGGTGGGCTACCTGAAGGTCAGGGCCAGCCTCACCGAAAGGACTTATGCACACGTGCCTTGCAGCAGAGCGCAATTTATATTTGCCATGTAGTAGGCGATTCCAAGCTGGACATGGAAGAGCAGCTCTCTTCACAAACTGCCAGGAAAGGTCGAGCTGATGCCCCTGATGGGCCTCTTTGATCTCTTTGAGTCTTTCCGTGGCAGACGGCAGCTCATCTGGCATTTCCCTAGACTATGTCAGGTCATATCGGCCACTGGCTAGACTTGCAAAGCGACGGCATCACACCAGGCTCCGAGCATGCTCAACTCGTCGTACGACTCGAGTCGGCGCATAGATTGGTCCGCCGGGCCGTTTCAAGGGCCAACAGCATACTCGTATGGTTACCAACGAATCGACTCGAAGACCCATGCCTGGATGACAAACCATAGCGAACATGAGACTTCTGAAAAGTCCGGCCCCTGCAGCAGTGGAAGCCGCGTCGGAGCCGTCGCCGGACCCGCTGGGCCTCGGCAGTGACTCGAGACTCGACTCCTCGAGTTCCAAGATGTGGCCCCACCATAGCGGCAGGGAGACCCGCCTGATCGCGGCGCTATTCCCCGGGGCTGGCGCTTGTTGATGTCATGACGGATCACGCTCCTGACGATACCTGTACTGTAGCTGTTTCTTATCAGCGGCTCGAGCGAGCGGCTCCCCTTCCCCTCTTCAGGGTCCAGTCTGCCCGTTTATTTGTCATGCCTCGACTGAGCCGCCTGCAGCGCGTCCCGCCCGTCGTCTGCTACGAGCAACTGCTCCGAGGCTCGCCATCGCGTCGGGGAGCCGCTGACAAGTACTGGTACAGTTGTAAGCCAGAGTCTGCAGCGTGGAAGCGAGGGCTGCTAGCTTTGGGTCCAGCAACGCGGCGGGCCGCCGACTTTTGCGTCATCGACGGTTGCGACTCAAGCTCCCGCACCGAGCCGGCTGCGATAAAAGCTTGCGCCGCCTCGCCATTCGCCACGCCGCGGCCACCCTTGCGACGACGGTACAATAACCTGCTTGGCGGCTCACTCTTCTCCCTCTTGCTCCTCTACAACCTTCACCAATCGCTCGAGAGCACCAAGATACGCGCATTCACCTCCAGCCAGGCATCAGCAGCAGCAGCGACCATGTCGGCCTCGCTCATACCGAAGAACCCGGCGGACCTCATGGTCATCCGCAACGTCACGTCCAACGTTGCCACCTTTTCCGTGCCATTTTCGCGATTCGCCAGGGTCAAAATCGGCGGCCGCGGCACTTTGGGTATGAAGGGTCTCGCTCTGGCCCGTCTGAACATGTTTGCTAATCAACCGCAGTGAGACTCGCTTCCGGGGCCCTCGCCGCCTTCTCGCCCGTCGCGCTCACCGATGCCACCAAGGCCAAGGTGGCCGAGATGGGCGGCAACGTCAGCTACATCGTGGCCCTCGACTTTGAGCACCACATCTTCATCTCCGAGTGGGCCAAGGAGTATCCCGGGGCCAAGATCATCGGCCCCGAGGGGCTCCAGGAGAAGCGCGACAAGCAGCGCGACGACGACCCCAAGATCGGCAGCGACAAGATCGACATTGTCTTCACAAAGGCCAACAAGCGCGAGGTGCGCATTGGCGACGACTTTGATGCCGACTTTGACTACGAGTACGTCGACGGCCACGGCAACCGCGAGCTCGTCTTCCTGTACAAGCCGGAGCGGGTGCTGATCGAAGCCGACCTGTTGTTCAATCTGCCGGCTGTCGAGCAGTACAGCCGGGTTCCCGAGGAGGAGCGCAAGGGGGGCATCGCGGACAGGTTGTTCCAGCACACGCAGAACCCCGCTGGCGACGCCACGTGGATGAAGCGCTTCAACTGGTACCTGGCCGCCAAGGACCGCCCGAGCTTCAACGAGAGCGTCAAGAGAATCGCGGCGTGGGACTTTGCGACGCTGATTCCCTGCCACGGCGACGTGCTCGAGGGCAACGGCAAGGAGCTGTTCAACAAGGTGTTTGACTGGCACCTGACGGCGAAGAAGTGAGATGATACCCTTGGAATGCGGAAGCTGCCGAGTCTGTAATTGAAGCTCTGTTGTTGGTGGCTGGGTGGACGTTCGAACCAGGAGTGTTGGCGTTTGGTGATCACGACCTCTGAGAAAAGTAATTTGGAACTGGAAGCCGAGTAGCCGTTGAATGTAATGAGCCTACGCGATGATAGAACACGACTGGATATTCATAAATCTATTCGCAAGCACATGCAACGCAATGTGTTGCGCCAGGTGTGAAATGAAGGTCTCAAAGAGTCCAAAGGTGATGCTGGTGGTGAGCGGCACCAGCGCGGGGCACCTGAACGCATGGAAGTTTAGCGGGGCTGATCGGCGGCTGCGGCGTGACGGCAGCGACACCCTACCTGTAGACGCGTGCATGCCCAAGGTATGGACGTCTTAGGTTCTGACCGCGCAGCTTCCACCAGCATAGGTACCAACACTACAAACGTCCACAGCACGAGCATCTCCCCCTCCATCGACACCAGAATGTCATGAACGCGTCGCCAGCATGGCCGACTACGGGAGAATGGACCCGTTTTCCTTTGCGGGCTCCAGAGATGTCGACCATCTCGTCAGCATCCGCATGTACGTCCCCGTCCAGCATCTCGCGCCAGTCCATGCCATGCGAAAGGCACGTTCGTCTTGCTGACTGCTCTTCCGTGTAGCATGAACCTGGAGGGCGATGAGCCGCCCGTAAAGTACTCAACTCTTCTCGATCGGCCTGACCTAAGGCACATCGGTTCGAACACGAGGTAACGACCGACCACACATACAGGAAGTCATACGAGGACGGCAAGCTGACAATACCGCTGCCAGCCCTTCTTCCGACCTTTTCGTCACAGTGCAGGTATGGGCGGGCTCCAAGCCCTTTACAGTGCCCGTGCAGACGGCGTACAAGCCGTTTCGCTCCGAACGGAAGTGTGTATACCCAGTCGAGCGAGACGGAAGATGCAGCTGCTAACGAGGCCAACAACACAGGTGGAATGAATGGCTAGAGCTACCCATTACATACAAGCAGCTTCCAGTCAACGCCCGTCTTGCCATCACCATATGGGACTTGTCGCCAACCGGAGGGAAGCGTGCGCTGGACCATGCCATCCCTTTCGGAGGGACCACCTTGCCGCTGTTCGACGCCGACAATCAGGTGCAAAAAGGCCGGCAAAAATGCCTTGTCCATAGGCACAAGCATGCCGATGGAATAGACAACTCCAGGACCCCGGCTGTGCTAGCCGCGAAGAGAAAGGCAACTGCGAGGAGGGACGCTCAACCGCAGGACAAGGATGCCGAGGAGCTCGACAGGATGGAAAAGTTGTTCAAGAAGCACGAAATGGGCGAGATTCCGCGCGTGGACTGGCTGGACCAGATGGTCTTTCGCAGCTTCGAGAAGCGTGGGCTGCAGGCGGCCAGGTCGTCCATGAAAATGCTCCAGCGTCAGCGTGCCGTCAACGGCGACAGCGGGGACAACGAGGCGGATGGCGACGAAGATATCATTGAAGAGGGACGGTCGGGAGCAGCGGCATTTCTGCTCAATGTCGAACTGCCACGATTCGACTTTCCCGTTGTCTTTGCGGATCACGAATATGATCCGCCACCAATATCGGCGCTGATGTCTCTGTCAGCATCACAGGGCAATATGACTCAAGGGCGCCCCCAGGTCCACTTTGGTCCGGGCATCAATGCTCTTGGGGAGAGCTCCGACGGATTCGATGCGCGCCTCGTCAAGGTCTACGACCCAGAGGTTGGGCTGAGAGACAACCCGGCCGAGGCCAAGCACAGAAGACTCTTCCGAAGCTCACATCGGCACGGCACCCTGGATAAGGACCTGAAGCCGAATGCAAAGGTTCGCGACGAGCTGAACATGATCATGTCGTACTCACCTACGCACGTGCTGTCTCCCGAGGAAACGGATTTGGTCTGGAAGTTTAGATATCATCTGACTCGAGACAAGAGGGCCTTGACCAAATTCGTCAAGTCTGTCAACTGGAGTGACCAGAGCGAGTCCAAGCAAGCCATCCAAGTTCTCGGTCGATGGACCGAGATCGACATTGATGATGCTCTCGAGCTCCTTGGTCCCTCGTTCGACAACCCTGCTGTCCGATCCTATGCCGTGGATCGGCTGCGAAAGGCCGACGACCAAGAGCTGCTACTCTACCTCCTTCAGCTGGTGCAAGGCCTCAAGTACGAGCACATATCTGTCGACTCGGGACATGCGGGCACACAGGACTCTTCGCTGGCCAAGTTCCTCATTCAACGCGCGGCGGCCAATTTCATGCTCGGTCACTATCTGTATTGGTACCTGATGGTGGAGTGCGACGACCAGAGTCCGGAACAGGGCCTCGACAATCGAAACATCTACCGCAAGGTTGCGTATGATTTCATGGCCGAGCTTGTCAAGCAACCTGGAGGCAGCGAGGACAGGAAGACGCTTCTCCGGCAGGCAGAACTCATCGCCATCTTGTCAAAGATTTCTGGCGAAGTCAAGGTGTCCAACGAGTCAATAGCCAAAAAGGTGGAACGCGTCAAGACCTTTCTTGCGGATCCGAAGAACGAGCTGGTGACCATCGATCCCCCGCTCCCGATGCCCCTGGATCCGTCCATCAAGATTACCGGCATCGCGTCAGACCAAGTCCAGGTGTTCAAGTCGTCTCTGAACCCCATCAAATGCAGTTTCAGGACGACTTCAGGGACTTTATATCCCATTATATTCAAGTTGGGCGACGATCTGAGGCAGGACCAGCTGGTGATCCAGATTATTACGCTCATGGACCAACTGCTACAAAAAGAGAATCTGGACCTGAAGCTGACGCCATACAAGATCTTGGCAACGAGCACCACTGCTGGCGCCTCGCAATTTGTCCAGTCTCAGAGCTTGTCGAGCATTGTCGGCAAGTTCAGGACCAATCCGGCTCTGGCTTACCTTAGGCACCATAACCCCGACGATAGACAGCCTCTCGGGGTGCGTCAAGAAACGCTCGACACATACGTCAAGTCGTGCGCCGGCTACTGTGTCATCACTTATATCCTCGGCGTCGGCGACAGACATCTCGACAACCTCCTGCTCGCACCAGACGGGCACTTCTTCCACGCCGATTTCGGCTTCATCCTCGGCCGCGACCCGAAGCCCTTTGCGCCGCTCATGAAGCTCTCCAAGGAAATGGTGGAGTGCATGGGCGGCGTCAACTCGGAGCACTACCAGATGTTCAGGCAGTATTGCTTCCTCGCGTACACGGCACTGCGCAAGTCGTCGAACCTGATTCTCAACCTCTTCAGCCTCATGGTGCACGCCAACATCCCCGACATCCGCCTCGAGCCCGACAAGGCCGTCATGAAGGTGCGCGAGAGGTTCCATCTGGAACTGACCGAGGAGGAGGCCATTGTGTACTTTGGCAACGTCATTGAAGGCACCTTGACGGCCTTTGCGCCCGTGGTGATTGATAAGCTGCACGAGTGGGCGCAAGCTTTGCGGGCGTGAGGGAAGCACGTGGTGAGCTAATGATGAATGTCTGCGTCTCTGCGCTTGAATTCAAGGACGGCGTTTCTGGCGGGCATCTTTGTCCTTGCAAATTCACGTGAAAGGCAGAGGAAAGAGTATCATTTAGAGACCCTTTATTGCGGCTATGGCCAGTCTCAGTCGAAACTATTCCCCATTTCCGTCTCTCTTGAGGACTCGTAAGTTTCCGATTCGCCTGGTGCATTTCATTGGGCAGAAACGTCGTACGTTGGTCCACACTGTCTCCTCGTGATGCCATGTAGATGCCTGGTCTCACTGACCTCCTTCTCCAGTCGTCTTCTGGTTCAGATAATTGCGCCATGCAAACCCTCTTTCATGCCAAGTTGGATCTATTGTCCTTCTCTTACTCACAGTAATTGTACAAGTGGAAATCTGGGTTCAAGTATCGCCAAACACGTACACCCCCTTTCCTTTCCTAAAGCCCTTCAGGCCGTTCTGCGCGGCACCGCTCAACGCTGCCTCCTCCGTGTCCCAGTTCCACTTGACCTCCTCGACGGGCACATCACGGAACTGGCCGGCACGGATGAGGCCAAGGATATCGGCAATCATGTGCCTGCGACCCGTCACGTCCTGTTGGTTCCACTTGGATAGCCAAAAGCCGACGAAGCGGATATCCTTGAAGATGAGGAGGCCCACGGGCAGAGCGACGGGCTGCTTTGCCATGCCGCCATACGACACCATGGTGCCTCCCTCGCCCAGACAGCGGGCGAGAGCCGTCGCCGACTTGCCCCCGACACAGTTGAGCCCGAGGCCAATCTGCTCGCGGCCCTTGCGAGTGATTTCCGCAAGCTGGTCTTTCCATTCACGTGAAAGGAATTGAGACTCCGTCACCACAACACTGGCGCCAAGCGCGAGGAGCTCCTGCTTCAACTCCTCTGTGGCCTCGGCCGAATCCCTGTCGCGGATGACGTTGATGCTCCTCAGCCCCCAGAGCTTGCCAAACTGAATGGCTGCCCGCCCGACACCCGAGTTTGCGCCATTCTGGATGAACCACTGGCCACTGCCGACGTCGAGCGGCCGCATGCCCAGCGCAGCTTTGATGCCGGCGCTCGGTCCGTAGGATCGCAAAATCCGGTAGGCCGTGCAGGGGTTTACACTGACGAGGGCCACTTGCGTCGGAGTCAAGCCCTCCTTGTCAACCTTCAAAAGCTCGGCTGCCTCGAGCACAGCATGTGTCCTCCAAGTCCCTACCTGCGAGACGGCGGGGATGACCCAATCGCCCTTCTTGAGCTCCGAGGATGGGCTACCGGTGGAGAGGACCTCGAAGACGCCTTCTGTGCCGGGGACCGCGGACGGCTCGGAAGTTCCGATGAGGGATGTGAGGGGCTGCTTGGATCCGTACGTGCCCTGGATGGTGTTGATGTCGGCGGGGTTGATGGGCGCTGCTAGGGAGCGAACGAGGACTGATGATGAGGGTATTGACGGGGAGATGGAGTGAGTATGAAGCCTGCCAAAGCTGTCAGACATGCCGCAGATTCCCTCTGGTAAGGTGCCGTACTCACTTCAAGACATCGGAGGGCTCGCCGTTTTTGGAGTAGACAAGCGCCTTGGCCTGCGTGTAGCCGTATGGTCCCGATTTGCGCCGGACGTCCGTCTTGGGGAGCTTGCTCAAGCGCGAGACGCCTGGTGCCAGCAGGCGCAGCTGCGGCCTGAGACAGCTTGGGCTTGCCATGTTGTCGAATTGGGGCTGCGACGTTCAGTGGTGGCGAGAGGTAGGCTCGCATGCAGTCACTTCTCGTCCAGCTTCCAGAAGCTCCCGCTGATGACGTTGGCTGGAAAGTTCGATAGTCGGCTAGCGGGGATGCGGATATGCCGTTGGCGGGGGGCGTTTCAGGGTCCTGGAGGTGCCCCATCCGGCATCTCCATCAACTGGAATGACTGCTTCGACGGTGAGGCTTGTCGGGTACGCGTATTAGTGCAAGGCGTACCGACGTGTCTCTACCTTACAGAGGTTTAATGACCTCTGCGGCTTATGCCGTCCCGACGTCGGCACCCGGAGCTGGTCGGCCCCTGACAATGCCTGCTCGCAAGGCCGGGCCTGGGTTGCTGCAAGACATGCAGATGATGCAGCTGTCATCGAGAGTGGTGCATGAGCACTTGGTAGGTATTTTAGAGCAACGCCTCATGCCTGCGGGGAACCCGGCGCGGGTGGCCTGACCAGGTGGAAAAGGAAGCTTTGCTTTCGGGGAGACCGGCCGAGATGGGACCAAGACTGGCTCAGCCGTTGCCCCGGGTTTGTGATTAGCTGCCTGGCCAGATATCAGGACGCAAAAACTCAATAATCACAATCCGCTCAATGGCACCGGCCGGCGGAAGCCTTCAACGTGTTCGGACAGTATTAGTCTGTAGAGCAGGTGCACGACAACGTCCGCTCGCGGCCGAAACGAAGTCGCATTCCGCATCGGCACCCCTCGGAGGTGCCTTGCATGGTTGCATCCGCACGGCCAAGAGGCGACGATCAAGCCACGCCACCGCGGGACAACATCAGTACAGGTACGAGTACGAATGGGATGGCCGTCCGCAGCGCGCAGAAGCACTTCGGAAACGTGAATTATGTGACATGTCTGCCCAGCGCCCAAGCGACTTGGCTCATGGATCGCGCTGATCGCCGTGTCACGTTTGCCATCCAGCCATCTCCCAGAGCGTCCGAGCTCATCCCTTGGGGGGGAGACGTGTGGAGTGCGCGGCTTGGCGAGACAGATGCCGCAAAAAGGAATGTAAACAATTAATGGGGCCGTTTGTTTTGTTGGGTGTTGGTTGTTGGTCTTGTTGGTGGCCGAGACGGTATTCCTGCTATCGAGACTCTAGCCGTCAGGGGAATTACAGAGGCCGCAGCCGCGTGGTGATTGGAGCTTCTGCTGCTCTCAACTCGCTTCAGGCGCAAGACAAAAGCCCTCCAATATTGTTGCTGTGCCGCATGCAGTTCGAGCAGTAGGCCAGCGCGCGCGAGAGAGACATCGAGTTAGGCTATTTCCGTCCGGACTTGCTTCTAGGCCGCCCAGTCCGTACAACGGCGGCGACTGCTAGCGATTTCTCAGCGCCTGCCTGCCTGCCTGTCCTGTCAGTGCCCCGTGGCTGCGGTACCTGTACCTGGGCCCCCAAAGCCGTGGCGTCGAGAACCCGCGGGCGGTCACCTGGGGCCTTCAGCGACCCCTTGGCGGCCGCCCCCCGAGAACGCCCAGCGCAGAGAAGCCCCCCCCCTTGCTCGGCTGGTGCCGCTGGTACCTGTACCGCAGATCACTAACTGCATGCAACAGTGGCCGGGCCGCCACCAGCCTCCTCGTCTACGCCGTGAGGACCTGGCGACGGACCCTTTTTCGGGTGCATTTGAGACCAGTCGTCCTTCCTCTGGTACGTCCACGCTACCGGGCTGCTCGACTTTCTTCTTCTTCTTCCACCACCCTCGCTCGTTGCCTCGTCCTCTTCCCGCAGCTGAGCATCGGACGGGCGTTGGCCGTCTCTCGTTTGCCCCTGTCTACTCTCTCCCCAGCTCATCTCCAAAAGGCAGCAAATCTTCACACTATTAAGCTCCCGCCACGCACGCAAACCCACCGCGGAGCACGACCCTGGGACCACAAGCCACGCACAGCTCCAGTTTTCCATCGACCTAATAAGCTCGACAAGTACACCGTACTGAGTAATCCGTACCGGCGGCGCCGTTGCTCTCTTTTCCCATCTGCCTGACCTTGTGTGGGGAGATCATCACTCTGCTCCATCGTCCTTCGCCATCAACCCGCTGATTGCTGCTTCGTGGTCATCGACATTGCAGCCCGCTTCCCCAGCTTCTCTTCTGTCGGCCATCGTCCATCGTTTACTTCGCCTACCCAACGCCCTCGCTCGGTCCTTCACTCGATCTTGCGTTCTCTCGCCGTCTTCTTCCCCCGTCACATCCCATCTTGGCCGCCTTTGCCGACAGCCAACGCCCATCATGCCCTCTGGCCTGAGCAATGGCGCTGCGACGACGACAATGACGCGTCCGCGATTCGAGCTGCCCGCCCTCGACCTCAACTTTGGCAGCATCACCGACGGCACCAACATCCCTCCGCCCCCGGCCTCTCCGGTCCAAAGAGTGCCCATGCCACCTCATACTCCGCCTGCCGGGAAGAAGGAGCCCGTCGTCAGCGTGGCCAACGTTGTAGGAAAGAAGCTCGCGACCACACCACCCAATGGTAATTTCGCCGGCATGAAACGATCCGCGGATGAAGCGCCTCTGAGTCCAGGCCGCCAGGGCAGCATCCGCCGGCTGTTTAGTAGGAACATGCTGAACTCAAATTATACAGAGGGCCAATTGACGTCGATGGGGAGTGCTTCCGCGGCCAACGGTGACCGGCCGGCGAGCCGAGGTGCCGCCAGCGTCATGGACGACCGAAAGTCGAAACGCAGCAGTGGATGGTTCAGGCGGCTAAGAGGCGGAGATTACAAGCGATCGAGCATCATCTTCGACGACGCAGGCTCAGTGACGGTGGCGACACTAAGGAATGGTCCCGCTGGACCCCCGCCTCCGATGATTCCAGAGCTGGTCGACCTCGAAAAGGACGAGGAAGGACTGGGCGGCGACATGTTCAAAAACATCAAGTAAGAGCATTGGACAGGGCATTGGCCGGCGCCTACTGGCCTTTGCGCGACTATTCGACACCAACGACATCATTTCAAAGTTTCACCTTACCCCTCTGGACGAGGAACAACGCATCCGCGGCAACTGCGTATTCGATAAGACCTTCTTCTATACCTTTTTTCTTTTCAATGCTTCGACCAAGAGCCTGTCAGAGCTGGGAGACCAACCAAGTGGCGCGGGAAGCGAGTCACTACAAAGATGGGGACGTGGTTGCGAACCAGATTGGCTGATCGAGATACCCAGCTCTTTGGAGAGCTCATTCGTCGGACTTGCAGCCGTGTTATCTGCTGCAGCTTCATCGTCGACGCGTTGTTAATCTTTCCTTACCCTGTTACGAGATTGGTGATTCGGCAACTTGTTTCAGCAGCACCATTGCGACGGACTCGCGGACGACACGAGCAGAATGTCATATTTGTGAGACGGGAGGAGGGGAGGACCGGCTACGTGGCCCGGACAGCCAATTCGTTTATAGAGAGTACAATCTTCCGGAGAACGCGCCTATCTGATGGGCATGAGCGAGTGGAGGAAGATTGCAGCAGCTCAGGGGTGACACACGTGTCTTGCGACTAAGATAGACAGCGACCTAGGCGTGTGCAATTTAATTTTCAACTGTCCATACACAGAACAAGATGGGAAGGGTGGTGCCAGCGAAGATGCGGACATGACCTGGGAGACAGTACTCTGTGATGGGGACCAGCTTGTAAGTTATGCAGATTCAACCGAATACGAACTGCCGCAGTCTGCCGCGTCTGAAGAGGACCTGTGACACATTACACCGAGGCCGGTCGTGATAGTGGGTGGACTCTTGCTTGTGAGGATGCGAATGGACATTTGGCGATTTCGGTGCAACCCAAGGTTCCATGGCGCGAGTCATCGGCTGCAGCTTCTAAGGTACTCAACGACGGCCCATAGGCTTAATGGCCCAGGTTCTTGTCGTCTGCGCCGCAAGTCGGCGATTTCGCGGTTTGTGTCCATCTCAGGCGGTCTTCAGAAGGTAGTATGGGCGGGCTCGACATTGTCAGCGGTTGGAAAGACCAACGGCGGCAGCGACTCAAGGCATACTGAGCTCTAGCTGGGAGACGACGCTGGATCTGTGGAAGACCTTGGCGACGCAGAGCAGGTGCTCCAGTCGTTTCGATGATGAGCACACTGCCTCACGACTGGCAACGTCGATGCCTGCGTGTATCGACCCGTGTCACTGGCTGGCGCTGTCGTCGTGCTGCGTCGTACGAGTAGTTGCGGCACATTCCAGTTTCACGGCGCGCGAATATACCAAGAGGGAGACGTTTCGCTCTGACGTAGCATAAACAAATTGTGTCATGGGTGTGCGATCGCCCAAGGTTCCAACATGCTGCTCGTCTGTCGTTGTTCCTGTTACTGCTGTGTAAGTTGATGGGCCGGTTCCCAAGGCCCATGAGCCACCCGGGCCCTCGTTCCGCCATTGGCACGCCATTGGCCACGGTGACGAGGCTGCAGCAGATTGTTGAGTTTTGAAATACCAGATGATGGTACCAGCAGTCTCGCCCTCGTGGTGAATCCTCCTTGGTCAACGGGGATTCGTACTTCCGTCTTCGCGGTGACGTCAGTGTCCCGGCAGGAACCGTTTTGGCCCTGGAGCTCGGGAAGAAGCTTATCTTATCGGCACGTGGGACACCCAAGATCCTGGGAAGGCGCCTCAGCAAAGGTCGGCTGCTGTCTAGAACCACCACAACTCCATCTGCGCAACGCACGCGTGCAGCCGTCCCCCCAGCGCGCATTGGAGCTTCGCGCGCCGTCAGGATGAGACTGTTGGCCAATCCATCGAGGTGACAGTGACGCCTCCCAACGCTCTCGCCATGGCGCGCTTCGTGCCGCGCGACTCCTTCGCCGTGCCGTCGTCGATACCCAAGACGTACTTCCTCGGCCACCACGCCGCCGGCGCCACCAAGATCAAGGGCCTGCTGTCCACCATCTCCCTCGTCCTCGAGTGCCGCGACTTCCGCCTGCCGCTGTCGACGCACAACCCCACGCTCGAGCGCACCGTCGCCGGCCGCGAGCGCCTCGTCGTCTACACCAAGACGGACCTGGGCACCGACAGCCGCAGCGCCCGCAACACGCTGCGCCGCCTCTACGGCGACCGCGTCGTCTTCTGGGACAAGAACCGCCCCGCCACGACCGAGGCGCTGCTCGCCCGCCTCAAGGACACGGCCCGCGCCCAGGACTCGCTGACGGGCCTGCGCGCCCTCGTCGTCGGCATGCCCAACGTCGGCAAGAGCACGCTGCTCAACGCCCTGCGCAGCGCCGGCACGCCTGGCAAAAAGGCCAAAGCCGCCAAGACGGGCGACCAGGCCGGCGTCACCCGCAAGGTCGGCACCTCGGTCCGCATCGTCGAGTCCGAGGACAAGGGCGGCGTTGCCGCCGGCGTCTTCGTCCTGGATACTCCAGGCATCTTTCAACCCTACGTCGACGACGGCGAGACCATGGTCAAGGTCGCCCTCGCCCACGGCATCAAGAAGGGCCTCATTCCCGACGAGCTCCTCGCCGACTACCTCCTCTTCCGCATGAACGGCTGGGACCCCACCCTCTACGCCCGCTACTGCGAGCCCACAAACGACGTCAACGACTTCCTCACCGCCGTGGCGACCCGTGAAGGGAAGCTCAAGGCGGGCGGTCTGCCCAACTGGCAAGAGGCCGCCGCGCGTGTCCTCTCGCAGTGGCGCGATGGGAAGCTCGGCCGCTACGTGCTCGACGAGCTACACGACGACGACATTCGCGCGCACGAGCTGCTGCTGCAGCAGCCACTGCTGAGCGTGCACCAGGCCAAGAAGCTGCAAAAGGAAGAGCGCAAAAGAGAACGGAAAGGCGCCGCCACTGCATGAGGCTTGGGGCTCTAAAGACTACACATGTATCACCATCTTGTATGCTATATCTGTATATATCGGTCAACCCGCATTGTATTCATAATGTCTTCCAAGAACAGCAACTACAGCAAAGACTCGACTTTTGCCATGTGCCTTCTCCGTGGCAATCTGCCTTTCGCAGTCTTCCCGCACAACACATAGGGTATATATAAACGATGACGAGCCCGTGCTGGGCCAGGAATCTCGCGATCCATGCAGAAGAGGCGATGCTTTGTCGCCATAACCGCCCATTGCGCCATCGATGCCACAGTATCTCCAAAACGCCATTGGCAGCAGCAGCATGCCAGTATCGTACACGAGATCCAGATTACAGGCTGGGGACTGAGCTGACAACTCTGCCCACCGCCGCGTAGGCAATCCACCTACTTTTGATGCAAAAGTTGGCCAATCAGTCAGTCATGCGTAATGGTTTTGCCACTTGACCATATCGCGGGTCAAGACGTCCATCATCTCCATGCAATTCAACCCCCTGAAGCTCGTCGTGTCTGGTGCTTGTGGCGTGTCTCCGTTCTTATTGTCCCCATCCGACTTCTCGGCACCAGAGTCACCGTTTGACTGAGCCGAGTCGGCCTTTTGTGGCGTATCTTGGCCGCTGCTTGAGCCTCCGTTTTCGGCCGCCAGGTCGAGCTGAGTCCTCGAGATGAACTCCATGATTGCGCCGACGCGGCGCTTCATATCAAGCATGCTCATCTTATTCGCCATGGCTTGTCTTCCTTTGGATCCGTGCTTGTGATCACCAGTCGAAGGTTTGGAGTGGCTTGAGCTATCGTCCCCATTCCTCTGAATGTCTCGGGACATTGACCGAGCTGGAGATTCTTCGTTGTCCAAATCTCGGTCTTTTGTGTATTGATTCCTTCCCTTGCCTTTCTTGTGATTGCTTCTTGCACCTCGTTTGTGGGAGGGTGCTGTTGTTGGGTGACTTGTTGGTGGTGTGCCCGGGGGCGGTGCCGGTGTCGGAGACTCGACTGTGTTGGGTGGCTCGATACTTTTGGTCCGCACGGCTTTTGCGGCTGCCAGAGGGATTTCCTCCGAGAGGTCTGAGTCTACGGAGAGGTCCCTGTTAGTCTGTTGTCACACCGAATTTCGTTCTGACGCGCTCACCTACGCGCCGGCGCTCTGCCCGACCTTTGCGTTTATTTGCAGCCTCTTGTCGCTGGCGCTCCTTTTCCTCCTTCTCGGGCTTTTCACGCTGGTATCTGATGCTGCGAGGCTTCTTCGTCCCATTACGCATGTTTGCCTCATCGTCTGTCCCATCGCCGCCGTTGGTGTCGAGCTGCTCGGCCGGCGGGGAGACGGATCGTGACCCGGTGCGCTGTCTTTTGACGCTCGTACTGTGTCTGATACGTGTCAGCAAGGCATCAAATCTGGACTACGTAGGAGAGACGGACTCTTCGCTATCGCTGCGGCCACGTTTGGCACGCCTCGAAATGCTTTCTGCTGTGTCGGGGGCAGCGTCTTCCTTGCTTGCTTCTATCACCCGACGCAGAAGTTCATCATCGTAGGCCGCATCGCGACTGTTCATTGTAGATCGTCGTTTCGCTGCCGCTGCTTGCGAGGCGGAACTGGGGCGCGAAGGCCTCGCAGATCCTTGCCTCGGAGATAGGGTTCCCTCTTGGACAACTGATGTCGCCAGTGAAGTGGCTCGAGAGGCGCCATGAATAGGCAAGAATTTGGAGTATTTTTGTCTGTACACGACGAAGTAATTAGCGGAAGAGTAGCCATACGTGGGCAGAGAGCAAGATGGTGACGCCAAAACCTGCTCTCGGCGACTTGGAGTCCAAAGAACGAGCCAATTGGTACGGAACGAGCCGCAGGCGCAAAACGGGTGGAATTGAGGCGCAAAAACGCAGGGAAAGCATGACATACCCATTGGTGGCTATATGGATCTTGTGAAGATCCTTGCGGCACTGCTCGCAAAAATACTCTTCTGGAGAACTCTCGGCGCTGAAGATGCCCACACAAGCACCATGCTGCCAAACTTTGCAAATGTCGCATTGCACGAAGAATCCCGTAACGTCTTCGGTGAGCTCAATTGCGGCAAAGAATTCGACATCTGGGCCCTCGACGGGTGGACGCCCCGGGTAGTCCTCGGAGCCACAAAGGCACCGGACGGCCTCGTCCTCCTCGTCCGGGAGGTCGTCACTCCCATTGGCCATGTTCAGAGTGCTGACGAGGATGGGCTTGTCTTGTTCTTCGTCGTGGCCGCGCTTGCGTCGGCGACTCAGGAGGGTATCGTCGAGGTCGTCGGGCGGCTCTGACGACAGAGAGGCACTTGGCGTCGATTTGTCGGAGGGAGGTTTATTGAGCGCTCGGGTGCTGCGCTCGAGGCGGCCGGACGTTCCCGAAGAAACAGAAGATTGCTGGGACTGTGAGTGTGTCGCGCGAGCTCTCGAGGATCGCCGCGGCGAAGGAGGTGCCATTGAAGACGGTCGGCGTAGGGGCGTGGGGTGAGGGACGAAGGCGCAGGTCGACGGCGCGTCCTCGGAAGCAGGAGGGTGTAGGGAGCGGGCTCGGAGACGTTGGACGGACTGGATAGGAGCGGATGAGCTGTGGAAACTGGGAGCGTGCGTGACGGCAGGGTAGGCGGCGCTTGAAGTTGTGCTGGCGCCCGGCGAACAAACCGCGGGCGGCGAATGCAACGGGGCTACAGCGAGGAGGGCGACTTGCGAGAGGAAGAGCTGCCGAGTCGAAGAGATTGGTGGTGACTGGTCATGACGGAGCAGGTCAGAGGGAAGAGAGACGCGCTCATGCCAGGGAAGAGATCGGCAAGGAGGGGAAGCGGATTGAAGAGAGGTACGAGGACAAGGATGGCCGGCGAAGAGGAAAAGGAGCAGGAGGAGGAGGAGGAGGAGCAGGTGGAGGGCTGGTTGGTGCTGTGCGCACAACGCGGGCGAGCGACGGCGGGCTGGTTCCGTGGTGCTTGCTTGGGCCTGTGCCGCAGGTACCTTCCGCTGCTGGGCTTTTTTAGTGGGCCCGCCGGCGCTGCGCGGAGCCCACGACAGCCTGACACAGGCGCAAGGTCAGCGGACTCAGCGCCTGGGCTAAGCTTCGGCTAAAAGTGTGAGGTGGTCAGCGCTGAATGACATCCCACCACTTGCGACGTCCGCAGGCGTGCTTGGTGCAAGAGCCCAGCTGTATCACGACTTTTCTTTCCCTCTTCCGCCTGGCAAATGCCGACTGAGTTCCTTCGCTTCGAAAACTCGCTGCTGGTGATTCAGTCTAGCTCTCCGACTCTGTCCATTTGCGAAAGCCGCCGCATTCACGTGGGAAAGTTACCTCGTTCACAGCGTGTCCCACCTTGGACTGAGCGATTGCTGATTACCTAATGCCCCTACGCGCGGAGGCCCTTGCCTGGGCTTGGGCTGGCACACCTCCTAATCCACACAGTAGTCGCCATCAAATGCTGCTGTCATTTGCAATCAAAAGTGTGCTGTAGAAATCACGACCAGACCGTGCTGCTCTCTGCGTCTTGCACCCTCTTGGGCCCTGCTCTGGCTTCTCTATTTGTCGGTCGGTTCCTCAATCTATCGCTCCAGCGACTTCGCCCGCCCTCGTATCAGCGTTCCGCACCTCGAACCGAGGGCACCAGCCAGGTCAGTCTGCTCCGCTATCCCCTCCTCGAAGCTGGTGCAGCAAACGGGCAGATCGTCATCCCGAACACGGCCGTCTTCTTGCTGCTGCTGCTTCTACCCGACTAGCCTCGTCACTGCCTACCTGTCCTTGTCTGCGACGAGTCCAACGAGGTTACTGACCTGCCGACGCCAGAGCCACGGTTGTTGCAGCCCGACGGAATCGAGTCTTTTCCATGCCCGGGCCCCGTCGACGTCAACGTTTTGCTCTGCGGTAGACCGACTCTGAGAACGACCTCGGAGCCCGCGAACCTCGATATCAGGCGCTATACGCGGCTTTCGGCGCTGCTGCTTGCGCTAGCCGAGGACTTTGTGCCTCCTGTTCGTCTGCATTGCTCCTGCGAGTTGTGGGATACGTTTGCACCAACAATGATAGATGGGTATGCTTCCCCACACTCTCTTTCTCTCAACCTAGATGCCCATCCTCAGCTTGGCTACCCCGGAAGTCTTGTCGTTACCTCTGCCCATTCTACACCTCCTTCCCTTCCGTGAGGTCGGTGCAGCAATGGCCTTGGTCTTCACCATTCCTATTTGGGCTGCATCTCCCGTTTGCTTCCTCCTGCGTCACATCATGGCCAGCCCTTTCGGCATCATGGCGATCTATCTGCTAACACGATGGTCACGATGGCCTATACTAGACGATAAACAGATAATGTCGTCGGATACTGTCTCGTCGCTTTTTCCAGACCGGCCAATTCGGCCGTTGCCGAAACGTCGCCTTCGAGAACGGCTGTCGCCCGAGGATGCGGATTCGATCAAGTACCCCTCATCAAATCTCGATAATGCCCCTCTCTTCTACTACCCGCCGTATAATCTCAAGGAAGAAGCCGGCTTGGGTCCACAAAATGCCGAGTTCACGAGCCCTGTCGAGCAGGGTCGGCGGACTGAGTTGGGGCAAGCTTTCACACCGTTGCGAAATGGCCTTGGCTTGGGGAACAGAGATGCAGAAGGGAGTGGACTACGCAGCAGGCTCGCCTTGAGAAGCCCTGCAGAGATACTCAATCGAGCCGCCCACAATCCGGTCCGGCCCGATCAACAGCGGCCGGGAGATCCGCAGCCACCCCCGTCGGTGGCCTCGTCAGTAGACGGGTACGATTCTTTCGAAAACACCAACAACAAGAAAAAGCGAAAGATTCCTTCTGCGGGAGACTCGGTGCTGAATGGAGCACAATCCCTGAATGGCGAGTTCAGCTCCCTCGCCACCTCGACTAGTGCCCATTCGCCCACGAACGATGCCGACGGGAACAGACCGCACCATGGCTCTATCGGGTACCCGGCGCCCGGACCTTACATGGCCAACAATAATCAGGGCTTCTCGGGACCTGGAAGAGGAAGAATGGGGCGCTCACGGAATGGCAGGAGCCCTTTGCGGGCTCTCGCAGACGGCAACAACGTTTGGCCAGCGCGAGCTTCCAAGGCTGTTGCTTCGCAGTGGCCTCCAGGTAAGTTAGGACCTAGCGCTTCCCCAACTGAAGGCGTATGGCGTAAGAGGCAGCACTGCCTCCATTAGTGCCTTGCCCGCGTCTGTGTCTAAATTCCTCTCTGCACTTCATTACATATTCTTTACTCTCTTCCGCCAGACTCTCGCACATCACTCTGATGCGACAAAGTGTGAGCATACTCTAATTCTACTACAGCACAAGAGGGCGCCGGCATCATCTCCAGTGCCATAGCCAACGCCGGAAAGGTCCCGCCTCAAGGACAGGAGAACGTAAGCCTTCTGCAACAACATTCCGTCATGGCGAAGACAACGCCTGCATCAACTCAGTTCACCTTCACCTGCGATTCTCAAGTGCCGGGAACGGTGCAGTGGCCTGGTAAGTCGGGTGCTCCAATTCACAATTCGTGGGCTTACAAATCCAGGGCATCCAAACCGGCACAGCATGGCAGGCCAGCCAGTGCCGCCGATGGCGAACGTACCCAATGGCGTGAACCACGACGCTCCGTCGAAAGGGGGCGGTGCGAAAGCAGGCCCCTCGCGTCGACAAACTCGGCGCCGGCTGGAAAGAGAGTTGGACATGGCCGCGCGTCATCGACAGCAAATTGCCGCCGAAAACTACTACCAGCATCCCCCAAGAGCAGAGGATGTCTGGATATGCGAGTTCTGTGAATACGAGCGAATCTTTGGCGAACCTCCTCGTGCCCTAATCAGGGACTATGAGATGAAAGCTCGGCGCCACCGACAGGAGGAAGCCGATCGCAAGCGACTACTGGAGAAAGCCAAGGCTAAGAGCAGAAAGGGAAAGAAGAGCGGCAAAGTACCAAACAAGGGAGCTAATGGAGCATATCAAGCGCCAGACTCAGGCCGCCCCGACTTTGTTGGCGACCATGAGACCCCGCCCGTGCACCACGGCCACAGCCACTCTACACAATCAGAGGATGACGAGTACGAGGATGAATTTGAGGACGAGTCCCCAAGCCCGCCACCCGACCGACTCCCAGGGGAAGGCGATGGTGGAGGAGGAGCACTACCAATCCGGCCCAGGCCTTAGTTGGTCTTCCGGGGCGCATCGGAACTCTATGCCCTCAACCTGGACGACAGCAGTTCACGTATCTACCGCCTCGAGCGACGCTCAGTTTGATACCGTTCTGGTCAACCATTTCTGTTGTCAGCCCAGCTGGCTTGCACGAGCGCGAGGACTGCAGGGTAAAGGAAGTCTGGTACCCACTCTTGTCAAGTCGTCGGGCGCGGGCGGGCTTTGTTGTCTCTAGTTTGTTGGCATTGCGCTCTCAATTGTAGCTCTACATGTGTCGGGAGGAGCGTGGCGGAGCATTAATAGGAGTAATCTCGGTGGGGAGGTAACTCCGTGTAGCGGTAGACGGTGGGCAGGGCTTGGAGCGTTCATCTCGAAGCTGCGGCGTGTGCGTTGGCCGGTTGTCTGAACTAGGATATGCACAAGTGTTGGCCGAGACGTTTCTGCCACAGCGTGATGCTTGCTCGTTGCGAGATGTAGTTTATGAATCCACAATCAACGAAGCAACGATGATGGCGAGCAAGGGTAAATGGTGATGGAGGCCCTCGGTCGCTCAAGTCTCAGGGCATGTCCGCGAATTCGAGAGCAGTAAGGGTGAAGCCCCGAAGCAGTCTGCTGCGAGTTTCTTGCACTCGTATGATAAGATACTACGATCGAGTCCTCGCGAATGAATGAAGCAGCAGATGATGGACAGCTCGGGTACAGCTGGCAGCTTGAAGCGAAGGCGACGATGGGGGCATGTGCCGAGACTCGAGATGTACAACCTTGGTACACCTGCCAGCGCAGAGACATGTTGGAGACTGAGAGGTAACAATAGCTGAATCAGTGTGCATGCGTCTCTGTGCAGTCGGGCAAGTGGCGTAAGACAGGAAAGGGGCCGTTTATTGTCAAGCTCACTTGTCCGATATTATGTGCGAGCAGTGTGAGTCGTGACGACAACGACCTGTACGTACCGTACCTATCACGGAGGAAGTAGTCCGTGCTCCTGACGACTCGCGGGAAGCGAGACAGAGAGCGCCACAACGACGTAATGGCAGCTCCCACTTGCCAGGGGTCCGGCGTGCCCGCTTTGTCGGCAGCATCAGGTCCCATGTGGTTTTGAGCGGCTGAGTTGTGTTTCTTTTGCGCGAGTATCACTAGGAACGAGCGTCCTGGCTGCAAACGGAACGAGGGCCAAGTATTCGCCAACGGGCTTCGGCAGCTGGCGGAGACGGCATTCGAGGCTCGCTGCCGCCCTTGGCATCCCAGATCTGGACCACCCCCGTCGCCCTCAGGGATGCGGGCCGCGGAGCTGGCAGTCGAGACAAGCCAGCAGGGCCAAATGGCCTCCCCCAGGGGCACGGCGGGAGACGCCGAGTTGGGGCCCCATTTCGGATTGTTTTCAAAGCAACATTGGCCCACCAGCTTTGCTCCAAGGCGGGCGGGAGCCCCATCTGCCAGGGGTCGTCACGATGCCCGTGACGGAGCGAAATGCAAGCCGTGCGCGCCACGGCGCAATAGCACTAACAGCGGAGTCGTCGCGCACCCGAGCGGGTTTTAGCTTCGCCTAGTTTCGCGACCAGTGTCGTCATGTCATGTCGTCCGCCTAGGTACTAATGGCTCATGCGGTCTGTTGCGCTTCCCGAGTACGAGTAAGACCAAGACTGCCCAATTACGATTATTGCTGCTCTTTTTCCCCTACCGGCAGCCAGCCAACAAACCACAACCACGGCAGGCGCGCGCATCCCTGGTCAGCCAATCCGTTGGCTTCTCCCTCCGTCCACCTGCGCTCTGCTCCCTCTCGCTCTCCCTTTCCATCCTCTCCGCCTCCTCGCATCCCATCTCCAGCTCCTCCTTCCCATGCGCTGCCGCTGTTAAAAACGCTGTCGGTAGCTCCGTCGAGCCCGCAGCCGCGTCATTTCCCCGAGCAGCCGCCTGCGCAACCTTGACCATGCCCGCCTTGTTTGGCTCGCGAAGACACGCGCCTCCCGTCCAGGTAAGTTTGAGACCGTGGCATGGGCAAGCTTCATTAGCCTGTGCGCCTCCATGACCTCAGCCTGCGACCGCTCTGGGCCCGACGATGCACGCCGGCCTCGTGGGCTGTGACGCACTTCAGCGCGACTAGCGGGCCGAGGCGTCGACCTGGCGTTCGTTGTCGTCGCGATGCATGCTGCTGTCCCTCATCGCTACATCCCTTCAGTCATCATCTCTAGCCTGTTTCTGCCCAGAATTGCGCTGACCAGAGGCCCTTTCCATGTCGCGACAGCCTCTCACCAGGGAGACGGCCGACCCCAATGCCGCCACAGCCGCTGCCTCGGCGTTTATGCGCCGCGGTTCCAACGCATCGTTGTCGTCGGCCGCCGCCGCCGCTGCCCTCAGGGCGCGGCCGATGACGCCGACCAACGTCGCCGAGGTGCAGTCGAGGCGCGTTCACCGAAGGAGCCCGTCGCTGTCGTCGATGAGCGGCCGCGATAGAGGGACCCGGAGGGAGCTGCAGAGGACCCCCAGTGTCAGCTCCATGACTGACCGGACTTTTCGATCGCCGTCGCCCGGCCGAAGCCCTGCCTCGAGACATCGCAATGTCCCTCCCGTCCCGAGCATCCCCGACGTCGATCGCATCGTGGCTGACAGGAAGGCCAACGGCGGGCAGCGCAAGAGCTCAGCGCTGCAGACGCAGCCCTTCAAGACTGCCAGCGAAAAGGTGAGGGACGGCCAGCAAGGCTCATGGTTTGGCGGTGCGACGGCTGGAGACTCGAGCAATGTGCGGAGCTCCGATTCTGTGCTGCAATCCACCGGCAGCGTCCCCGAATCCCGCTCCCGCAGCGTCAGCCCGTCCATCAATTTCTCATACCCTCGCGCCCGGATGAGTTCCCCATCGTCATCCGCCGAAGACCAGACCCTGGTGTACGACCCGAACTCGAGAAGAATGGTCCCGCAGGGTGAGCTGGTCGCACGGTCACAGAGTGCTCGTCCACTCTCGGAGAAGCCGAGGAAGAAGAAGAACGATGTCGTCAGAACCGGCTCGCATTTGTCCAAGGGAACCGTTGGAAGGACCCAAGCTCCTGGACTCGAACCCTCAAAACGACTGCCCGTCGAGACAGAAACCGAGTCAGCATCCGCCCGGGCTCCGGAACTGTTCGTCGCCTCCGAGCAGTCACAGGTAGCGGCTAAGAAGAAGAAAAAGAAGACGGCGCCGGAGCAATCACAGGCGGCAGAGGTCGAGCAGCAGACGCTGGGGCAAGACATGATGAGCGCGCCCGAGACTGCGAGGTCTCCGATCGTCACGCAGCCATCCTTGAGGGAAGAAGAGCCAGAACGTCGGGAGCACGAAGATCAAGAGCAAGCGAGTCGGCACACATTCTCGCAGCCGGCCGTGTCCATTGCTCCCGTCGCTGTCGCCCAATCGGCCAACAGCACTGCAAATGGACAACCACAAACCCCACAAGCGAGAAAACCAGACGCCATTCGCAAGACTCGAGTACCGTCCGAGAGTCCCGCACGGTCGGCTCATTTTGCCACTGGCACAGATCAGTTGGCTGTCAGACACGAACCACCGCCGCGATCTGTCTCGCCCAGGAAATCCGCCATGAAGTGGGCAAGCCCTAGGGGCATATCGCCCTCTGATGATGGTTCAGAGGCGTCCGGCCGGGGCTTCAGTCCTCAGCGCTCGGAAGATGCCGCTCTTGCCCGCAGGAAGAGCGCACGGGTTAGCTGGGATGATAGGAACACAGTCGTCGTCGGCGGGGAAGCCGTACAACCTCTCGACACGGAATCTCCTACCTTACCGAGCCCTCAAACGAAGAAGCCATGGCACAGCATCGTTACGAAGTATGCAAAGAAAGAAGCTGTCAACATGGAAGGGGAAGAAACGATGAGCCCGAGACCTGCACTTCCTCTCTTCGGCAGCGTGCGGGAGAAGAAGGCCAAGGAGCCCGAAGAGCGGCCCCTGGTCCGGCCGGCGGAGCGGACAAGGCCTCAGCCTGATGCCACCCTCCCGGAGCCAAGTCCGGAGGTAGATGCTGGTCATTCAAACGATGCTGCGGTTGGAGACGCCTTCTTGCAAGACCAAGCGTCAAGGAACACCGCCAACATCTCCAAATTCAGAGAGCCCCTGCCTCCCGTTGTCACATCTGTTGAAGGCAGCGCTTACGATGACGACGGTTTAGCCGAAAGCTTGGACGACGACCTTGACACTGACATCACCACGGAGCCTGACGACGCCGCAGAAACCGTTCCAGCCAAGGGCCTCACGCTCGAGCCGCTGGCTCCTATCCAGAGTGCCTCGGAGGCGACGGGCAAGAATGGAGATGGTTTTCCGATCATTTCCGTTTCTCATCCCAGCCCTCTTCCGCAAAACCCAAAGGACAATCTTTTCAGTAACGAGCACCCCGGCCTGCCCGGCGGATTTCCTGAGGAGCACTTTGCAGATGCTGTGGAAACAGCATCTGAAGATGGACCTGCAGACAAGGCGCCGTCACCCCCCTCGGGATCTACTGAGGCCCTGGCTGCGACTCCTCCGATCATGGGTGATATTGAGGAAGAGGAAGAGGATACGGATCACAACAGTGTCTACAGCGATGCCTATGAAGAACTAGACGAGGTTGACGGCGAGGGGTTCATGTCACTTGATGCTGTGGTCGAGAGCCCCTCGGGCAACAAAATGGCCCAGAAGATCCACGAGAAGGTCCTGGCACAGTCCAAGGAACGCAGTCAGGGCAACCTCGGGCCGACGGCTGACGCAATGGAGTCACTGGATAGCTCAAACCCCCCTAAAGACTGGGACAACGCTAAAGCTTACTGGAAGAGCTTGTCTACTGACCAGCGCCGACGGCTGGAGATTGAGGCTCTCTTTGAAGGAGGCGACGAAGCAGAGCCGGATCGACAGACGCCGGTCAAGCTTGGTGGAAACAAGGCCACGCCAGTCAGCACCAAATCTATAGCGAAGCCTGTACAGCCTGTCCGTGACGAGAGAAGTTACCAGATTCAACCGGGAACGCAATGGTCCGCTGGCGCATCCGACAATGCTGCCAAGCGAGCCGCGGCGCGTACTGCGCAGGCCAAGGCTCCGAGCCAAAACGTCCAAAGGCTTCGGGATTCCATGCGCAACGAGGAGCCGGCGCCAGCAGCTCTGGCCGGCCACAACCAGTCAGGTAGCATGAGAAGGTCCATGAGAAACAGCGCTCCTGTGCCTGCAAGGGCGCATGATAAAGCCGCCAGGAATTCTCTCCCTCCGAAGGCAGAAGAGATGACCGTGGCGGCTTCAGCGGCAGGCGCTGGTATGCGGAAATCGCTGAGGGCTGGCAAAGCAAGCGATGACTCGTTTCGACCATCCTCGTCGCAGTCTGGCCGACCAGTCTCATACAACGCGCCTCCGACAACCGAGCTGTCGAAGCTCCACAAGCGCAACGCCTCGGCCGATAGTCCCTTGAAGCCGGCGCTCACACGGCGTGGATCCGACGACAGCGTCAGCAGCTTTACGCGCGCACGAGCTACCTCCAGCTCCGGACTTGGCTTCAGGAGATCCATGCGAGCCGAAGAGCAACCGTCGCCGATAGGTGCCCGGGGCAGTGGCCGCTTCAGCCTGCGATCCTTGTCGCCGCCAGCATTCCGACGCAACTCTGTGACCTCGATACCGAGCACCTCCAACTCGTTTGGCGGAGCTCGCATGCGTTCGTCTTTGCGGGCGGAGTCTGTCGAGTCGAGCACGCGATCGCACATGTCGCCGTTTAAACGGTCCCCTGGCGGCAAGAAGGGCAAGAAAGCAAAGGGCGGGAGTCGCTTTGCTGATTCCAGCGACGAGGACGAGGGCGGCCCTTCCTTCTTCAGCAGTCGTTTCGCGGACTCAAGCGACGACGAGGTTGCTTCGAAGCCAAAGGCCAAGGCTAAGGGCATGCCCCTGTCTATGCGTAGCACCAATGGGTCATCTGACATGGCAGCGGGGGCTACTGCTGCCGGACAGAGTGCAGCCTCGCCAGATCTCCCGGATAGCGAAGACGACATGGTTTCGCCCCAGCGCAACGGCGCATCAAATGGGCAAAACTCAACCCTGCGTCGCAGCCGTTCCGGCCGTGGCACCCTGACGTCCACCACGGCCGCCGTCGAGGGAGAACAGGGTGCGCGGCCCGGCAGCAAACGCCGCGGAAGCTTCATGTCCATCCTCCGCCGCAAGAAGGACCCCTCGAACAAAATTTCCCGCGATGTCGGAGAGAGCGCTGCCCGTCGCGACACGCGCCTCGAGCGCACGCCCTCTGAGCTGGCCACGATTCGCCGCAGCAGCCTCCACAAGATCGGGCCCAGCTGGCCCCTGCCCGAACCGGACAGCGAGGACGCCGGCGAGGGCATCGCCACGGACAACGCTCGGCCATCCACCGCCCACGGGCCCGAAGGAAACGTCTCGAAACCAAGCGCCTTTCTGCAAAGGCGCAGCACATACCAGGGCACCGCCGGCTCCGGCCCCGCCCTGGGTGATGCCGACGACGTGCCTCCCGTGCCCGAGATCCCGTCCCAGCACAAGAAGAAGAAGTTTGGCGCCCTGCGTAAGATGTTTGGCATCCACGACTAGGACTGTGCGAGCCTCGCCTCTCGTGTGTAAAACCAAGCCTCCGAACATGCCGACGAACAAGAAACATTCAGCCCACACTTCAAAACGATCCTTTGCCAACATGAACTCTCCTATGATTCCTCTTCTCCCTTCTTGGGCTTCTCTGAACTAATTTCCTACTACTCCTTTTCTTTCCTCGTTTCTGACTTTTCGTGCACGCCACGTCCCTCTAGTCGAGGTCGAGGGCTTTCAGGGAGGCGAATATTGGCGGCGGGTCCTCTCTCTCAGGATGAGATGAACATGAAGCGTCGGAGTTCTTGCCTCTGAATCTTGGGAGCGAGGTTGTTTGGACGCCAAAAGGATAAAAATCGATTGTGTCGCGGGGTGTTGGGATATTGCGACAACGGGCGAGGGAGGGATCGCAGATGGTACATGACTAATGTCGCCTTTGTGCGCCGTATACTTACTTTGAAGCTCTTGGATGGCCTTGTATATGATGGTCAGGCCAATTAATCGATGGTAATTATGGGCATCGCGCGTCTTCTAAAATACTTTGTTCTCGCAACTGCTTTCTACTCGTACATGAATCTACCCCGAGGGGTTCACGCTCTAGTTTTCTAGTGCTCCTCTTCACAGATATGATGCCAGACACTCGCCCGCTGTTATTCGCCCGCTCACTGAAGCAAGGCCAAAAGAGAGCAAATACCAAAATGAAAGAATGCCCTACGCGAGTAAGCGACGCTGCCTTTGCCCGCCGATGCGCCGTCTGCTGAACTCCACCAATGCTCCGCCCGCTATTAATTAGAAGTTATTATACAGGGACAAAGGGAACCTCAAAACGCCATGAACGAGGGCCGATTCTTTCGAGTATCGAACCCTTTCCTTGGCGTATATGTGCCGTCCGATAATTTTGCCACGTTAAAGGAGGTGCGCTGCAGGTCGAAACCTCTAGGCTGGCAGCTATCGCTCGCGAATCAGCCCTGCGGGATAGACGTATATCACTCTAGTGTCTGGATCGCGAGTGGTCCCCTGTCCTCGTCTTATCGCGCTCCAGCAAAAGTGTTAGCTGGCTCCTCGTCCGGCCCATCGGAACGCTAGCAGACGGGCCTGGTTGAGTAGGCGTTAGGCGCGGCTCGAGCAGCGACGATGCCGAAGACCGGCTGGGGAGAAACGTATCATTCAGGGATGCACCGAGTATGCTCGGCCGAGGCAACGAGCCAGACTGATCGATGATGGTTCCCTGAGCCGCGATATGCGTGGTGGACGCGGTGGCGCCAGTAAAGAGGCCCTGGCTGAGGTTCTTGGTATGGATGCGATCCGAAGGGCGTCCGTACCCATTGTGCGACTGGGAGCGGCTCATGCTGGGAGCGGCTTCGACGGCGGGTGTATCGACATGGCCCGTTGCGGCCTTCAAGATACCAGACGCGGCCCGAAGCTGGCCAGCGTCACTAGGAAGCAAGTGCACCTGAGAGAGCACAGCATGTCCGGTCCCTCTATGCATTTGACCACCCCTTGGGATCGATGGCGGGCCATGCGCCTTCTCATGCTCTTCATTCTCTGACCCTGCCCTTCGTGGCGCCACAGGTCGCTTCCCGAGCGCTTTGGCGCTGGGCAGTGTCGGTTGGGAGATGCTGCCTTCGAGGCCACGCGACTCGTGGCCAACGTGCTTCGGCATTCGCTCGGGAATGGGAGAAATGGGTCGTGGTAACCCTGCGGTCCGCGAACCAGCCGAGGAAGCACCCACTGCCGACAATATCGGCGAAGGTAGGCTAGTCTTTCTAGGCAATAAAGGACGCCTCTTAGTAGCTGCAGTCGACGCGGCTATGAATTTCTTGGTCGCGGTGGGCGACTTCTTCTTTTTGGAAGTCATAGACACCAGGTCCAGCCCCGTATGCGATGTTCTACCAGATGACGGAGACTCGCTGTCATCGTCTTCCTCGCTGGCAGACTCGTGCGGTGATACAAAGCGGGCGGTCGGCCGGGGTCCTGACGCGGACGGACCCCTAGACTTTCTCAAGATGGGATGCGACGGTGGGGGTTTCGAAGCGCTGGAAGAGTGATTCCTTGCCAAATTGTCAATTGGTTTCACGGGCTGTGGAGGCGAGCCATCATTCGGTTGCTCATTCTGCTCTTGGTTCAGGTGAGCCACAATCATTTGTCTCGTGAAAGCAGGTACCTGGATCCACAAGTCAGCTGTGATGGCCTCACCCTTAATTTCGTCGCATGTCACTTACATCTGGCCCCTCCCATCGATTTGGTGGACCTTGAAGAGGGACGACGGTCGGGCCCAACGAAATATCCTCGTAAAGCCGGGCCAGTGTTCGGCCGCTAAGGTGTCGGCGATCACTGCCCCATACCTGCCACCAAAAGTTCTCCAGCCGTCGAGCGGTGGGGTCCTGAAGCTTCTTATTTGTAACCGTGTATACTGAGTGTTTGAGTCAATGAATCGTCTCTTGCGAATGGCTGCAGAGGGCCTTACCATGCCAGTACTCCCAGATCTTGTCGGCCGGAACGGCGGGGTAGCTTGCGACGTCCTTGTAAACGTTTGCAGTGTTGACAATGATGCCCTTGGGCAGTATCATTGGCATACTGGACTCCATATGCAGCACTGAGTGGCTGCAAGGAACCCGACGTACGGGCCCGCTAGCAGCTTCGTAGAGGGAAGGCCGAGAAGTCTCGAAACAGCCTCAGCGCAGCCAGTCCTTTGGCGGGCGAGGGTTTAAATGCTGCTTGACGGGCGCACCATGGTCGCAAGTGATGAGATGGCGGCCAGAGGAGAGGTTGCGTCAAGCCACGGACAGCGGCAGCCGTGGTGCGAGATGAAATCCTGGATAAGTGCGTGACGCACAGCAGCAGCGGCTCGAGCGTGTCGTCGAGTAAGGTTGTGATATTAGGCACGTCGGTCCCAACGGTGGCGACAAGAGACCGTGAGCGGTGTCGTCGAACGGTCCGTCAGTTGGCAGTGCTGGAAGCGATGGGCTGAGCGCGCTTATACTTGCAGTTTACAGCCCTGGGTCGAGGAGCCGAGGGAGCGGAATGCAGTGTCAGTGTGACGGCGCCTATAGGCAGGGCTTTGCGGTGGACGATTGTAGGTTATGTAGTGGTCACACGGCCAGCGATGGATGCAGGTAGCAGAGAGAAGGAGCTCGGCGGAGCAGCTGAACAGGGCTCCTCGTTGGATGCCGAGGGACGCAGGGGCGGGCGAGGAGTCGCGAGCGTCGGAATGAGGAGCGCAGAGACCTCGGCCGAGGATGTTTTGTTGTTTCGTGCTGTGCTGTGCTGTGCTGTGCTGTGCTGACCGACTGAGGGCTTGCGCGGGACCCTTGACAACAAGCGGAGTGTGGGCTGGAGGGGGTCTCGTGACGGTCACAGGCCCTGGCGGTACGTATCGTCTGCGCGGCCCGAGGGGAGCGAAGCCGCTGGCGGTGCGACGACTCGTGGGCAGGCAAGAAGAGTGAGAGCGGCCAGTGGCCGGGCGACGTGATGCAGTGGTGAATCAGTTCACACTTTCGATCCGGCTCGGCTCGGTGGAGGTTGCGCGCGCGTGCAAGGCGAGCCGGAACCAGGCACAGGGGGGCCGGCGGGTTGGTTGGTCGGATGGTGGTGCGGTGGGATGGAGGTGCAGTGCAGCGCAGTGCAATGTCGCAGGCAGCGAAGGCGGCGCTCCAGGTGGCTCGCTGGTAGAGCCGCAAGCAGCGCAAGAGGGCCGAGGCGGCAGCGGCTGCAGCAGCAGCAGTACGACCGAGGATGAGGTGTCGGCAGAGAGGATGGTGAGCGTGGCGACAGAGGACACGAGGGAAAAGGTTAAGGAGGAAGGGGGCAAAAATAGGCTGACCCTACTCGTAGCAGGCAGCGAGCGAGGTCGGCCCGCAACTCGCACCTCAACCTCCGACTGCTGCACCTCAGCGCGCTCGAGACCGCTGCGGACCACCACGGGCACCACCGTCCGGACAGGCACGAATCGGCGGGCGCTGCGCCTGACCCCAGGGGCAGCCAATGGAGCCCCGTGGCCGATGGCGCAGGGACCCCGACCCCCGTCTGGCTTCCCCGCCGTCCCTGGCTGATGCCTGACTCGGATCGGGATCCCCTCGACGCTCGACCCCGTTTGGCCCAAGACCAGGGCCCTCGTTCGCTGCCGGCCTGACGGGGTTCACGGTGAGCACGGCGTTCGGTCGTGGTTTGCTCGTCGTTGCACGCGTCTTGTCCGCACAGACGGATGATTGCAATGCCACAAACATGCCTCGATGCCGTGACCGGATACCAACTCGCGACTACATGCCAGGAAGGACGCGGCAACCGTGACGCGCTCGTCTCGGACTACGGACTAACAAGGAAGAGACGTTGTAGGCTACCGAGTACATGTAAGGTACGAGTAGGGATCGAAATCCAGAGTGGCACCGGATATCAAAGATGGCCGAATCCACCATGCCCCCCCGCAAACACCAAAGCACGGCCATCCAAACAACGCCAGGTGGGCGGCACGGTGAGACGAGACACGGGCCTCGGGGTCCCCTGATCCACGGCGGCACACCGAGGAATGCAGCGAGCGGCAACAGAGCTTGTTCTGCTCCCGCCAGCGCGGTCCAGCCAAGCAGACGCCGCCGCAGGCACACTGCCCCGCGAGCCGCATCCAGCCATCGCACGGGTGCTGTATGCCAGCATATGACCAGTCACTCGCAGTCTGCTACCCTGGCCCTGCCCTGCCCTGCCTGCCCCGCCAGTCGGGGTGAAAGTCGATCAAGCGAAGGCGAATGGGTCGGAACTCGTCCCCTCGAGCCGAATATCGTACGGGCCGAGAGAGGTCGAGGGCGTGGAGATTGGGAAAAGAGTAGTCTGCACTCTTGGCGGCCCATTCATGCCTTGGATATCGGATGAGCTGTGACCTGATGTGGCGCGTTGCAACGACAGCCCTCGGCTTTGCTGTCCCCGTCACCATGCACGCATTTGGCACATCGCCACCGGAGCAACGATTGCTCCCTCTTGCCGTCGAGCCGCATCGCCGTCGCCGAAAGCAAAGCCCGTCGTGATTACACATGCGTCTCCAGCTGCGGTATGGGGATATGTGATTACGGTGTGGACGGATATGGTCCCCCCCCTG
This sequence comes from Tolypocladium ovalisporum, assembly GCA_024340015.1. Classification (NCBI taxonomy): domain Eukaryota; kingdom Fungi; phylum Ascomycota; class Sordariomycetes; order Hypocreales; family Ophiocordycipitaceae; genus Tolypocladium; species Tolypocladium ovalisporum. Next base: position 108,723 of record JALHBZ010000090.1, read on the forward strand.
ACCGCGACCCCTCGCTGCTCCACCCACACATCCCCTGGCCCCCCTGCCATCCCACCCCTGTGCTGCTGCATGCACGCACTTTCCCACGTTCTAGAACCGGAAACGTTGTCTTTGTGCCACTCCGGCTCAACTTCCCATTTCTTTGGCCACGGTGTTCGCTCTGCAGCCATGGCGCTGCACTGCCTGCCCCAGCTTGTAGCCGCACGTCCAGAGCTCTCATCAAGGAGAATCGCGTCGAGGGCGGTAGCCATGCCTTGAGTTGGCCGCCCCACAGGCTTCCAAAATAGCGACTCGGTGTGGAATTGGGGCGACTGGGAATCTGGGGTTGATGCCCAATGCTCCAATTGCTGGGGTATCCGCAGATCCGTCCGAGCTTGTGCAGTTCCAGACAAGTAGCGGCAAACGAAAAGCCTCGCCGCCTCGTGTCGTTGGAAAGCACCCACGGTGAGCGAAGGACAAGGAGGATCGGATGGTCCGTTTGACTTACGACTGGCTCGGTCGGCATCCTCCTACCTGGCGTCCTCGCATCTCTTCCCGATTCGCTCCGCAGCGCGATATCGTGCAAGCAGTAAGGACTGTTGCACACCGGCTTCAATGCTGGCCGACGGGGGCTCTCAAAGGCCCTTGCGACGATGCCAGTATGCCCCAGCGAGGCATGTCCTGCCGGCACGCTGCCCTCCCATGTGCACCCCGTCGGGCATCGTGTGACTTGCAAAAGGCCCCAACGGCCAAGCCCGCCAAGGGGTTTCATCGCATCGTCTTGATTCGCGCGGAGCTGAATCTCTTCATCTCTCTCTCTTCTCCGGGGCGGCTATCGTCGCTGGCGCTTCGAAGGCACTGCGCAAATGGGCCGTCAAAGTCCGCAGGGAGGGCGAGCCACCTGACCCCCAAAGCCATAAGCTGTGCCTATCAGCGGCGCATATCCGAACCCCTGGTCGCACCCGCATGGCCCGATTGGGCTGCTTCGACGACTTGTGTGTGAATGATGGCTCTGCAGCGCGCGCACGGGGAACACAGGGGACGGCTCGGCGGCTTGCCCCGGGCCTCAAGCGACAGCCTCTTTCTCGGCGCCGTCTTGCGACAGGCTTGATTTGGCGACGCCGATCCGATGGTGGGAAGACACTAAGGTATCTAATCTTGAACAACTGCTGTATCCATTATTATCAAAGTCGATAGCAGGATGGAGTGACGGCGAATAGACGCCTCAACGCCATTGCAAGCTCTTGAGATCAAGCTTCGTCTGCAAAGTACCATGCGACGGAATTCCTTACCAATGTTCAGTATGCGCACTGTTTCCAGATCGCAAGGACGACTTGAATGCCCAGGCCATGCCGATCGGGGCTCGGTCAGGCATCCTCCATGCCCAATTGAATGTAGCCAAGAAAAGACTGCAACCAACTCGCCGCCACTCTCGAGCAAGAACGCTTGATAATGCAATCAATCGCATTAATCATGCATGCGGTCCTATCAGTCAGCCAGAATCTGCCCTCGGCCAACTCGCCACCTCCTTGACAAGGTTTCTCAGCCTGCATATGCACGCCGCCTGCGGATCCATGCGGCCACACGGGCCCTCCGATCAGGCCCCAAGCCTGACCATCCAGCCGGCTTTCCGGCCCCGTCCCGGCTGCCGTTGGTCCCCATACTTTGGATCCCTCCGCTCGGCATGCAGGGTCCCTCGGGACGGGGGTGGGGGCCAAGGACCCGCGTCGTTACTTGTTTTCGGACTCGTGCATCTCGTAAGATGCCCTGTACGGGCGCACATGCACGGCTGAGATGTAAGGTGCGTGAGCCCTGTATACGCCTTTAGCGCTGTGTCCCTTACAACGAGGGCACAGCCAGACTTTTTGGCTCAATGGCTGAGGGCACTGACATTTGCTTTCCGTATCACGGCATCCTGAATCAGAGCACACGTCACCGCCTGCCATGGTTCCCACCCTCAGGCTTCATTCCGCGCTTCCGGAAACGTGGGCGCATTGTATGATGGTTCTAATTTGAATTTTAATCTCGTACATTGTCACAATTGAGAATGAAATGAGCAGATGCCCGGTTCGACCAGGAGCCATAGTTCCAACCAAGTCTCGGGCCCGTACGCGCGCCACTACAGTCGAGGGCCGCCCATTGTGACAGTGGACGATCGTCCCCGCCGCCTCTGAAGCCTGGCACTGATCATCGTCCGGTTTCCCGCCGTTGGGCGCGTCTTCTATTCACTGAATCGAAAATGGGGTGTTTCAGTAGCTCCTTTGCTGTCTTTCTCTTCTCTGGCAGCCAATGTAGCATACCGGAAGCAAGGTCGAGAAATGCTTCTTTCTCTTCACCAGCCAGCTCCGTCACCGTATCTGCAAGCCTCTTCCCTCCCAGCAGGTCATTTCGAAGAACATGGTCTGTTTGTGAGTCGGCTCTTGAACCAATAGTGTATTTGCAGGGCGTTTTGACTTACTGTTTTCGTTGAAATACGGACCGCCCCAGAACTCATTCATAGTCTTGCACTTCTTGCCCCGCGCGTTCGTAACGGAGCTCTCGAGCTGAAGTCTGCGAAAGAATCGCTCCCGCTCGATTAGTTCCTCGGGCGGGTCTCCCAGTAGGCTAACCATCTGGGCGAGGTGGACATGTGCGTCGTACTCGCCATCTTCTCCGGCGGGCCGGCCGAACAGACTAATGCCCTCCAAGAGGTTCCACATCTGTCAATGTCAGCATCGCCTTCAAGGAGGCAGCGCTTCTGCTCACCAAGAGTCCGAGGTTCCAAATGTCGACACTGTATGACCATGGACAGCCAAGTATCACCTCTGGAGCGCGGAAGCGGTGAGACTGGATGGCAGAGAGGTGGCCTTGGCCCCCAGCAAGTCCCGGAAAGGCAAGATTGAAATCAGCCAACTTAGGCAACAGTTTTGGGCCTTGCAGCGGACCAAAGTCGGCCTGCGATAGGTAGGTCGTACGGCCGTCCTCTGTTCGAGCATGCGCCGGTTGCAGGGTCCCCTTTTGGAGGTTAACAAAGTCGGCCAAAACGCCGTCGCTTTCAAACGTCACCATGATATTATCATCCTTGATGTCTAGCAAGCCGTAGTCAGTGTTACTGCGTTACGAGGCTGTGTCGCGAGGCTTTACCCGTATGGATGAAGCCGCTAGTGTGCAGACAGTCTAGCGCCTCGAGGAGGCAGTATATGAAAAATATACATAGCGGCGGAGCCAGCCTTTGTCGCCGTAGTCTGTTCTGAAGCTGATGTAGAGTTTCTCGCATCGGGGTATAGACGAGACAGGAGTGTATTCCCTCTGGTCTTGGTAGTCGAAGCTCATCGATCGGCATCCGGATGAATTGTAAGCCTTCGTGTGATGGCCGAGCTTTGACGATGCGTTTTGAGACCCTCGCCTCCCAAGCCGCATTAGTATCAAGGGCCCCGATCTTAATGGTAACAAAACGAGGAAGCGAAGACTTCCTCCGCCTCTTACTATGTGAAATTTAGGCTTGATTTGCGCAATGATGCCAAATGAGAGGAACCTTACAATCGGAGATTTTCTGCCAGCCAGACGGTGGAGCCCGCACCATAACCAAGCTTGGCAATCGTCTTGAACTTACCATCCAGTACTTCTCCTGGCCGCGTTGGATGGAAACATCTCAGTCGATCGCCCGCGAGCAGCTCCTCCTCGATGGGCTCGTCGATCATATGAGCCGTCGATTGAGGCTGGGAGACATACGCACGTTTGCGCCAGAGAGAGAGAAATCTCCAGGACGGATTCAGACATAGCGCTCGTGGGTTTGCGATGGTAGAAGCGTTTGCCATGTCGTCGTCAAGTCGAGCGCTTGAAGCTCCGTATGGAGGGAAGGACGCTGTTGGTAGAAAGGGTGTGTGTCTAAAAAGGGCCGTACGATCTGTACTAGTTCGCAGAAGCACAGGACTCGTTTTAGTATAAATTCCGCGATGAGGCGGCTACCCCGCATTTTGAGCCAATGAGGTCAGCGGCCTTGTGGTGCAATCACTCCCTCCAACGTGCCAATTGCTAAGGATCACCACATGAACGTCGCGGAGACAAGCATGTTGCTTATACCTCCATACAGTGGTCGCCTACGAATGTGATAATAACTGACCTCTTATTTTGCCTGGCAAGCCTTTATCGCTTCTCTTCGGTCCAGACAAACACCTGATGGCGAAGTCAGCAGGACCTGCACTCCGGCCCATTTCTCGCGGAATTCCATGCCATGCCAGATCTCGTGCTCTACGCTCGGGTAGAGATGTGTCCTCATCCTCTGACCATTGCGTCTGTGGCTGGATGGCGTGGTAGCTGGATCGGTCCATGGCTGAGCTCTTGCTTTTCAGAGAACAGGGTGCATGCGCCGATGACAACAATTTCAAATATACACGTCGCACCTTCTTCCTTGGGCGGCCTCATCTTTTAGGCAGCAAAGGGCTGGGTCCGCAAGCCTTGGACATCATCATTGGACGGAGACATGCGGATTGTGCAACCATGCGGCTGAAGTCGCAGCCCGCGAGCCGCCAATGCAATGTGACTGAGAGCCGCTCACACGCGGCAGGGGAGTGGTTCGAAATTCTTGCAATGCGCTTACGCAGGCATCACAAGGCAAGTTCTGGGCTGGCCAACCAACTTGGCGGCGCATGGCAGATAGATTCTCAATATCAGTTATGCACTCTACGGATAGCGCAAATCCCAGCATGACCCGTCGCCATGTTCTTGACAGCCCATCCCTCTTGACTGTCATAAGTCCTCAAGTACAAAATTGCCCCACCATTTCCCGCGACTTTGAGCTACTCGACGGACCCAAAGATCGATACGAGATGCAATGTACCCGTTGGGACGACCCTTCGGGAACCAGCTAATTAAGCGCTCGCACGCTTAGTTAGCCAGGCAGTCAGGGAAGCTGCTAGTGCCCAGTCGTTGGTGAGCTCACGGTGTCTCAAATACCGCGGAGAGCGCAACTTCTAGTTGGTCAGGAACCCTGCACATATACTCGCAGCCTTGACCAGCCTTGTCAATCGAAGTCCCGGCTGCAAGCGACTGGTGTGGCGATGGAGGGCGCTCTGGAATTTCGCCGGATTAGAATCAGGAGTCCAGGACTAGCTTTGGGTTGATGGGGGTGCGGTCATACTTGGCGTAGCCGGCGCCACCCGAAACCATCGTCCTGTTTCCGACACGGCAGATCAAGACACTTGCTTTAGCTCTGGGGCAAGTGGGGAATCACGAGCATTGCTCAGGAATTGATGCACCGTCTACCAGCTGCGGCGCTGTCGCCAACGCGCAGCGAATGAAATCTTGCGCCGATGTACGTAACAAGGAGTCATGATGAGATGGCAGAACGGTAGGCCTCATACTTCGACGACGGAGGCTGGTCCATGGTATAGTAGATGCTAGTTGAAATTGAAGCCATTTCGCCCCTGGCTTATTGCAAGACGATGCTATCTCGCGAGGCAATGCGGGGAGAGCAATGCTGCAGTCGAGACCTCACAGACATCGGTTGCTCCTCTCGCCTCTCTGGCTTGGTTCCTCTGCGGGATTTGGGGCCCATCCGACATGAACGAACGACAGCGACAGGAATAACTGCAGTCCTTCTGTGATGGGTCCTGAGACTGATGAATGACACCAATCGACACATGTTCCGTTGAGGACTGGAGTATGCTCGCTCGACTCCCGGCAAGTGCCCGCACATCCTGGGACGCAGTTGTCTCCTCGTTGACATGACCTAGGAAGAAATGCCGGGAAAGAAATGTAGCGATAGACTCTTCACAGATTCCAACTCCTCAAGGAGGCCACCATTAAGCCTCCACATGGTCACCAGTGCAGTAAGCTGGCTGGACTGTCTGGAAGCTTTGGAACATAACACTCTATGGCTTCTTCCGCGGGGAACGTGACTTGGTGCGTTTCATAGGTCGTGATTCTCGGACGTCTAGCGACAGTTCGTCTGCCGAGGTCTCAGAGTCATAGGAGGGTGGGATGCTGGAACCAGGATTTAGGACAATTTCTTGGCTGTCGACAATCGTCCCGCCAGCTGAGGCGCTACTTGCGAAACTCAACCCCAGACCACCACCTTGAGACGCAATGTTATCGTTCCTAACTGCTCTCTCGTTTGCCTGTTTGATCGTTTCGTTCCTTTGTTGCTTTGCCCAGTCTCGGCCATTCCGGTACGCAGCAGCCCCTCGGCGGAAGGTATCGAGATCGTTGGTCAAAGCAAACGCTTGAAGCTGTGTCATGACGAAGCCAGGTCGTTCTTCGGGGGTAGATGGTGGTATTGTATGACTCGTATACATCTTGAGAGTACCACCGTGGTATGTTGACGTGAGCGTGTAAGCCTTGTTATCATATCGTGGCTCCGACTGCTTATATGACTGTAGGCTGTGGATCCCTCGTGCTCCTAGTGCACCGTCGTAGCACGCCTGTCGAGATGCGACTGATAGAGATCCATCAGGGCCTTTGACGTGGAGGAGGAAGTTTGGTGCTAAAGGGAGATTGTCCTGGGCTGAAGGTACGATACGACCATTAAGCTTATCGCATATCTCCGGTCGGAGCTGTTCAGGACGCGCTCCGTAGTATAGATCCGGGTTCCCAGGCACAAGCGAACCATCAGTTAAGTAGTCGAGGTTCCTAAATGGTATCTGGCCTGCGGTACACTTAGGATCATCTACTTTACCTTCAATAATCGGAATAACTCTTGCTACGACCTGCGCCTCTTTGGCAGCATGCTCATCTGCGTCCTGGAACGACTCGAAGGTACCCTCAGAGAATTGCGAGGGAGAAAGCGAGGGCCTGGGTTTTCCGAGGACTTGCTTAATTTCGTCTATATTATCGGGTCGCGGTAGAGCCTTGCCGTTAGGATAGGTATATCGAGCGGGAAAGACTCTATAATTAGTTAGGTGTTGTTGGAAGTTACTATCATATGGTCCGGTGCTCTTTGTTGTAGTTGTATTTGGGGTCCCGCTACTCTTGACGGGAGACCGAGAGCCCCTCTTTCGACGGCCGAGACTAGACTCTCGCGAGCTCATTTTAGTTCTCGGCCCTGTGAAATGGTACTACGAGCTGTTAGCTTTGAAACCTAGTGCACGTACGGGCACACACTCACCCCTCTCAAGTCCCTAAGATCTGGGCCACCGTGTGACGCAAAACGCCGGATACGTCTCAAAGATGTTGATGAGCAGCTGCGGAGGAAATGTGTAGCTGGTTGCTGGTCGCTCGTCGACTCAGGCACCCGACGAGCAGCAAGGCGTTGGCTCCGTCTCAGTGTCGAGTTGAGAGGGCGGTCGCCAGTACTATCCAACGCTCGTAACGCGTTTTTTGTAACGTGCTGCTTGGATAGGTTCTCCCAAAACCTCCAGGGAGGTAGCTCCGGATGGCTCAGTCTTCGTCTCTTTGATGGTCGATGGGCCGCGTCAGCGTGACGCGACGAATGTGAGCACGAGGGACGTAAGCGTTTGCGTGAGCCGCGGTCAATCGGTCCATCACATGGTGTGCTTGGAGACATATGCATCGCCGAGAGCGTGACATGGTCGGTGGTGGGCGAGGTGCAGCGTCTTATGTTTGGTCGCTGGAAATATATTTAGAATGGAAATATATTTAGAATGGAAGTGACGCGACCTTGGCAACGACGCCGAGGTCGTCCAGCCAAATGCTGATTGGTCGAAGGTGGAACCCCATTTCCCGTCAGCGTACACTGGCGTCCAACCATCAGTTGGCGCTCGGGAGATCTGGAAACCCCCATGCGCTTCGTGATGCGTGAATATGGCACGTCTGGTATGGTGAAACCCCCCTAGAATCGTGAACAGCTTCACCGTTTGTAACAATATCCGCCCTCACTCTGGCCGCGGCGCTTGCGAGACGGGGGCGAAGGTTCCACAGCCACCTCCGCAGGGGCGCGATCACCCAAGTCGAGGGAGCAGCTGGTGCGTATTGGGCTGGTCGAGGGCAATAATGCCGACAGTCGCGCGCTTCCGATGCGCAATACAATCTGCCCTCACCTGACGGGGTAGCTCCTTCTCGCGATAATATTGGCTTTCGTTCGCAGCGCTGTTCTTGCGATAGCATGTCGTGACTGCTGGGTCGATCGGACACGAGGTGCAATCGTTGTCACGCGCCACATTACTATCGTGAGATGTGTGCATGCCAGACTACTCAGCCGATGAGGATGCATCACACAGGACACTTCGTGCTGTATCGGCTGAGTCTATGAGCCCGGCGGAGCCAGAGGATCAGACAGAGGCAGCTCGAGAAGTAGAGAGACAGCACAGGCGGAAAACAAGAGATCTCAACTACGTGGAGAATGGGGACAGGCGCCGCAGGGTTGGGAGCATGGGGCGACTTTATAGTACGCCTCGAGATTATCGTGGATGTATTCTGCCGCGTACTCCACGTTGCTCCTTTCACGAATAGCAGACGGGATTTTATCCAGCTCAATAATGAGCGTGCCCCAACCCTGGCCGCTTTCTTTCCCAATGTGGTCTGGCCTCTCACTTCCTCCTGTCTTGTCGTCTCCAATTTATTTTAGCCAGTTGCTTTTGGAAGCCACCAAGCACACCGTTTTAAATGAAATCCAAAGCAACATGCTTCCTGTTGGCGAAACGGCGCTTGTGGTATCCAGGAATGACTTCGGCCGTCTTACAATATTGCTCAATGGTATGCTGGGCTCTGGCATGTCCAACGATCAGGGTCGTGGAGCATCAGCATCTAAATGATGCATCCGAAAAAGGAAACTCGAATGAGTCACTAGGTATATCAAATCAATCAATCAATACTGTCTAGGCTTATAATTATTATAATTCTTTTTAATATTATTAAGAGTATATAATTAATATTATGAAATAGCCATATTATAGAATTAGGTGCATGCGCCCTTAAGCTCACCTTTAGACGTTGGCGCATTGCGAGCCAGGACCAAGGCTCACGTCGCTATCGATCTTCCGTCATCTCCTCCGAAATATAGAGTATCATTAGGAACCCTAGATGTAACTGTGTATTCTTACCCCACGTCTACCCTGATGCGCCTGCAAAACGACGTTTAGCCCGCCCGAATGATCCGATGATTGATTCCCCCAATGAGCACTGCAGATGGCAATGTATACGACCTTTTCTTTCCGACGAAAACAGCTCTACTTAGGTGACAGTGTAGCCGCCATCAACTCGAATGTCGGCGCCGGTTACGTAGTTGCTGGCGTTGGACAGCAGAAAGGTGACGGGGCCCATGAGATCCTGAGGCTGACCCATCTTGCCCTGGGGTATAAGTGACGTCCATTTCTGCTTGAGGTCCGGGTTGTCGTCGAGAATCTTTTGCGTCAGAGCCGTCAGCATGTAGCCCGGAGAGATGCAGTTGACGCGGATGCCGGCACTCGCCCACTCGACGGCGAGGGAGGCGGCGAGATGACGAACAGCGGCCTTGGCAGCGTTATGAGGGCTGCCGAGAAGAGGAGTCAGCTGTGATTCTTCAAAGAGCCATTGGAACACATGAAACATACGCCTGAGGCTGTGGAACATTGACAACGGAGCCCGACATGCTGCCAATCATGACCATGCTGCCTGGAGCCTTGCGCTCCATCAGGTGGCGGGCCACCGAGGTGGCGAAGAGGTAGGTGCCGTCGACGTTGACGCCCCAGAGCTTGCGCATACGATCGATGGGATAGTTGATGGCCTCAAAGTTCTCGGTGAAGCCGGCCGACGTGACGAGGTTGTCGATCTTGCCGTGCGCAGCGATGATCTCTGCGATGCAGGCCTCGACGGACTCGGGATTGGAGACATCGGCGTAGTGAGCCGTGACCTTGGGGATACTGAGACCGGGCCAGGTCAGTCGCGAGATGCTCGAGCGTTGATTGATTGAGCACTTACCGCTCAGCGTTGGGGTTCTCCTTGGTGAAAGCGTCGACTAGCAGCTTTGTCTGCTTCTCGGCCTCGTCCTCTGCACGCACACGTCAGCCACCGGATTGAGACGAGTAAGCTGGCTGAGCAATACTCACTGTTCATGTCGACGAGCGCCAGGTCCGCTCCGGACATGACCATGCCCTGGCCAATGACCAAGCCCAGACCACGGGCACCTCCCGTGACGACGCCGACGTTGCCGTCGAGGGAGAAGCTGGCAAGCGTGGGCTTGACATACTGTCCGGGCAGGCCGCGAACGGGCTTGGAGGGCGGCAGCTCCGACTCGTGGGGATACTCAATCTCAACGTCCGAGTCGGTGCGCGCATACTTGCCGGGCTTGTCATTTCGAGGCGGTGCGCTGTGCAGGTTGCGCGCCGCGGCGGCGAACGAAGGACGCAGGCTAGAGGCGACGCCGGAGCCGCGGGCGGCGTGGCGGAGTGCGGGCGCCAACATGCTGTGTCTGGCGGCCATTGTGACGGGGTGTTGTGTGTGTAGATTGGGGATTTGAGGGCAGAAATCGACGAGGCCGAACGAGGCGAGGTTGTCGAGGGAGAAGAGAAGAAAACACGGGCGTGGGGATCGGCCGTGGTTGCTGCGGGCTGGCTGGGCGAGTGGCGAATCGAGATGGACATTATGACGATGAAGCCCGACGATCCCTGACGAGATGCTCCAATTGGGGCCCCACGGTGGTGAATCGGTACGGAAGATTGGTGTACACGCACAAGCAGAGGTCAATTGGTGAGCTACAGAGTCGGAACAAGAAGGAAAGAACATGACGGAGCCGTTTGAGTAGGTAGGTTTATATCCCAACGCGTACATGGACCTTGCAAAGGGTTCCAGGTTGCTTCTCGTCGGCAATGCACACCCCCCGAGCTCCCCGGCAGCCAGGCACGCCCCTCCCCTGCCTAGGCTTGCTTGCCCTGGCGACATCGGCCGGCATGGCGGGGAGATGTTGGGCGCTAAGAATGGGAATCGGCCCGCCCACCAGGGGCTAAAAAGATTATGCATCTTCAACGCGTGGAGCATCAGCGGCGCCCTGGGGTATCCCCGCCTGACCTGACATGGCGGCTTCGCAGATGCATGCGTCCAACCTCTCGTACAGGCGACCGACTGCGGCAACGAAATGGCGAGCCTACGGACAGGGCCACTGTTCGCGAGGAGCAAGACGAGAGAGGAGCAGTCGACACATTGTTGGACCTCCTCCTCGTCTCACTTACTCGTACTCGCCGACTGCCGTCAAGCCAAGCCAAGCCAAGCCAAGCCTCATCAATCCGCGATTGATCACGCGGGCCACTCGGACCCCCACAGCTTTCCCAGCTTAGCATGCCGCCGCTCCCCCGGACCGACGATGCTACACATGGGCCGCTGAACGCTGCCGGGCACCGAACGGTCTAGACAAGCGCCGCCCCAGAAAGTCTCAACCTCGATGGCACGATGCGTGCGCCTCGAAGCTGCTGCATGCAGATACCCACCAGCTGCGGCTTATTATGCTGCTGCCTGAACATTGTGACTTTAATCTCTGTTGCTCTCTCACCCCACACTGATGTTGACCTAGCAATTGCTGTGCCTGACATGGTTCCACAGGCACGTCTCGTCGCACCTCGATCTTCATTCCGTTCATCCCCTCTTTCGCAATTCACAGTGCTCCGTTATTGTTTGAGTCGTCCTTTGATATAAAACCGGCTTATTCTAACGTCTATACATTGCTTTGTACGCGAGGGCCGACTCGGCTGTTTGTGCGCCAGTGGTTTCATCATCATCCATCTTATCGTGATGCCGCCAATGCGACCATTATGCCGCTGAGCAGCGCTTCAGGTCCTCCTCATCGTGCACTAGCATGTCTTCTGCCCGTGTAATCGTGGAATGCAGTGGTGACATAAGGGCTCATTGTCACACCGACCTTGAGCCCTCACGATGAGATCTCAGCGACGGCAGTTTGCTGCTGCAACGTGCTGCGGCGTTACATTTTTGCCATCGTCGCATCCGCCATCGGTGTCTGCCACACGCGCTCTTTACGCGTTGGCATACTCTTTGTTAAAGGCACGGCCAATGACCATGCGCCTGATCTCGGATGTGCCGGCTCCAATCTCGTACAGTTTGGCGCTGCGGACCGAGTGTTAGTTGAGCTGCATCGCAAGCACTAGTGGAAAGGGAGCAGAGATAGAATGACTTACTCTCGCAACAGCCGCGAGGCTGGCATCTCCTCGACGTATCCCATGCCGCCGAGCAGCTGGATGCAGTCGAGCGAGCACTCGGTGGCGCGCTCGGCGGCGTACAGGATGGCGCCCGCGCAGTCCTGGGTGCGGATGATGCCCTGCTCGTCGACCTGCTTGGCCGTGGCGTACGTGTAGGACCGCGACGCCTGCAGCTTGGTGTACATGTCGGCCAGCTTGCCCTGCACCAGCTGGTTGTGCGCAATGGGCTGGCCAAACTGCTTGCGCTGGTGGGCAAAGGGCGCGGCCACGTCGAGCGCCGCCTGCATGAGGCCCAGCGGCCCCGCCGACAGCACCAGGCGCTCGAGGTCGAGGCCCTCCATCAGGACGCGCACACCGCCGTTGAGCTTGCCCAGGATGTCCTCGGTGGCGACAAAGACGTCGTCGAACATGAGCTCGCCCGTGTTGCTGCCGCGCATGCCCATCTTGTCGAGCTTGCGCGCGCAGCTGAAGCCCTCGGCCTTGGTGTCGACGATGAAGGCCGTGATGCCCTTGGACCCGGCCTCGGGCTGCGTCTTGGCGTAGACGACGATGTGGTGCGCGTCGGGCCCGTTGGTGATCCACATCTTGGACCCGTTGATGAGGTAGCCGCCGTCGACGGCCTTGGCCGTGGTGCGCATGCCCACGACGTCGCTGCCGGCGCCCGACTCGGACATGGCCAGCGCGCCGATGCTCGTGCCCGCGATGAGGCTCGGCAGGTACTTTGCCTTTTGCTCGGCCGAGCCGTTGAGCTGCAGTTGGTTGACGCACAGCTGCGAGTGCGCCGCGTAGCTGAGGGCGATGGACCCCGACGCGCGCGACATCTCCTCCATGACGACGCAGTGCGCCTGGTAGCCCATGCCGAGCCCGCCAACCTCCTCGTCGGCCGTGATGCCCAGCAGGCCCGCCTCGCCCATCTTGGGCCACATGTCGTTGGGGAACGCGTTGGACCTGTCCGTGTGCGACGCCACCTCCTCGCTGATCTCGCGCCGCGTAAACTCTTGCACGCGCTCGCGCAGCTCGTCGAGCTCATCCGTCGTCGGCGCCTCGAAGCCCTTGGGGTGCTTGTTGGAGGAGTGCAGCCGCGTCTGCACGGCGGGCATGGCGCGGAGCTGCTGCCGCGCGGCCGGGCGAGCCAGCGCCCTGCTGAACGTCGTCCTTAGGCTGGCCATTGTGTTTGTGCGTGTGTATAAGTCGTCGTCGTCTTCTCTGCGTACGGCTGGGGAGAAAGCGTGCACGGCAGACGAGATGAGGGAGAGGATGATGTGTGTGGTAAGGGAACAAATTCGATGGCTCGGTGACGATACTAGGCCGAGGCGGCTGCCTCGGCCACCCAAGGCTCACGGCGCGGCTCAATGCGGCTTGTCGCGGCCCGCAACCCCAGGTTTTGGCGACGTCAGGGCAGCTCGGCTTAGCACCCTGCCTCTCTCTGGCTTCGTCCCTGCAAGTGTTCCACGCAGCATCTCTGCACCACCCTCTTCCCAAACCCGTCAACGGACAGAAACCCCTTTTGCTGGCCATTGTCGCAGACTCGCAGCTTCACACGGAACCTCCGCCATGTCTCTGTCGCGGCCCACGCAGCAGGCGGCCCTCCGCCTCGGCCGCCAATGGCACAAGACTCCACGCAGGACGTGCGGCAGAGGCGTCGCGAGCCTCACCCCGCCGCACCAGGCCGGCGCCATCTCGCGTCTGCCGACAAACGTCGACGCCTCGTCCGACGAGTTCCGCGACAACGCGCAGCAGATGGGCGAGGTCATGGCCCGCCTGCAGGAGCTGGCGAAGCGCGTCCAGCGCGGAGGGCCCGACAAGGCGCGCGAGAAGCACCTCGCCCGCAACAAGATGCTGCCGCGTGACCGCGTCACGGCCCTCATTGACCCGGGCACCACGTTCCTCGAGCTGTCGCCCATGGCTGGCCACGAGCTGTACCCAGAGGCCGAGGTCCCCGCCGGCGGCATCATCACCGGCGTCGGTGTCGTCGAGGGCGTGACGTGCGTCATCGTTGCCAACGACAGCACCGTCAAGGGCGGCACGTACTATCCCATCACAGTCAAGAAGCACCTGCGCGCGCAGGCCGTCGCGCAGGAAAACAAGCTGCCGTAGGTCTTCGCAGCGTTTGACCAAGTAACTGAAAAAGGACGTCTGCTAACCTCTCGAGTCTGCAGTTGCATCTACATGGTCGATTCGGGCGGCGCCAACCTCCCGCACCAGTCCGACGTCTTCCCCGACCAGAACCACTTCGGCCGCATCTTCTACAACCAGGCTCGCATGTCGTCCCAGGGCATCCCACAGATCTCCGTCGTCATGGGCCCCTGCACCGCCGGCGGCGCCTACGTCCCCGCCATGAGCGACGAGGCCATCATTGTCCAGGACCAGGGCCACATCTTCCTCGCCGGCCCTCCCCTCGTCAAGGCCGCCACGGGTGAGGTCGTCTCGCCCGAGGATCTCGGCGGCGGTCGCATGCACTCGTCCGTGTCCGGCGTCACCGACTACCTCGCCGTCGACGACGCCCACGCCGTCACCATCGCCCGCCGCTGCGTTAGCAACCTCAACTGGCCCCGGGCCCAGGCCGTCAACGTGCCGCCAGCCGAGACCTTTGCCGAGCCTCTCTACGACCCCGAGGAGCTGCTCGGTATCGCGAGCACCAACCTGCGCAAGCCCCTGCCCATCCGCGAGGTCATCGCGCGCATTGTCGATGGTTCAGAGTTTTCCGAGTTCAAGAAGGACTTTGGCACCACGCTCGTCACCGGCTTCGCCTCCATCTACGGCCACAAGGTCGGCATCGTCGCCAACGAGGGCATTCTCTTCGCCTCGTCGTCCGTCAAGGGCGCCCACTTCGTCGAGCTGTGCTCCCAGCGCGGCATTCCCCTCGTCTTCCTGCAGAACATTGCCGGCTTCATGGTCGGCACCGCGTCCGAGCGCGACGGCATCGCCAAGCACGGAGCAAAGCTCGTCACCGCCGTCGCCTGCGCCGACGTTCCCAAGTTCACCGTCGTCGTTGGCGGCTCCTACGGCGCCGGCAACTACGGCATGTGCGGCCGCGCCTACAGCCCGCGCTTCCTGTGGATGTGGCCCAACGCCCGCATCGGTGTCATGGGCGGCGAGCAGCTCGCTGCCGTCATGGAGACGGTCGGTCAAAAGGTCGACCCGGAACTCAAAGCCCGCATCGACCGCGAGAGCGACGCGACGTACTCGTCGGCGCGTCTCTGGGTACCTTTCCCTACCTCCTTTACCCTCTTACTATATTCAGTGAATCTAACACCTGCCCAGGACGACGGCATCATTCCGCCACAACACACTCGCCGCTACCTCGGCCTCGGCCTCAAGGCCGCCATGGGAGGACGCAACGAGGTCAAGGCCGGCGAAACCAAGTTCGGCGTGTTCAGGATGTAAGTGGAAAACATATACACAGAGTCTCACCATGTAGAAGCGCGTCAGAAGTCGTGCATCACTTGTACATATTGTCATAGACCTTTGAGAGAAAAGCAAAACAAACCTACGCGGCCATGCCACATGGACGCTCAAGTATAGAGTAGCTGCAAGTTGTGTACATGATGTTCGTCTCCTAGTATCCCGGCGATTTGGATGCTATCTACACCGTCTTGTCAACGCCAACGCTAATCTCGCGAACGAGCTGTAAATGCACATCAAAAAGGGGGGCTGTGAAATGTTGTATACAAGATTTCTGCCACCATCCATCACATCGCCTCAGTCCATTCTCGTCAAAGTAGAGCCCGCGTCGGCCCAACGAGCTTGCACTTGCACCACATGAACAGGCATGCGAGAACGTGTCGCATTCTGGTCTGGTCAAGGCTGCACGACTCCCGCACATCACTTCTGGAAACCCGCTTCAATGCCTTGGGTGGCTTCATCATCGTCAACTGCCCGCTTGACTTTCTTGCGTCCCACGGGACCTTTCCCAACATTGACAGTGAATCTCATCAAGTCGATGCTGTTGTCATCCCCCATGCCGAGTTTGGCTGCCTCTTGTTGCGTCACTTGGCTGCCGAGCTGTGTTTTGCTCTTGGTGGCTCTGCTGAAGAAGCGCTGGAGCTCCGCTTGTGCACTTTCTGCAGCCTCCACACTCTTCTCTTGCAATATGTAGAGCATGGCTACGCGTGAGAAATCTATCACTTCTTCGGTGACGGTGAAGGTGCCGCTGGGTATAGGCGCCGACGAAGATGTTGCCGTTGGTGTCCTGCCAACAGACGTCGAGGCCGTGCTGGACGGAGTCGAGCTGCTAGAGGGTGCTGAGTTGCTCGTAGCAGCCGTGCTGGAAACAGACGGCTTGTCGGGAGATGAATCTGGACTGCGAACCGACGGAGGTGGAATGATTGTCGAGAAAGAGCCGGCAACCGATGTGGATGAGGGCCCGCCTGGTAGCAGGACTAGAGTTGAGGTCGTCGACGGGGGCGTGAAGGTGATGATGGAAATTGGCGGAAACACTTCCTCCACGTTCGCCAGGGCGTTTGCCCTCTTTTCGCCAACGTCTTCCACCTCGTCAGTCGCTTTACCTGCCCTCGTCGAACGGCCATCGAAAGTGACGAGCGAGTTCTGCGCCATGCAGGAAAGGCTTCCAGAATTGAGTTTGGCCAGAATAACAGTTCCGGAAAGGGGAACAGTAAAGTTCGAGTCGGCCTCAGCGATGAGTCTCGGGATGGCTCTGCCGAGAGTGACATTACTGATGGTGGCCGATCCGTCCGTCGCCACAAGATTCGTGGTGGTGCAGCCCACGGAGCCGGTGATGGCGCAAACGGAGCCGGTGATTCCATTTGTGCAGATACACGCGCACACGCCTTGCGAAATGACGTTAGTGCCACCATTCAGACATGGCAAAGACGTTTGACAAGTCTCGAGGCTCTGATCCGTGGTATCCTTCTTGCCGAGGTTCTTGAATACGAAGAATTCCAGAGGAATGACGATGGCGGCAACGACTAGGCATAGAAGCAGAAATATCACGACGATAAAGGCCCAGCGCGGCAGGCCACAGCACCGGCGACCTTTCTTCCTGACGCCCTTATCGGACAGGGTGCTGGACGTTCGTGAATGACCGCGCTGTGCTTGGTCGGCTGCCGCGGGCCAGGAGCTTGGCCGGAGCCACGATGCTCGGCTGTGGCGATTTCCCCGAGGTGTCTGAACAGGAGGCGGAAAAGCGGCCAGCATATCTGATAGGCCCGAGTGATGTCGATCGTCAGCTTGGCTTCACGTTAGAGTTTCGCGTGTTGAAAGAAATCAGAAAAGCATACCTGAAAGGGAACCCTCACCGTCCCTGGCTCCGTTCTTCTCGTTGAGAAATGGGCCCAAGTCATCCATGCGGCTCCCGGGTCTCTTTCCCTTTTCAATAATCGCAGCTAGCCTCGTGGCGCGCCTGATCAGGTCCGGAAGACTTGTCAGACTGCCTCTCGCCTCCGCCGCTCGCACAGCATCGATATTCAACTTTGGGGGTCGTCTCATGTTCGAGAGCCTGTTTGGCGGGCGAGGCGAGGGCGAACCAGTAGCCGCACGCTGCTCTGCAGGGTCGGATGAGCTGGCAGCAGCATATGCTCTCAATATTACGTCCGGCGTCAGTCCGGTTCGATTGGTGGTTGCGGGTGTTGAGGTTGGTGTTTGATTTGCCATCGGTAGCGTGCTCGAGGAGTTCGTCGAAGTGTCCATGTAAGCCGTTCCTCCAGCAAAGGGCTGTACGGGGACCGGAACCGGTCTGAAGTCCGCTTTGGTGTTGGTGCCCGATCTAATATTGTTGGCAAGTGCCGGATTTCCCTTCTTGCCAATGCTTGCGCTGCGGACTAATCTGCTTTCATCTCCAAGCTCATCGAAGCTTGATTCTCTGTCCGTTACCGAGTCGTCATAGTAGGCTTCGCCGTAACCTGGGCTTCCATATCCTGGGCTTGCCATCGGTGACACGGGCCCCCACCCGTCTGGCATGGCAGCACTCGAAGCGTACGATCCATGCGATCTCGATCGGGGGCTTTCTTCCGGAATTGGAGAAACAAATGACGCATTTGAGTAGAAGGACGACGCCCCTCGACGGCTGGACGGCGGTGGTCCCAGAATAGCACTCCTCCTAGGGGGCACGCCTGTCGAGCTGGCAGCGGCAGCTATAGGGAAGTCCGGTATCGAGCCGACAGACGACAACGTCTGTGTGGAGGAGATGGCAGCAGGTGACAGAGTGTCGTATCCATCTTCCATATCTTGCGGACTCTCGGGAATGTCTGAACGAAAGTTGTACGACTTATTTGGCTCTCTGGCTTGCGGCGGATACGCAATCGATGTAAGGTCGCTTGGACGAGCTGGTCTCTGTGGCGCCTGAGGGAACCTTCCGGGGGCAGGTCCCGAGCCAGTAGAGCTTACGGGGCTCACACTCGGAACAGGAAGAGGCCACTGAGGCGCCCGCGGAGGTGGTGATATCTTTTGGTCGGGCTTCAGCTTGTTGGGCTGCAGTCTGGGCTTCATGAGTCTGGACGGTCGAGCTGTGGCAATTGGCGATGCACGGGTCGGCGAAGCAGAGTAGTCACTTGCCGGAGAGTCTGGGCTGATCTGCAGTTGGCGAAGGGGCAGCGTTTCCCGCACCTGTCCAGCCTGCATCCTTTCGCGCGCTCTTCTCACCGAAGCAGATACTGGCGCCGGCCGGTCCATGTCTCTTCCATAGTAGTGCTGATTCATCTGACTCGCTTGTCTCAATCGCAAAGACGACTCAATCCGACGGGTTTCTTTGCCGGAGCAGAGTGCCGTTTATGTGGCTTGTTTTTTCGGGCACAGGCGAGGTTCTGGCTGCCTCTGATGGGGCAGAACGAGGCGCTTTCGACGGACTGCCTGCCTGAGACGGGGTAAAGCGTGAAAATGAACTGTGTTGTTCCCGCGTATGACCAAGTCGATGCTTAGTCGAAACTAAGTCGGTTGCGAATCATGAATGAACGGTCGAGTTTGCCTCGGAGACGTGCGGTTCACAGGCCACTGGCGAATTCTGTGAGACTGAGAATCAAAGGCGGAAGTAAATCGAGGGCGCGCTTGTGAGTGCGGAAAATATGCAAGACAAGAACGAAAAGTAGCGACAGATCCCTTGAGCGAGTGTTTGGGAGTGTGCGGTGGAAACGACGTCGAAGGCACAGCAGTAGACGGCTGGAACAAGTCTAAACCATGTTGTTAGCCAACGACTTTGAAGAAGTGCGAGGACACAACTGGAGCTGCCAGCGAGGAGCCACCTGGTGGCAGAGGTCCAGATGCTGTACCCAATATGCGACTCGGGCACGGAGTTGCTAGACAGCTGGGGCCACAGGATGGGATAATCAAGGAGTCTGCGGGATCATGGGTCACGTACGGGAAACGGCTAGAGTCTCAGGTGGTGCCACCTGGCAGCGTAGACAGTAGGCCAAGACAACGTCGTGACGGACAAGTTGCAAGGTCGGCGACGCCGGGTCGTACCAGCGTAGGAAGAAGAGCTGGACGCCGGGTCACAGCAGGTGCGACGGCAAGATCTCGACGGACGTGGACTCGGCGAAGATGAAGATGACGGCTCAGGTGCTTTGCTGGCCTGCGCCGGGCGCGACAATGAGGCTTTGCAACGCGGGCGCTCCGTTTCACAACTCTCCGCCAGAGAAGTGTTTCAAGATGGGCCGGAACGGTGGCCGGAGAAAGCAGTGAATAAGCTGGGTAGAGCAGACTAGGTAAGCGCAGGCCCAGTGATGCCGGGTGCAAACAAGCAAGACGGCGACGATGAATCAAATGAGAAGAGGCAGGCGAGCAGACCGAGCTTCCATTGCTCTTCAAGCAATTCTGGCTCTTGCACGCATCGCCCCGACCACGCGTGGTGGAAGGCGGACCGGTGAATACGCGGAGACCAAGGGGGCCAAGGAGGGCGTGTTTTACCTTGTAAGTCTGTCTGTCCTGCGCCGGCGGGTGGTGGAGACGTCGCTCGGTCGCTCGCGCAACGGTCCTCGAAAGCAGCCAGATCTTGCTGGCCGTGGGAAGAGAAATGATTGCGAAGAGAAGAAGCCAAAAAGCAATTGGAAAGGAAGCTGGCCGGGCAGGGGAAGGTGAAAAGGAAGCAGAAGCGACAGCGACAGCGAACCGGCGGGCGAAGACGAACGGAGAAGGAGCGGAAGGGGGCCAGGAAGTTGCAAAGAAGAAACGACTGAACCCTGCCCGGCAGTACAAGTACATGTAGTGGCAGCGGGCGACGACGAGGCTACGAGGCAGTCCGGAGTCCGAGCAGTCCGTGGGCCGTCCGTCCTACTCGTACTTTAGTAGCAGACTGCAGAACTGGAACTGCAGACTAGACTCACGACAACAGGCCAAGATTGGAGGAGGGGCGGCCATCCCCACGGCTGCAAGGTGTTGCTGGTGGGCAGATCCAGCTGCTGGGACCCTGGGACTAGGTCATTACGAGTAAGTAGCAAGCCGGGCTAAAGGCGACGCCCAGTTGCCAGGTTCAGGTCCCGGTTGAGGTCCCGGTTCGGGAGCCCTGCAAGACCTGCAGGACGCAGGCAGCGGTCTCGAGGGCCACGGTCCGCTTTCTCGTCCCAGGTCGGCGGGTGCAACGTCCCGAGTGTTCACAGGGCCGTCATGGCACCGTTCGTCGGGTCATCCATCAGCAGACTCATGATGCCTCCCCCCCCGCAAATTCACCGCCATGCCTTGCAGCAACCGCAGGTGAGCGTCGTTGACGAACGGGGGCCAGCAGGGGGGGGGCCTGCCTGGGCTTTAGACGGGCTTGCGCGCCCACTGGGGCCGTCCACTGGGATAAATGGAGCGTCGACCCGCCTTTGCGCCGCGCTGGGCCCCTGGACATCGCTATTGATTCCGCCGCCGCCGCGCCGCGCCGCCCATCGAGGTCACGGTCTTACAGCTGTGCCGGGGGGGGAGCGCACAAGCACACGAGAGCGCGAGACCAAAGGGGGGGGGGGGGGGG
>JALHBZ010000090.1:129914-181323 GCA_024340015.1 Tolypocladium ovalisporum
CGGACTTGGACTGTGCGCACCGCACTCGCCGTCTTGGCTCCTCGCCGTGCCCTCCTTGGCCTTGGGTATGTTGCTGCGCTGCGGATGCGGCCGTAATCGTGCGGCTCGCTGGCGTCTTGTTTTCTTTTCATCGTGTCCTCCCTCGCGTGCCCAAGACCGCAGCTGCTCATTAGACCCTGCAACGCCGCCGCAGCTCGTGTCTTGGCCAGCTCTCGCGCAGCCCATCCAAAGCCACGTCAACCCCCGTCGAGCCCTCTTCGCCCGCCTGGGACCCCCTTGTCAACCCACTGCTGGTTACGGAGTGGCTGCTGTCAAGTGGAAACACTAGCGTCCTGTTCCTGCATAGCCGGCCGTCCAGTCGAAAAGACTCGTATCGTGGCCGGCCCGGGATGCGATTGTGGCGGGACACGACTCAAAGGCCTATAAGAGTGACGACGGGCAGACAGAGTGTCGCACGCATACGAGTGACGAGTCCTGTTGTGTCCGTTGATCAGTAAAGTAGTCGGCAGCGGAGCCGTCTCGTTGGTTGTTCGTCCAACAGCCTGCACCTCCCACGTGCCAATGAGGCTCTCTTGACAGGGAACCACCTGTCGTCCCAAATGCAGTCATGAAACCACCCTTTGCTCCGCCGCCCGTCCCCTTTTGCCATGCGCTTCTCGTCCGTCCTTGCTCGCACGACAATCAGAGACAGCACAGCACCGTGATGGTGTCACTTGTGCGTGGGTAAGCAAGACAGTCCAGTAATTATCATCCGAGACAAACACAGGAAGCTTGACAGATACATCTCCGCATTCATCTATCCGCGACTCAGCAATCAACTCGCCCTGCCTTGGAATAGATGCAATGCAACAGAGAAAGATATTTTCATCACCTGATGGCAGGACCAAGGACTTTTTGTGCTGTGTTCCCATTCCGCCTGTTCCGCTCGGCGCGCCCATCGTCAGACTTCATCTGTCTCCGGCGGCCATCTGATCCCGTAGCTTCCTTCAATTTCGTGCTGACGTCGTGCAAGGTTCATCCGATGCGTGTGATAGATTGGTCAATGGCTGGTTATGAAGGCATGAGAGCCACTATCAAGTTGTTTTCCTCCCGGTTTCCCATCTACTCGATGCTTCGCACCCTCATGTAATTTCCCCTGCCACCAGCCCACCATCTCAAAATCGTATGGCCAGCGCCTGTCGCACATGATGAGTCTGCGTCCCTGCAGACAGCGTCGATCTGAGGATGTGTGACAGAGAACACGCTGGGTTTTTTACAGCGACCCGCCCCACGCCGGCGTCTCACCCGGCATGGGTGGACTGCTCCCACTCGGTTTTGGCCACAGTGTAGGTACACCGAGCAGATCGCCAGATGCGAATGTCCAGCGACCGCGGCTGTTAATTGCCATGAACCCCTTGACGCTGCAGTTGGTTCAAGGATAATGTAGCATTATATTACGGACTGGAACCTACAGAATGCGTGACGTAGCGATCAGACTTTTGACAGCCTCTTTCACCTCAAGGCGTGTCTCCAAGTGCTCAACTTACAGCAGCCAAACCATGTCGAGGTCCTTGAACCTACCCGTGTCAAAGCAAGTTTCCACCCACGAAGCGGCTCCCACATACTCGTAGCCATGTGACGCGTGATATTTGTTCGAACCGACTTGGGGAGGGTATCACACCTGTCCACATCCTGTGTTATGCTTGGTATAGGGTAGGCCGACTGATTCGTCACAAGTCACAGTTACGCCGGCTCACGAAGCATGACGAACCACAGTCTCCTCAGAAACCTTTCATCACTCGTATCAAGACCAATCTCACGGCCCATCCGAATTTTTTCCCTACCCCGGAAACACGCTGCCAAAACGAGGTTTCCTCGGCCAACTCAACCCTCTCATCTGCACCAGACATTACGCTTGATAGAATACCTCCTCCATGGGCTTCCACCAGCCTGGCTCGCCCTCTTCAGAGCTCGTCGCGCCCTCTACCAGGCTCTCCTGAAAGCCATCCGTCATCTTCCACCACTCGCGCACCTTTGGATTCTCCGCCATCAGCTGCCTGTCTCCCGCGAAGTCGTATCCCATGTACTTGAAAGACCCAAACAGGAGGCCCGTCTTGTCGTCGTACCAGATGCTGTCTGTTGCCCATCGTATTAGCCATCGTATTAAAAGTCTGGTCCATATGGCGAGAGGGAAGGTGGCGTAATGGTGATCCAGGGAAGTCTCGAGTTTGGGTGCCGTCTGCGTGAAGAGTGCCGTTGAGTCGCCACTTACAGTCTTCCATGTTGCAGTCCTTGATCTGCTTGGCCACCTCGGGCCAGATCTTCGCATGGCACGCCTTGTACTCGTCGACGCACTCGGGCTTCAGCTTCACCACCTGCCCAAACCGACGTCCAGGGTTCTTTCTCCTCGGCGGCGGCTGCGCGCCCTCGACGCCCGGCGGCGGCTTGAGCGGCTCCGTTGGGGATTGCGGTTTCCACATATTGGCGTATAACAGCGGTCGGGTACTTGTCGC
This sequence comes from Tolypocladium ovalisporum, assembly GCA_024340015.1. Lineage (NCBI taxonomy): Eukaryota > Fungi > Ascomycota > Sordariomycetes > Hypocreales > Ophiocordycipitaceae > Tolypocladium > Tolypocladium ovalisporum. The sequence continues at coordinate 132,407 of JALHBZ010000090.1, forward strand.
TCTCGTGTGCCCGGTCTCTCTGCGCTCGTCACCGCGTCTGCCTCGCTCGAGGATCCCAGAGTTTTAGCCCAGCAGGAGCGAGAATGAAAGGGCAGGTTGAACTTGAGACACAGTTGGGAGTGGGAGACGTGCTATGGGTACAGTAAGCATCCGTCTTCCTTCGGAGCATGCGTCGCGTATTAATTCCCCGCGCTCGGATGGGCCAAGAATGGTGGGGGGTGGGGGGGGGGCAAGAAACGCCAAAATCCTCTGGGAACCCCGCATAATAGAGCTTGCTTTGTCTACAAACCTGCTCTGCCTGCCTAGAACGAATGGCTACGGTTCGTTGCTTACCAAAGTTGTGAGACTTTGGTGCTACTGCGAGCTACTCCGCGCTACGTCACGGTCGGTGACTGGTTCGTTCGTGTAAGCGGCAGGTGGGGGAAACGTGGCTGCTGTCACCTGGATTTTTTGCCGTACGATCTACGGAAAGCGGCTCAGCGGTCCGAGGTGAAGGACCCGACGGCTCACCGGGCTGTCTAAACCAAGCGCTCGCGCGACGTTCGTCTTTCTGCATATCAAATGGTCCATATTTGCTGAGAGTCACTCACATTACAGAATAGCACAGCTAGGTGACCCCAGGGTCTGGGAGGCGCGTCGTGACACAACGCAGATGCTCATGTTTCCAAAAAGAGTGTCTGTCGACCATGTTCAAGTAGATAAGATACCAACGCTGTAAGCAATGCTGCACTCGCAAAGGAGAGGAATGGCTGGCCACCAAGGACTCGCCCATAATGTGCTAGATCCAATCTGCCCTTCCAGATGTCCTCGAACGCCCTAATATCCAACCTGCCATATCTTCACATCTGGGTATTTTCAATGTAGCTCCAAGCGGCACCTCTGCATCCCGTTTCCCGGTTCCCGTTTCCCTGTGCACTTTCATCAAAAACAATGACGCCGTCAGCTTGCCTTGGTGTTTTGACTCTGGCTAGAATCTGGCCTCGTCGTCCCGATACTGGGGTGGTGGCTCCTCGGGATTCTCTTCCATTAGACCGACTTTCTCAACATCCACGGCTTGTTGGCTCGACCGCTGCTTCTTGCGGCAGCACCGGGCACCCCGAGTGTGCTTGCATCTGGCGAAGCGACTCAAGCGGACCAGGACGCTACAGATGAGCATGGCAAGGCTGTGAGTTGGTTAGCAAGACATCAACCTGGGTTTGGGGGAATAGATGCGTACAATGCGACGCCCACACCAGCGGTGATGCCCATTAGGATCGGCAAGAAGATGTACGAGGCAATGTTCGTCAGCAACCTGCGCCAGTCGTGGTGATGAGGCCCCATGGTCTCGTGATCCGGGTGACCAGCGGGGAGAGGAATAACGGCCGCGTCGGTATGGCCCTTGTAGCCATGCGGATGACCCTTGTGGTATCTGTTACGGCCGCAACCCTTGCTCTTCATTGACTTGAGCGCCTTGACGACATCTCCAGCCAAACCCTTGGCCTTGCACCACATGGAGCCGCACGCCATGCTCTCTGCATCCTTGAGCACGACATTCCCGATGAGAATGTCCTCAGTGGCAGCCTTGACCAGCTGCACCTGAATGGCGGGGACGTCCTCGACGAAGCGACTGCCAACCTCGATGACCCTCAGCTCCACGTCGATGAGCTGCATCTGCTGGTCTTGGTCCATGGCTGCAGGCTCAATGGCAAGACTGTAGCCTAGCCTCTGCTCCTTGTCTTTGCCATCGCTCTTGGTGACGATGGCCGTGAGGTCGCCGTTCCAGGGGTCGGCGTGGGGGTAGAGTTCGAAGCCGTTGAGCATCAGCTTGGACCCGTCCGCCACCTCAAAGTCCAACCCGAGATGACTGTCCTTGCCTTTGCATTGCGCGCAAGGGACGCTCAGGCTCTGCGAAAGGGCGCTCGGGGGCAGCGCAAGCGTGTCGGCTTGGATGGGGAGGGCTTTGAAGATGTCCTCGTCCGCTTCGGATATCTCGGGCATGATGACAAAGGCAGCGGCCGAGGCCGCGAAGGCGAGCGGCTTGAACAGCATGGCGGCGACCTTGGCGTACTCAATAGAGGTCGATGCAGATGGTGACGAGCACGGAGCAGATGCTGTCTTTCATCCACGGTTGAAGTTGATGATACTTAACGGACGAGGGATGGAATGGAGGAGAGTCAAGCGTGCGAGCATGGAAGGGGCGGAGGGATGATGTATGCTGCTTTCGGCTGCTGCGCTTCCCCGGAAGCTGCGGTGGCGCTTCAGAGCCGTTGACCCACACGGACCCACCTTATCCACGAACCTGACACCTGATTTGGCGCGAAGGGGTACGAATACGCGCGCTAGCCAGCTCCGCTCGCGGCAGGTACCGGTGCAGGCAACAGGCGTTATCCCTTGAATTATTACCTCGTAGATGGGTCTGTTGGCTGCGGGCTTTGATTTAATAGGTACCTGAGCAGTGCCGCTTTGAGCGGGAGCCAGCCTGAGCCCGCTATCCTCTTCTTGGCGTACGTCCGAAACCTGACCTGAGGCTCAGACTGCACAATGCCGCCATGTGCATAAATCTTTTATGGGGCGCTCACCGTTTTTGACGGCCATGTACAGCGCGCGAGCGCTCCGGTTCCGCCACCATCACGTTGACCAACTTCACTGAGATGGAGGTGTCATGCCGCTTCGCGACACGCTCATTGAGCAAACATCCCTACACTCTTATTCATGTTCACGCGCCGATATATGCCTTGACCTAAGCCTCTATTAAATCTAGCTTTTCTACCATTGCTGACACTATAACATCGAGTTTTAACCCTCGCTATGAAATGAATACTTTTACGACTTCTGAAAATAAAGGGCCTTGACTTCCTAGGAACTCGACGTAGCTACCCCTATCGCTGCGCTGGCGCGGGGACGTGCAGCAGTATTGGCCAGCACACTACTGACCTAGGCGCCGATACTTTGTTGGGGAGACATAAAGGAATTGATTTGGACCATATGATTAGACGGACGGAATGCCTTTTTCATGATCTCATGACGGTCTTCGTATAGATCTAGTTGCTCGTATGAGCCTTTGTTAGTTCGACAATACAGACGCTGGTTTCCCTCCCCACTTCTTTTCCCTCTGATGACTGTGATAGTCAGTCATTACGAAGATCATTTGATGCCGACGACTATTCTTGCCTTCGTGGCTGCTCCATCGAATAAGCCTCGAGGATGCTCATCCCGCTCGCACTCGTTGATAACCACACAAACATGATTGCAACAGTCTCGGACTATGAAAATAATTTGATACCAGCGACTTATTTTCGCCTACGCAGATGGCTGGATCGCGCAGGCTACTTTAAAACCCGCCGCTTCAGTATGTATTGATGCTGCATTGAGCGACCATGGTAGTCTTCAGTTGCATTGATCATTTCATACCGACACTTTGTTCAAGTCTTTGTGGGTTGGGGCTGTCCTACGGCTTACACGATCCCCCGCTGGGCTCGACCATTGTTGTGTGTTTCCGTCCTCAACAACATACCTTAGGACCTCAAGGCTGAGTAAGGAGGCGCCATAGCCCTCACCAAGCTATCTTATCACTTAGAGAGTTGTAGCCTCCATGTAGACTGAGTTATCTTTAATCTAAATTACACATGCACAAAGTCGCTGAACCACATGTCAGACGAAGCTGCGTATTTCCGAAGCAGGTGCGTAATGAATGAGATCCCCAATCCTTTCCACGTGCTTTTAAGTAGATTCTATTAAATATTTTATTCTTTCCTAATACTATGCTACCCTACTTGGGTAATCTCGTGCCCCCGCAAGCTCAAATAGCTTGGATGCATAAATTCGAGTTTCCTGCTCAATCCTTTTTGGACAATTATTCTTTCCTACGGCACCATATGGCTGCTGTTCTTGGTGATGTCTTTCAGAGAAGACTATTTTTAGCCCCAATTATCAGGCGCTATAGCTGTGATGGTGGTGTCGTCTTTCGTCCCCAGGCTCTACGGTTTGCATCGGGACCGTAACTTTCACGTGTAGGCTGGCTGCTCCTCAATATTTATACCTAGTCTTACCGCATTCGACGCCCATAGAGGGGACTCGGGATACTACCTCCGAGCTAGTATAATCCTTGATATATATGCTAGCTATGCCGATACTATATGCCCCGAGCCTAAACGACTCAAAGAATTCACCGACTCTTTAGGCGGTGTATTAGGGGAGCTATATTAACTCGAGGAAACGGCGAGAAATATATACGTTTAGCTCAAGCTAGGGGGGATAAAATCAAAGGCTATTAGCTTATATCCACGACAAGACATACCTCGAAATATACTACGACGACTTAGCTAGCTAGAAATCTTTAACGAAATAGGCCCGTTCCAAACTTCCCGGGTCAGGCAACGAACAGCGTGCCAGATCGACATCACCGACGCTTGATGAGTCGACGGTTGATGCAGAACGACGTCTGTCGGGTGACACTGGGCCAGCGACACTCGATAAGAATATACGACAAATTCACAAGGAGATAATAGAAAAGCCCTCAACCTCGTCGAACAGAAAACCTCCCCAGGCAAGAATCAAGTCATCTGGCATTGCTTTGCCCCATAGCGAAGCAAATACCGAGCCACACGGAGACCTTCAAGACAGACCCCGAAGAGCACCTGGCCGTTTTCTTGATGAGAGCGAGATGAGTACTCGCGATCCCTTCCGTCAGCTCACACTGCGGCAAGCACCCTTGCGAGCTCAGGCAACGGGTTGGTTCAATATTGCAGGTGAGACTAATTTAATTTAGCGGCAAGACATTCGTTGTCCTGCTGAACACACAGAGCCAGACCGCATACCAATCGATCCCCGGATTCCCCCGGTTACTGAGAATCCATCATCCATGAACATTTGCCAATCTCCCACGCTTCAGAGGCTTGAAACCACCGTATTGCAAGACGATGAAAGCACAACAGACGCGCCAGCCCTCAATAAAAATAGCGTTGAGCCTCGCCACTCGCGACAACACAGGAAACGCAGACATGCCAAAACCAACCGAGACCCTTCTTACGCGAGGAGACTTCGCGTTGAGGATGACGTGCAGAGGGCGCCAGAGAGCTCAACCACTGCACTCATTTCGGCTATACCCCACTCCGCCAGTGGACAGCAGCCAACAGAGCAGGCTCTGGCCATCTACGACCATGAAGACGAAACTATCGAGATTTTTAAACTGGCGCAAAATAGGGAGTGGGAAACACTTGGCCAGTGTTCTCGTCGAAATATGGCACAGACAATCCAGGGTCTGTTGAACGAGAGCTCCGAGAAAAAGTACTTATTTAACAAAGCTGGCAGAGGAATCAATGTAGATGATTGTCGTAAACCCTCGTGGGATGATGCTGTTTGCATCACTTTAAGTGATAGTGGCTTTTCTGGAGTTGATTCTCCTGATACGATTTATTAGGCTACTTATGATACATGTCATGAGCAGTAAAAAGAAGTAACCCAGCTCGCTCTATTGCCGTTACCGCCTTATTAATTTGAAAGCACTACCTGCTGAACGCCTAGAGCTAGGTTTATATGCAACTGGCAAACAACTCCGGCCTTCCGTTGGGCATTCCGATGTTGGCGCGCTTGGCCAAACCCAACCCCAAATGGAGGGTATAGCGATTAAGACGGTCAAAACGGATTGCGCAAATATACAGCGCTCGCGAAGCTGGGGGGTGAGACGAAGTGGCACATTACCGAGTCACTACCACCACCGTGCTGGCAGAAAGAACACTTAATGAGCAATCAGAAAGGCAAAAAGAGACTCCCCCAAGTCTCTCAGCCCCCCGGCAGGACTACTCCTGCCGAAGCCAGACCCGGCCAGTCCCAGGGGGCTGGTATGAGTGCACAGTGGTGGCTACACGCCTGCTCTTGACCGCGTCGAAGAGCGCAGTCCTCGATGACAGCGATGCAGTTTGCCCCCTCCCATTGCTGGTCGGCTGGATGCCAGAGGTACCCAGCTGTCGCCTTTAGCCTCTTCGCGTCCGCAGCCTTGGTACGCTTAGGCCACGAGTATGGATTGCGATCCATAGCACTTCGAAATACTCCTCCACATGCCCACGGTACTGGCTTTCCTCGTTAGGCGACAGAATTGGACACCATACCTGGAAGCTGTGCCAGCCGAAGTCGACGGTAAGAGGGGCCGAAGGCCGGATCGTTAGAGACTGTCCTTTCTGGAGGATGACCACGCGGTCCCCATGGGTCTGATGTACAAGAATGCGCAGGCGATTCCGGGAAAGCACGGTAATGCGTGGGCGTTTCGAAGACAGCTCGAAGTCAAATCGAAGGTGTTTCCTGCTGATGCCAGAACGATTATCCTCGGAGAGTTGCAGATCGCAGTCGTCTTCGCAGGAGGTACCAAGCACCCAGCCGGCCATGGGATCGTACATGTTTTCTCCGATTCGCAAAGCCAGAAGGGGTCCAATGACGTCGTCCTTCATGGCACCCTTCCAGTTCGCGGGCTGATGGGACGGGGGCATGACCAAGCACTTGCGGTTTTCAGGAAACGTAGCAACGCTCGGGACCTTTCGAAAGTTGCCCAAGAGCAAAGCAACACGACTGAGATTCCGTGGTAACTCAGCCGTTGCGTGTTGAGCGTCGCTGGAGGCATTGACGTTGGCGGTCTCGCCCGCGTCTTCCTTATCGCCCAGCTCCTTGTCCGGCTCCGACTCGGTATCAGTGGCATATATTGTCTCCGGCTGCGACGTCGTGTCAATGGCAACCGCTGCATCCGTCTCGGTGGCGGTTCGGAGGCGGCGGTTGTCGCTGGGTCGAGGCGCCTAGCAGCCATCATTGGTCACCAAGGGGTCAAATGCTCCCAGAAGAGGGCCACGAAGAAGGAAGTTGAGCCTAGGAGGGAGGATTTAGGACGTTACGACGATACTCCTAGACATTTATATCCGAGCGTGGGGCATCCTACCTGTTGCCTGGACGCTACACTGAGAATGGATGGTATTTATATCTTAGCGCCCAACTTCCCGCGGCGTTTCGTCACGCCACCCCCTGTCCGGCCTACTATCGCGGACTTCGTCAGCGCTTCCTGCTCGCGCGAACGAGAAGATCGCCGAGAGCCGTTGCGTGGCGGTCTCTTGGGCTTGGCCAGCTCCCTCTTGCCCTTCTCCAGCGCCTTTCTGCGCTCCTCCCAGGCCACTTCTTCTTTCAGAGCCGAGATCTGCTTGAGATGATCTGCCTCCAGCCGCCAGTAGTCTGAGTCATTGATTTGGTACCGCAATTTCGCCAGCGGCTCACCACCAACCCCGTTCTTTGCCAGCAGGCGTCTGCTCTCCTTCGTCGTCTTTCGCCATCCATCTAGCGTGGATGCGCATTTTCTCGCCAGTTTCTGGAAAATCACCTTGCCCAGCGCGTCGCAGAAGAAGCGAGCTTCTCGCTCGTGGTACGCTGGGTCGGTGATGCTGCTCCGAAGCTTGTCGACATCGTCGGGTTCCAATTGCAGGTGTAACTCCTCGCACAGGTACTTGTAGTCGGTCTGCACGTCAGCAAAGTGCTCGTAGTCAGGCGTCTGGCGGCGGCGGTCTTTGGCCGCTCTGTTGAATGCAGTGACAACGGCCGTTGCTGACAGCCCGCCAGTCCGGAATTCAGGAGGTGTTTTCATGGCTGGCGAGCGACAGTGGAAGTGGCCGGAGACGAGGCCAGACGGCGGGATGGAGGAGTAGCAGACCGCTGATTGGTCACATGGAGCACATGCGCTGAGGCGGGTCTTGGAGGCCGACCAATTGGCGGCATTCGTGGTCCGCCGCGACTTGCGCTGCGTGGATGGCGCACTCAGGGAAACACCCCAGCAAAGTATCGGCGTCTACTCGTAGGTCAATACTCAGTACTGCTGCATTGTGCAAGCCGGACACTTCCCCGCGCCCGCGCAGCGACAGGGGTAGCTACGTTGATTTCCTGGGAAGTCAAGGCCCTTCATTTTCAGATGAAGTCGCAGTAGCATTCATTTCCTAGCGAGGGACAGTGGCAGTAATGGTAGAAAAGCTCGATTTAATATATGTATAGGTCGAGGGAGGTATATATCGGCGCGTGAGTATGAATAAGATCATAGTGATGTTTGCTTAATGAGCGTGTCGCGAAGCGGAATAACAATATAAAGAGGCATCCAGTAGAGCGCACCTTCCTCAACCATAGCTTAGATCACGGGACGCAATAGGACCCCTAGGCTTAAAAACAGCCATTAGACAAACGTAAGGCAACGTTTTGTATTACCGTTTCCCCTTCCGTATGACCGTTTTGTTAGTAGCCTGAGCATACTTCTGCCTCTTGCATAATTTACGGGAGATCAGTCATGTGACTGATGAGTCCAGACGGCGGAGAGCCTGAGCCGGGCCTGAGCGAAAGCGGCGAGGACGCTAACCAGGCTTGCTCAACGCCACACGCCCTCGACAGACGTACCACCGCATTGGGACAACTCTTGCCGGCTGCGGCACACGAGCACCACTTCGTCCGCATGCACAGCCTTCGCCGCCTCTGACCTCTTTCCCTAAATAATCATCGCATTTTATTCCGGCAACAGCTGTTTCTGTTATTCGAATGCAATTTTCCCTATCTCATTTCGGACGCCATCGACCTTCGTTCCGCGTGTTGCTCACAATCCCCACCTCCGCGTCCTGTGTGACAAAGAAGACGTGACCAGCCAGCGCAACCATACCAGGCAATGGGCAAGTAACAACGGTCTCGTTTTGCCGCAATGCCGACAGGTACTCATACAGGAAAGTTCAATCTTCACCTTAAACCATGGCTGCCCTTATCTTGCCAATGCCCTTGCTCCATTTTGACCACAGATCACCGATGTCTTGTAGCTTTTGTTGCATTGCGCGGTTGACGATGCCGGCTCCAAGAGCTGTAACATTCTGGTGTCGATGAACTGGCGAGTCTTCATCCCAAGGATAGTTGGCATTACTCGGCAGCTTTGTCTTTGACGGGCGTTCTGTTGTGGAATCTTGAGGAGTCGACACCGGCGACCCCAACAGCGTTTCGTTGCTCGTGACCCATGTCTGGAAGGTTGTAGGAAAACGAAGCTCGTCTGTATTAATAGCTGTTTAGTGTCCATACTTCATGTACATCATTTGACGTGCCGACTCACCCGCCGATGACTTTGACGTGACCGAAGATCCGTCGTACGAATCAGTCGACGTGCCCACTAGTAGAGGTGGCTGTGCCAGTCAAACTCGGCACACTCAGGCACCTCGTGAATGTTGTCATGCCGTCTACAATATAGCTGCAAGTTTCGGCGCTTGTACTGCTCTCCGTATCTGTATACGAATTTGTCGCTGAATGCGTGCACGTAGTATCAGTGGCTGACGCGTCAACAGACGTGTTAGGGCTGCTGCCGTAGCTCGAGGTGGTGTTCTCCGAGCTCGAGACCGATGAGCTGAGGATCTCGGACGATTTTCCGGTTCTTGACGGTTCGCTTTCGCTCGGTCGAGGAGCTGTCATTGAGTTCTGCCAGCTCTGCGGCCTCGATGTCTGCAACATGGTTGGACTGCCCTTAGGTGTCCGGAGCGATGTCGAAGTGTCCGCGTTTATTGGACCAAGATCTGAAGCGGAGGCGGGATTCGTGCTTGTCGTGAAAGTTACCGTGGACCTCATACGAGACGTCAAAATGACCTTGGTCAGGGTAAGACTGGTTATTTCGGTGGTCCCTGACGAGGGCTCAGTTGCCGACGGTCCCGCAGTGGTGTTTGTCCACGAACGTACGCTAGTCTCCCCCGATGAATTGGGCCTTGTCACACTGGATTGCCATGATCCTGTGGGCTGAGTTCCGGGGTCCCTCGTTGACACTTCATCTGTTGGACCGGCCGAGTGGTCACCCGGAAAAGTCGAGTTGCTCCATCGCGTCGGCAAGTACGAAACACGCGTGAGAACCGAAGTGAGATGCGTCGTGAGAGTCGCATTGAGCGTTGAGTTGCTCCATGAGGCAATGGACCCCACGCTTTGCGTTGCGCCCGAACTGATATGCCTCGTCAGAGTCAGCTTGCTCGTCAACTTGTACGTGGTGAGCATGGGAAAATTAGACGTCGACATCGTCCCTGTCGCGGAATTTGGCACCCTTGTACTGTTCGAAGAAGACGAAAGCCTGCTGGTCGGCAATCGCAAGGTCGAAGTTAACGTCATTGGGAACGGCGCAGAGCTGGCCGGGGAAAGTAGCGTGGTGCTGTGCCTTCTCCGAGATGTAGACGAAGCTGTGTTTGAAACGCCTGTCGAAAACCAGGACATCCCAGAGGATTGTTGCGAGGTTCGGGTGGAATTAGAGCTTGTTGGGTACGGCGGTTGGCTGGATATGGAGACTCTTGTAGAGATCGTGGCATTCCTCCTGGAAGAATAGGTGAAGGCGGATGGAGAGCTTTTTGTGAGCACAAGTGTTGTCACACTTGCGTTGTTGAACTGACTTGGAAGACTGCCGCTGGACCCTCTATACCGGCTTAGAGTCGTAATCGTACCTACAATGCTTGAGGTAGCGAGGCCAGTTGCCAATGGTCCTGAAGTTGAATTGAGATAAGGGGGCGAGCTGCCAGAAACATTCGATAGGGCAGTTCTTAGACCAGCTTTGGAGGTGTTTGTCGTAAGTGATGCCCTGGAGCTGATGGAGGTCCCAGCTCGACTCGACGTGGTGCTAAGCCAAATGCTATTTGAGCTGTCTATGACCACTGATAAAGTTGAAGAGCGTGAATAAGAAGGGAGTGGAGATACGCGGGTACTGGGGGTCACAGTCATGGAGAGAGAGCTCGTGACGTTGGAGGAAGGGATCGGCGCTTCAAAAGTCCGCACCGACGCTGCAGAGATCGGCGAGATTTCGGGAGCGTCAGTTTTGGATCGATTACTAGGGAACGAGGATGATGTCGAAAATATAATTCGGGAAGGTGAATTGCCAGAGATACTTGAAGATGATGTATTCGAAGGGTTGGGCTGTTGAAGAGTCGATGTTAAGACTTGACTTGTAGCCCTTTTTGTAGGAATAGTTGAGCTGATCTCAGGGATTGAAACTGTCAACCTGAGCGTAGAAAACTTTGTCGAATTGAAATGCCCCGGAAAGCTCCCCGTTGGCAGATCGGAGCCGCTTCTCGTGATAAGACTAGTGATGGTGAGCGTGAATGATTTTGTGAAGGTCAGGGCTTCCGAAGAATTCTTTGTTGACGCAACCGAGCTTGCTGATGTCCTGTGGCCGGTCTCCCCCAAGGCCGAACTGTCAAAAGAGGCCGAGCTTGTCGCGGATGACGGGCCGGTCACAAGCCGAGTCGAATGTGGTGGTCCAGTGGAATGCGCTGTGAGCGTTGACAATAGTCCACTAGATTTTGACACGGACATGATGGTTCCATTCGTCAACGTGGCGGTGCCCATTGGTGCTGATGGGCGACGTGTACTCGCACTGGTTGGAAGACTCAATGACAGAATCGAGCCAAGACCCGAGGACGCTGAGCTCGGCGGGCCAGAAGCTTTTGAAGACGTCGTTAACGTGTATTCCCCGCCCTGCGGCATCGTAGACACCGAGTCTGATGTAAATAGCTGCGAGCGTGAGGGGACCGACGGGCTATTTGACTTTGCCGAAGATTGAGACGGCAGGTCGGCCGTAGCCGGCGGACCCGTGAAGCCAGACTGCTCTGCTGTTTTTTTGGTCAATGAACGGGATGGTACATCTGGCGTGAATGGTCGCGAGGAAGACACCGTCGACTCTCCCTTGGTGGTTTCTGGAGAGCCTCGAGATGGTCGAGCAGCAGCAGCCATGTCGGAGCTTTGAGCCGAGAGGCTGCCATTCATGGAGGAAGTCGTCATCCCTGATCCAGTGGGGGTGATGGAGCCTGTGGTCTCAGAGTGCTGTCGAGTCAAATTGCCCCTTGGAGCACTCGTAGAACCGGCGTTAGGCTGGGAAGTTGCAGTCCCTGAAACTGTCTCGTAAGTTGACTCGGGCGGAGAAGAGTCTAAATTGTCAGCCAGGGTCGGACTAGGAAACAGATTGCTTAGACTTACAAAAGTCCGAGGCCGAAGCAAAGCCCGAGCTAGAGATCTCATCGCTATAGGAAGGGGGAATGCCGTAATGCATCGTCGGCTCGTCATGGTAGCTAGGTGGTATATTGCGGACCTTCGTACGTCCAGCATTGCCATCGAGATGCTGCTGAGCAATGTGCCGGGCATTGATACCAGGAAGGAAAAAACAAAGGAGGAATACCGACAAGAAGCCAGCTAGAGGAGTCGTCGGTTTCATGATGGCAGAGAATCGTGAAGCTGTCGAACATGAGCGTCGTCAGCTCTCGAAGTTTTGGACACATCATGACTGACGACTTACATGCTCTTCACAGATAGGACGAGGTGAAATTCCGAGGTTTTGGCAAGGGAGGAGAACGAGTGTGCCGGCCAAGCAAACGGAACACGATTCCAAGGAGCGAGTCTGCTCGGCCTTGTGAAATGTAAAGGTCGACTCTAAGTGGTTGCGCGGCGAGGTGGAAGATTGGAGCCCAAAAGGTAATGGAGCAAAGAAGCTTGAAAGACGACGGATACGCTGATAAAGGATGCGAGGTGGAGGAAGATGAAGAGGAGGAAGACGAAGAGGATGTAGAAAAGGAAGAAGACTTGCGCTGGGACAAGAGAAGCGCAGCGTCGATTGCAGCACATGGTGACCAGGGCAGGAGCCAACCTGAGATGCCGCAGACACAAGGCATGAGCCGGCAGGCCGCTGCGCAAGCAAAAGTGCTGGGCAGCTGTCGGCTGTACCTCTGGAATCTCGCCAGCACAGCCCCTACGTTTGCTCCCTTTCCGTTGACCGGGCTCGGCACGAGTTGTCACGGACTGCTTTGGTCCGCCAGATGGTGCATCGCTCGGCAGCTCAAACAGCAACCCGCCGGCAGCATCTCGTAGGTGGAACAGCGTGGCTTTGCTGCTTGCTTGCTCGCTGCGCGGCCACTTCACCCCAAGCACAAAGGCCAAGCGTTGATGTCCTCTGCCACAGGGAGTGGAAACGTGTGCTGCGTGGCTCTCGGCGCGAACAATTCGCTTCTGTGGTCTCGGAGCATTGGCCTCGTCAACCTGTCACTGGTGACGGCTTGCACGGGCTCATGTGGCCGATTGACCCAATGTTCGTAATGGCAGCAGTGATACAACATGGAGAGTTTGATGGAAATATGGTCAGACTCAACGTGCTGTGACTTTTGCCGGCAAGTAAAGCACAGTCGTTGCTCAAGGCGCAGCTGGAGCGTCTGAGGATGTTTGATACTTATGCAAGATTAGACCAGCTGTCTCACTAGATGCTCCCGCAAGTGACCTCAACTCGACGCCACCGGAAGCAGATACACAATGCTTCGATTGCTGTGGGAACCACTCCGTGACAACGCGGCTGATGTTCAATGTTTCGCAGGTTCTCCTTTAGAAATGCTTGGTATTACGCAGCAGCCGAGTTTACTCATCCTTTCATCTCCCAAGGCTGGCACCAAGCTTGAATCTCGGCTCCAGCCCGTTGCATTGCGCCTACACCCCGAAGAGCGTCCTAGTCCATGGTCGTTTAGCAAAGCGCAAACACCAGTACCTGTGCAACGAACCCATGCTTCCCAAGTCTCCCAACCTGCTGTGTCGCTCAGCGAGCCGACGGTGGTGTCACCGATTCCCTGCGGCACCCTTCCCCTGACGCGGCCGTGGCAAGTACAACCGTTGCGTCTGAAGCAGAGTCTGCCTGAAGACCCCTGACCTATTTCCTGTTCAACACTTGCTACACTTGCTACGAAAGCGCTGAGCAAAGGCATGTCGTACATCCTCACGTGCATCTATGAATTGGCCTGTATGGGCCAGGTGCGAGTACCGTACAAAGTTATGGAGCTGGCTTTGGCAAGATCTATAATGGATGCAAGTTACCTTAGTGGGGGCGAGAGAGAGAGACCAAGGCATGTAACAGGGCCAGACAAATTGTGACGTGGGCCCGTCACGATGATTCGGATTGTTATATATCTTATTGAATCGTCGGCGGGGAAGGCAATCTGCAGTTATCTCTCAGGCATTTGTACCACCCCAGCCACAAGCAAACGGGACCCGCTCATCTGAAAGAACACAAGACGGCCGGGAGAGCCCGAGAGCCTATCAGAAAGCGTTTACATTGCTTCCCAGCACAACGTCCTCCTTGCGGGTGAGTGCAGACGCCATCGCTTACTCAACCTTGTTGGCCGTATCTCGTAGCGTCGGAGCCGTTTCGTCCGTCATAGACGTGTCAAGGGCCTCGATATCCGCAGCCCACAACGCCGCACCAACTGGGTATATTTGTTAGCTACACTCGCTCATGCCGACATAACAGCGGAGGTGCTTACCAGTGTTCGTGTACGTGAAGAACATGGAAGCCAAAGGCACCATCTCGAGCAGAGTGGCGACGAGGCCGAATCTGAGCTTGGTGTTAGCCGAGCTGCACATAAAGGGTGACATAACGCCCCGGTCACGACAGGCGACCACAGTCCGGGGGCCTGAGAGAGTTTGACGTACGCTGTGTAAGGCCCAATGTGCTTGTCGTGCCACGCCGTGCGCTGGGATGACGACCACTTCTTGAGCTGATAGTACTTGGGTGGGAGTCAGCTGCCAAAGTCGTTGAATGAGGGCGGTTCAGACCAAACTCACTCGGCCGTGAACAAGCTGGCCCCGGTTTCGCCCTGCGATTCCATCAGTACGTGTCCCCGAGTAAGAAAACCAAGGCTGTTGCTCACCCTGGAGGAAGATAAACATGATGGTGCCCACGACCGGAACAAAGTTGAGCGGCAGATACATGAGGTACCGCACAATCGCCTTGGGGCCAAATCGCTCAAACGGGCTCTTGAAGATCTTGCCCAGCCGTTGCATCGGATCACTGCCCGACTTGAGCTCGCGACCCTCGCTGACAATGCCTGCCCGGTTGCGGGACACGAGCGTGCCGTCAAAGGTGTCGAGGAGCGCATCCTGCAGGATCCAGTTACGCGCGACGATGTTGATGATGGTGGAGCTCTCGTTGAGGACGAGCAGCACAGTGCTGATGACGGCGAGTGGGCCGTTGACGAGGACCAGCACGGCGAGCTGGGGGAGGTAAGTTACTGCAAACATGCCACCGATGACGCTGACGGAGAGGCTGATGTAGGGGCCGAGGCGCGAGAGGAAGGGCTTCCACAGGGAGCGATGCGAGAGGAAGTAGAAGATGCCCTGACATCACATTAGCCTTGTAACTTGTCGGCCTTGGGGATGGCGACGAGGAAAATGAGGTACCTTGATCGGGTAGAGGTACGCCTGGCTCTTGAGGGCGTCCAAAGCTACGGTCCTGGCCTTTCCATAGTCCTCCTTGCTAGAGCTCGCATCAGTACTCGTGAATATGCCGCGGGTCCATGTGATGATGGGGAACCCTACATGACTTGCTGGGCTTTTTCGCCTACTGTGTCGACGACGCGGCCACTCCTCGTCTGGCGAGACGACGAAGTGGTGGAATCATCAGCCATATCTGCCGAGGTCTGTCAACGACACAGACAAAGATGGAGGAGCAAAAGATTTGGAAGCAGTGCTGTTCGTAGTGAGGTCTGTATCGCGTCGGTTGATGAAGATGAGAAGCTTCGTGCACGCGCTAGCTGGGCCGTCGAAGTCACAAGCTTGGAAGCGGAATGCACACAACAAGGACTATGTCGTCATAGGTGCCTGCTCAACGCTAGCGTCAAATCGAGGGCCTGGTTTACGGAGTACCGTGCCTGTGGCTTCGTGCCAGTGTGGGGTACGGATACTCCGTAACCACAGTACAGGAGGCAAGGCACCTCACGTACTGGCCACCTTCAAGGACATCACGATGCTGCAAATGAACTCAGAGCCCGTTTCGCAGCAGCCCCAAGGGCCGCAAGCGTCATGTGAAAGAACTCCGATGAGTTTTACCACCTGTCCTCTCAAGCACCCGTCTGCCGGCGGCGAAGCAATCGTGACCCGCACGGTTGCGCCCTGGATCGATCATACCCCTCATCCACGGGAAAAGACAAGGGTCAACTCCAAGCGGGGGGTTCAACGAGAGGCTGGCACCGGCGTGAGCCATCAATGACTCTTGCTGACATGGCACCGTGAGATTGGGAACGTCGAATAGGACGGCTCCATCCGACCTCCAGTCCCCTGCCGTACTCGTAGCGACGGGCCGAGCTGCGTGTCCTCATGGAATAGGCAGTCTTCTTCAAATACTCGTAGATGGTGAAGTGCAAATGCTGACAATATCTGGCCCCAACTTTCAGCACCTACAGATCGCAAAAACGAAAACAAGAAAAACAAACGCGGTCGTATCAATCGATAGCAACAGCAGAGCTGCAATGGAGCAGCCCTTCATCCCCAACACCATGTCGGCGCAGACCCTCGCGGCTGCGCCGGCTGACCTCCTCCAGTTGAGCCTCGACGAGGTGCTCAGGAACATGCCGCCACAAGACAAGTACAGGGAACCACCCGGCGAGAACGAAGCCATGCTCGGCGGCTTGATTATCGGTCCCACCGGCGCCGCCTACCTCTTCCTCCAAATGTTCGCCCGCCATCCGGAACTGCGGCTCCAGGGCCAGGACGCGTTGTACTGGGCCAAACAGTACCTCGAGGGCGACCGCGGGACACTTGTCCTAGAGGACGGTTGCTGCGGCATCGTGTCCGAGAAGCTCGCTTTCAAGGCTGTCCGCGCGAGCATCTCCAAGCAACGAGGCGACGTGCTCGCCCTAGTCGACAACATGCCGACCCTCCTGGCCACGGCACCGCCCGGTGAGAAAGACGCATTCCCGGCCGAGATGATCTACGGTAGAGCCGGTGCCCTGTACATGCTGCGAATGGTGCGTCACTGGGTGCCTGACTGCGCGGACCTTGTGGAAACACCGATACGTCAGCTCGCGCAACGGATCTTGGACAAGGACGACGACGGCAAGGGCAATTGGGAGTGAAACGGGTCTCGATACTTTGGCGCCCCTCATGGTGATATCGGCATCATCACTCAGATTGTGCTTGGCGTGCCGTCTCTTGCGTCGAAGCTCGCCGGCAGGCTTGAGGAGTTGCTGGATCTCCAGGGCCCAGAGGGCAATTGGAAGAGCACAAGCAAGGAGCTCGCATCGGCTGACAGCGGCCCCGGCCGCGTTCAATTCTGCCACGGGGCTCCGGGCTTCACTTTTGCTTTCCAGTCGCTGAAACCGTACTTTCCAGCCCTGCAGGATCGGATGAACAAGGCCATCGAGAAGGGGTATGGGATCGCGTGGACAAACGGCGTGCTCAAGAAGGAGCCGAACCTTTGCCACGGCCTACTAGGCAACGGGCTGTAAGTCTTGAGTTCGCAACGAGTCGCAGATACTTCTGACCCGGCCACTAATGACGACATGCCACAGTGCCTTTCCCAGAGGGTCCAAGCGTGAGCACTTCCTCGCGCTGGCAACGCCCGATGCCGTCGCAGAAATGAAGAGGCAGGATCCTACCCTCTTCAAGCCTAGCAACTACGGCTTTGAGCTGTCAGTTCTTTTGAGCTACTGGCCCGGTGCGGCGTGGGCGTGGTCTGTGTGCGGAGAAGACGAGCCCCGGATGATTCTCTTCAATGACATCTAACGCCCTCGTCACGATCGCCCGCTCGAGATGCTTGGCAGCTTGTAGTGTTTAGACATGGGCTGATTCGGCAATTTTTGGGTGAAAATTCGTCGCATTGGCCGAGTGTGCCGATATGTTCGCCGCGTCCAAACAAAAGGACCCCGGAATTGGGTTCAACTCATTTCAGAGTCCGCTGCGCTGATGTTTGGTCCGATTATCGCCGTAAGTATTGATGTAGCCGCTCTCGCCTTCAGCCAGCTGCCCAAAGCCCGAATATAGAACTTCCGTCGAGCTGCGTGGGTTGCTGCGTGGGCCGTTGCCGGCGGGTCGCCCCGGTTCCGATCCCTCGTCGGCAGATGACGTCGTACTCGCTATCTCGCGTCTATGCTCGTGGTGTTGGTTCGATGGAGTTTTGGCTCAAGACTTGAGTTTATCAGATGGAGTCCTCTTGGCTCTCTATGTCGCATCGGAGGATGCTTAGAATACGAAAAGATGTGTGAAGCTTTTGCCGACCCACTGATCGGCCAAGCGTTCTTGTGTGACAATGACATGTGTGTGACAATGATAAGAGTGATTGCGACGGCAGAAGATGATGGCGGCTCCAACAAATCGCGCCATTATTCGTCACAAACTCTTTGATGTCTAGTCGGCAAACGACGAGTGCAAACGCCAGAGCTGTAGCGGAGCCTCCAAGGATGATACCGAGGCATAATTGACAATGTTATCAATCAATGATATCAATGCACGATGTCAATGGTCGAGCGCTGGATGGGATGATGTCACGCGTCTTGGGGCAGGGCTGGCTGAAGATCCGGGGAAGCGAGGATTGTCGCGGCCCAGGCTCGATGGGCATCCGCGATTCACGTCATTGCATGCAGCAAGCACACAGGCACACTCCCGCCGACAACGGCAACGCGGGATATTGCCGACCTCGCGTTTCGACATGTCTCTAGATCGGTAATTCGGCCGAGACTCCATTAGATACGCGGACCCTGGACCAACTTCATGGAGAACGGGAAACCGGGCCGTGGAGCAAGCCCGTGCATCGCATCACTAAATCACATCACGTTTCTTCGTCTTCGATGCACTACCACCTGGCGCGCCGTTGCATGCTCGTACAGACCGGGCGAGGCGAAGGGTCCGTCTCCAGGCCAAGGCTTGGCGGCGAGTCCACCCAGATGCAGCGCCGCTGGCGGGGAGCAAGCGAAGAAGCTTGGAATGGCGAAGAAGGTGCGGCCAATAGATCGTGAAGGGGGGGTGTGAAATGAGCATCTAGAGAAACGACGACGTCAAAACGCCGTACAAAGGGACCATGGCAAAATTAGGAACCAGGGACGTAGAGGATGCCGGGTCGCGAAAACCCGTTGGCCGTGTAGGTAGCATGGCCGGTGTCGCTTAGACTGGATGGACGATGCCGCGGGCCAACGCTGGGACTCGGAGATAGACGGTCAACTTGCGCATGGCGTGAGGCTTTGACAGGTCCCGGCTTCTTCCTCAGTGAGGCATATAGGATGGCGATAATCAATCGGCGGCTGGCCCTGTCGGCATCTCCAATCTGAGGTAGCGGCCCCAGAGGCACGCGCCCTGCGCGAGACGCAAAACTGCCCTGGCATGCCTGGTCCGCGAAATGCTCGGTGAGTGGTCAATCGGGTAGGGCGAGATGCCGGTCGGCGTCCGAAACGCCGTCCCCGCGCGAGGCCTGACGTGGAACCCATAGGATGATAGGACCCTGATTTGAGGCGGGCGGCCACGGGCGTTGTGAAGATGGATGGATGGATGGCACCAGTAATTATGGGACGGGGGGTGAGACCTGACCATACACGTACTTGCATGAGTGAAGCTGGACTCGTCGTTATTTCCCGTGCATGGCTTTCGCAGCGCTGCAAGTAAACTGGGCAATCGTCTTGAGGGTGAGGCCAGGACGTCTCTCAATCGTCCAGCCGCATCGGGCCCGTCGTGGGACATTCGGGCGCGATACGAGGGGTGACGACGACCACCACGAGGCAGCGCAGATGATCAAATTCGGCCCCGAGTCGGCTCTGCATCCGCGTCCTGGGCTACGGGTGCTAGATTGGACGCCGCAGCGAGAGCCGCTTCTAGAAGGTTGGCGGAAGCTCCGTGAGCGGATCCGGGACGTGCTCCCGGCCGATGGAGACGCCGAAACACCACACACCAGAGTGGAGGATTCGTCCATGATTGCATCGGAAGCGAATCGGAGCGGGAACCTCCAAGAAGGGGTGTGCGGCGTTAATGGAAATCCCAGTCTTGTCTTACGTCAAGGGCTCCATACTCTCCGTACTCTAGCCCCGCCAAGGGGTGGGTGACGTCGAAAGCCCACCGAGCAACCTTACGAGTTCTCGTAGTTCTCCATCGTCGCGCTTGAGTCTTGACTCCTGATCTTATTATTGCACTCCCCCTTGAGACGAGCCATGAGTCTCAATCGCGAGAAATATGGAGTCGCAACCTTCTAAAAGTGTGGAGCACACCCGCAATTTGCCGAGGCTGAAAGGTGGGGCCGCTGACAATGTTTTTATTCCACGGACTTTTTAACGCCGGTGGAGCACGACGAGGCTTGATCGAGCCCGAGAGCAGAAATGGATGAAAAGAAATTTTGAAAGTTATGCATCGTCCAGAGCAAACGAGGCCTGGCTCCACTGGGCCGAGTCCAGTACAGCGTGATCGTACACACCAATGGTCGGTGGTTTAGTGGTCTTGTGCTGCGTCTCTTAGATTCAAGCATCTGGGTGTAAGTTGGCAACTTACACGCGCACGAGGCGGTAGGCTCCGACAAGGCCCCCGGGTGCGTGGGTATTGAATTGGTTGGCTGAATTTGGAATAACAGACGAGTGGATGGATGGATGGAGGGCCGGCTGATGACCAAGCAGACGAGTTGGACCTTTGGTCGCACGGCTGACCTCAGCCTTGTACCTGTTATTCCCGTCCGGGGGCTGGCAATTCCCGTCGACGGGACTGCCCAGTGCCCACACGGCAGCGCTGCCGAGGGGGTTCGGCCGCCGTCTGTCTCAATTATTAATCAGCGCCGCCGCGGGCTGCAGCAATTGCCAGATCGCCCACCCCTGCGCGCGTCTTTCCACGACTCAGGAGCCAGGCCATGCCCACCATCACTTGGTGAGCCACTCGTAGGATCCGCAGCAACTCGGAGCCAGCAAAAAGCATGCTCACACGCAGGCGCGCAGCAGACGCCCGCACTGGTATAGCACCGTTCACATGTACTCGTGTACTCGCATTCGAGAGGTGAGATTTGCGGAGGCATGGCATGCGAGTTGGTGCTGACCTGCTGATGGCGTCCCAGGCGCTCATTGGCGGGCCCGGCGAGATAGCGAGTCCTAGAGGCTCCCTGCAACTCGGGCAGCCTGAACTGGTAGCTTATCACCAACCTACACTAAGTGTGCGACATGTCGCCGAGAGCGTGAGCGCGAACGTGCCCACCCCCGACATTTACTTTGGACGTGGCTTGTGCCGCCCCTTGGACCTTGTTATCTGGGCCTGGCGTCGACAACTAGCGCGTGTCGAGATAGAGTTGCACGGTAGGCGATGGAGCAGCACGGACGCTGGCTTGATTCTGTGCAATTTGCAAAAGAGTCGGGTCGGGATTCACGAGCAAGTAGATTGGTTGGTTGCTGGTCGCTGGTTGCTGATGGCGCGCTGGAGTTGGTTGTCGCCGTGAGCAAAGTGCCGCTCCGCGGACTTCGGTCGGAGTCGGCCATTAGAAATCTCCGGGCCCCACCACGATGATGTGTCACCTGGCCGGCGCGGGCGCGCTGCGGGGCAGGCGCATGGGCCACGTCCACTGGACACTAGGTTGCTATTCGTGGAGAGCGGAGAACGGGCAACGGGGGAGCGAGCAAGGAGAAATCAAAGGAGTCAACCTGAGTCACCTTGGCTTGGTAACTCGCATTCGGTCTGCAGCGCAGGTAAGCACAATGTAACTCGTACGAGTCCGTACTCGCAACTCGCATCCCACCCCACCGTCGCCCTGTTGGGCCAAGCTGAGGCTGAAGCCCAGGCCAAAGTCTCAGAGCGCTGATGCCACTGAAGCCAGGCGCAGAGAACAGGGTTTGAGGCTGAGAGGTGCGGCGCAACCTCCGACCGTCGAGCTCCCCATCCTCCATGCCTCCCTCACTGCAGCCTGGGAGCTTAATAGCCGTGGCTGAGGCGGGATTGCCAGCAGTTGGCAAACGAAGCGTCTCGAAATACTGTCTGGCCACGTATCGCGCTGTGCCGTGGTCAACGGCGCCAGTGAACCGCCAGCTGCATGGACGACGCATGGAACGCGACAGAGGACAAGAACAGACCGGCGGCCCACCGAGATGCAGGCCAGTAGAGCGTCGACTCAACGGCCAGGGACCCGGAAGTGTAACCGTGCTGCAGTCGACGTCGAGCGCCTTCCCAGCAGGCGCCTGCATGGAACACCTCCTCAGCGTCCACGGACGTCCCGCGGGGCCTACCTAGCTGGCCTTCGCTTTGGAATCCGCCATAACTGTCATAGCTTATCCCGCCTTTACCAACCAAAGCTCGGCGACCCCCAGCGCCGCTGATGGCCAGACTTGGTGCGCCACGGCGGCGCCAAGCCGGCCTAGCTCGAGGGCAAGCAACCGCCACATCACCTTTGGAACGCGAGGCGAGGCGGCTTCCGTTTTGCCTGGCTGAGGTTTGCTTTCGAACTACGGCGAGCTTCTGGCCGCGAATTCGCGAATTGGTGTGTCCTGAGCCCTTCTGGACGGCTGCATTCGAAGGGTTCTCGGGCCGTGGCTTGGATCCAGTTAAAGTCGAATCAAGGGCTTGCCGCAGGGTCACGACTATGGTGCCTGCAGCATCTCCACCTCATTGGGCGTGTCAACGATGAGGACTTGCATGGGGCACTGGATGCAGCAGGCTGGGCAGGCACGAGTATTTCGCACAGGCGGCCCGGTCGAGGGTCCCAGCCCGTGCACACGCACACCGCCGCCAACATTTGCATCTTGCCTGGCCAGGCCATGAGTGCTGCCTCGTCGTCGTCGTCGTCAACGGCGGATCCAAGCATAACACCCATTGCTGATATCGAATACTCGGACATTCGCGAAATCCTCCAGCACGCGTTTCGCGCAGTTGCTCGACCCCGTGAGGCCTCGCTCTGCCCGTCGTCCCCACATTTAAGAAAAAGAGCCGTGTGCAGGAGCTCCCGCTGTATAAGCGGACCCTTCACGATCCGCGCAGCCAGGGGTCTGCCCGGGGCCGTGGTCCCCAAGTCCGCGCCGCGCGGCGGAGCTTAACACGTCCCCTTCTTCACTCATAGACACCACTCACTCGCAGTGAGACGGGTTGGTCATCCAGTACGAGGAGGTAGTCGAGCAAGGGTGCTCCACCCCCCATCACGTCCCACCAACACACTGGGGCCCCCTTGTCGCTTCTCGCCTTTTCGGAATTAAAGAGCGTACCGACCGGCTGCTGCGTCCACGCCCCCACACCCCCGTCATGATGATGGGCACCTCCCAAGCAAACCCAGTCCAGGACTGCCCAGCAAGCCCAGTGTCTGCCCGCAAGCGGCAGCCAAACATTCATAAAGGCTCCGATTCTCACTAATCTTATGGATGCAGTGATCTGACCCCATTCTCACGTTGCTGTAAACTGTGACGCGAAGCCTATCCATACCTCCCTCTCATTATTAATCTCGGCCCCTCGAGTCATTACACACCCCCAGTCGGCCATCTCTTCGTTTATATATACGGCCCTGGACAGTTGCACATATCCATCTCGACTTGTCACACTTTTGGCATATTGATATCGTTTCAGTGACGACATCCTCATCGGCCTCGTCTATATATATCGGCCTTCACTTACATACACGCATCCAACCACACACACACACAGACGTTCTTTCATAGACTCGGACACTCACACACACGTACACACCTCTACGCAAGCACGCTCTTACGACGCGGGCGCACACCAACACACACCCAGAATGGTGTCACACAGTTTACCGTCGCCTCCGGCCGACGAACACAAGGCCGCCCTGCAACGAAAGAACACCTCGTCGAGTAGCAAGTCTGCAAAGTCCGCGAATCGAATTGCCAAGCGCGCCAGCTCAAGCACTGCCGCCTCCTCTGCACACCAACATGACCACATGACGCAAGGTGGGATGGACGGTCGACATAAGCGAGTGTGGAAGGCGTGCGAGAGGTGTAGGATGAAGAAGACCAAGGTAAGCTCTCATTGAGACGTGTTTCAAGCAGCACTCAGAGCAGCGTCTGACACATGTCGCGCAGTGTGATGGCGAGTTCCCGTGTAAGCGGTGCAAAGACGACGGCATGGTTTGCACGGCCGGCATCCGCAAGAAGGTCGAGTATAAGCAATTGCCCAAAGGGTATGTCAAACTCCCCGTCCTTTGGGTGAGACGGCGTTCGACATTAACTAACCTGGCTCGTCATGTAGCTATGCCGAGGTGCTGGAACACACGCAGTTCGCACTCATCGCCACCGTCGTTAAGCTCTACTCCATGGTCCGCAATGGACAACAGTGGGACCTGGGCGAGCCCGAGCTCAACGACCGCGGGCAGCCCGTAATCCACAACATCGCGCAGAAGCTGGGCTGCATCCGCCCCAACAGCGACATCGATCTCCCTGTGCACTCCGTTTTCCCCGAGGACGAGGCCGGCATGGCAGAGTTGGCGCGCCAGCTCGAGGAGCAGCAGGCGCTCGAGGGCGAGCCGCAGGGCAGCCACCGGGGATCAACGAGCATCACAGGCGACACCGATTCCGTCTACGGCCGCGACCGCGCCTCGTCGTCAGAACTCGATCATTCGGACAGCGATCAGGAATATCATCGGCTTCCGCAGCCGCAGGTATACCGCCGACAGGCTTTCGGTTCCGGCTCTGGTACCGGTTCGGGCAACTCGTTGACGCTGTCGCCGCAGAGCTTCACTGGTACCACGGTCAGCACCGACTTTGAGTTCAGCCCGACCGGTCCGGATTTCGACACGACCGGCCTCTTCCCCTCGCAGTCGCCGCAATTAGGCAACTTCCCTTCGTGGGCGATGGCCAAGCCGCCCAACGACATGGCGATGCACTTCCTGCAGCAAAACGGCCTACACAATCAGGACATGCTCAACCAGGGGCTCCTCGAGGCTTCCTTTAGCACCATCAAGCCGGACAACTTATCGTGTCCCAACCCAGATGTCATGATGGGCATGGGCGACCCGATGATATACTCTGGCTTCGATGGCGAGTCGATGCGACTCTAAGCGACCAAACCGAGCACACACACACACATACGACTGTACATAATTCAACATACCCTTAATCTTCGGTACTTACCAATGGTGGCACATGTACATGGAACGAGGCTATGCGCGGGGGCGGTTGCATGATCTGAATGAGGCACTGGCGACGGGACATGGATTACGGTGCACGGCGTTGTTCACTTTTCTTTTCGACCGTAGGGCCAGGCGTTACAAAACGGCGCGCAGCAAGCAATATAGAGAGGGACACATGCGGGGTCTCCAATGGAGACCGGCAGATGCATTTGCAACGGCGAGGCAACGGTATTGACCTTGTCTTGGGGCGTCTTGCGAAGGCGGTAGATGTAGCCACCGAAATTCCAATCCATCACCAACATGAACTGTACAATTGCGTTTGCAACCAATCTACTAGTGAACATGTTGCATTTCTGCTTTGCATCTTGCAAAGTACCGCAGAAGAATGCCGGGCCAAGGAAGATCGGGTAATGAAATCTAGCTCAAGGATGCGCGACACAGCCACCAGTCCACGAGGCAGCCCAGGGGTAACCCAAAGGCTGTGCGCGCTCGGGACGCAACTGTTGATTACGCCCGTCGACGTCATGGACTCTTGTGTGCCTCTCGCCCGCTTTCCGTTTGCGAGCGAAATTAACGCCAGCGCTCAGCTCATTCAAAGAATCAGAATTAAGCATTAGAAAATTTACATCCCCAGCAGAGTGCTCTGGCGAGCCCGCAAGAGCACTCCGTAGTCGCATCGTCATTGCTGGCAGCCACCAAACCCAAGGGAGTGGTTCCTTGGCGCCCCTCCCTCTCCGCCCGGTGACCGTCCCGCCTTGCACACACACTCTCAGCTACCTAAGCAGCATGGCATTGCAGCAGCCTTGGCACCGGCACTTCACAGCGTTTGATCTCACGTCGAGGTTGCATGCTGCGGGCGCTCGCTAGACTCGGTGATTGTCAGCGCAAGACGGGAAAACCCCCGCCACGATGCGCTCACGAGAGACCACGTCCAGGGCTTACGCGCGGCTTGAGACGTTGCTGGGTGCGCGATGCGGCATCAGTCGTACGAGAGCAGGCACGCCGATAATTGGAGCGCTGCAGGGACGGAGCGCTGACGGAACCCTGCGAGTACAATTGACCCAGCGGAAACAAGCGCTGCGGAATTGCGGACGCGCAGACGCAGACCAAGAAGATAGCGAGGCGGCTTCGCCCAAGCCGCGGCGTCCGCAGCGGCGTTCGGGCTCTTGGGACGCTCCGGGATTGTGGGGCCAGCTCGGGGTGGAGCCCTGTGCGTCGGGTTCCTTGTCACTTCCAAGGCCTCTCGCAGCGCCCAGCCCGCCCACCGGTCGGGTGTCTTTGGCCAGCGACAGTCAGCGTCGCGAAAGCATCAGCACAGCCAAGCAGAAATAGCGCACAGCGGCCTGGACCGATTGCCGCATCCGGCGGCGGCGGCTGCTGGGATAACCTTGTCGGACGTTGCAGCCCCCGGGCGGGCGGCGGTATGCGCAGCTGGGCGAGGGGCGCAAAGTAAAAGTCGCTCGCAAAAAGTGAATTCGCGTCTCGCTGGGCATTGGACCGGGGCGGCGGCCGCGCGCCTCTTCTCCATCTTTACGAATTGGAAGGAATAGCAAGTGCTACGAGTACTGCGCGAAGGACCAAGTGGAGGATGAAACTCGTGAAATCTCGGTTTGAAAGGATGCCATGATGGATCTGACAGGGCTGGGCAAGGCGTCATAATCGCTCGACAAACAGTGGTGCGTGGAGCAGCGTGCTAGTTCGGCCTGCAGCGACAGAGCGCGAGGCGCGCAAACCCTCGTTGTACTTGTAGAGTGGCCCGCCCGCTGCGAGTTCTGACTCTTGGCGATGCGGCCGAATACGCGTATATTATCGACTTGCCCGATATTGCAGCTTCTCGTACGTGTGGAACGTCGCTGTACGATGCCCTCCGCGAACGTCTCCATCTTCGCTGCCACTTGCTTGCGCAGACTACTCGTACAAGTGCACCCGCTATGGAGCAAGGTAAGGAGTCAGCCACCACCGCTGGCTCCGAGCCCCTTGACATGTCGCGCCTTTGGTGTTTCTTCACGTTTCCCCTTGCCGCCAGCATAGAGACTAGCAGGGCGTGCGACAAGGATTGTGACCATGCGGTGCGGTGCGATGCGATGCGGCGTGGTGCCAGCATCTTGCCGGCGTTGACTGCATTTGTTCATCCGCTTTTGCTCCAGCTGCTGGCCGGGTGGAGCTTCTAGGCGACGAGTACGAGTATCCGTAATAGTTAAGGTATGATTCATTCCGCATCACCAACGCTGGGCATTGCACGACCGTCGGCCAACACGTCCTGCGATGAAGAACCCATCGGTAACGACCCACCACAGGTCCGCAGGGCAGAGATCCCCGTCCCTTCTTCCATGCTTCTCGAGCCTTTCTCTCACGTGTGCCTTCCCCAGTCCCACTTGTCCTTCATCAGCCAGCAGAGCGCTACTGCTCGTACCTTGCAGCTGACGCGATGGATTTTCCAATCTCTTTGACAAATGCCCATACGAACATGTACAAGTATACCCAGGGCGGGTTCCCCGAGAATGATGGCCACCACCGCACGTGGTTTAGCCCTGGAGGGGCGTGTGTGCTCAAACAGAGGCGCGGAATTTGTTCCTACGCGGTTGACTACGCACAGCCCGCGTCCGTCACGGTATGGAGAGTACGACCAATGCGAATTAAAGATGCCGGCTCGCCCTCTGTCCTCGATTACGATGGAGTATGGACGAAACTAGGTACGCGTCCAAGGACTCCGCGCTGTCAGCTGACGGGCGGATTTGGACCGAGCTTTGTCGGCTTGCACCAATGGCCCAAAAGCTGACGATGCTCGCATGGCATTTCCGTTTTCGCATCTCTCACTTCTCCGTGTCGTTTCGCCCCGCATCTTGGAAAGCTTCTACCTGTACGCTGTGCTGCGCCCACTACACAAGCCCAGTGCACGGAGGAGTATTCCGTCTTTGGCCCTCTAAAGCCGTGGCGCGCAAGGCCAAGCGTTTCTTTACCAGCTCACACCGTCGCTTCACCTCACGGGGCAGGCCATGCGGGGCCACCTGGCCGGCCGCCCAAGGATTTGGCTCTCGGCGTGGGGGGCGGACCCAACTTGGGCGTCTTTGTAATACTTTGTAAATGACCGTTGCGCTCTTGTGACCGCGTTGGTCCCCGAACTCAGCTTGATGTCGCCCGCCCACTCCCTGACTGGCATTGCAAGGGCTGAGTTGAGCATCTAGGTGAGATTCCCTGAACAGCGGTTCAGGAAATAAATCTTCTCCACGTATTAAACAGTGCTCTACTAGCCATGCAGCACCATGGGCTTATGAGTCAAACTGGAGTTTTCACTGTCAACATTCGTCAATCCGCTATAACGCACATGCCGCTTGGATGAACTCCTAGAGAGTGTTCATTCCGAACCAACAGTATCGTATCTCATGAACCAAATCGTCAAAAAGTGTTCAACGCCAGTTTCCAGCTCCCCACCGTCATGTGATCATGTTATACAACGCGTCAAGAGGCAAAAGCCACCGCCAGCTCACGTCTTAATGTCCAGCACCTGCTTCAGCACACCCTCGCTGGCTCTCCACCACCGCGCCCTCTGCTCCAGGTCATCGGCCACACCTCCTAATGCGGCCTCCTTTCTTCTCTGCGCCTCGCGCGCAGCGGCCATGCTGTTTTGCACCCTCATCTCCAGCGGCTGCAGCTCGGCTTGTAGTCTCTCCGCCTCTTTCCTCTTGCGTGGCGCCTTGGCCTGCAGAGCCTCGAGTTCCCGCGCCAGTTCTTGCTGCTCTGCCTTGCGCTTGGCGACGAGACCGAGAGTCTTTGTGAGGGGTAGGTTGAGGCTCGGGTCTGATCCGGGGGCCCCGTGTGTGGCCCTGAGGTCCTCGATCTGGGTCTCTAGCTCTCGAATCTTGGCTGGGAGCTCCTCCAACTGTGCCGTCTCCGTTTGCACCCTCTCGTACCGCTGACTCAAGTCCCTGCCTTTCTCCTCGAGCTGTGCGACCATGTCGGCGACCTCTAGCTTGAGCGACTTGAGCTGCGCCTTGGACTCGCCATTTTCCCTTTCCAGATCCAGGTTCTCCTGCATCGTGACAATGAGGGGCGGATCGCCGACAATGGCGCGGATAAACTTTTCCTTGGTCACCTGCTCGACGTAGGAGAAGCGCAGCTTCGCAAAGAGCTCGGTGTAGTGCGCCAGGTCGGCCTCGAGGCTGGCCGGCGTGGGCCCGTCTAGGGAGGCATTTGAGGCATCAGAGGCGCGCTGGCGGGTCTCCTGCGGCGTGGAGCTGATAATGGGCTCGCTGAGCCTGATGATTGAAATTTCGTGTTTGGATTGGAGCCGCCGCAATGTGTCGAGGACCTCGGCCGCCTTGACTGTGTCCATTCTTGATCCGGAAACTCCACGCGTGAGCTGACTTCAATAGTTTGCGCGGCTCTGGGGCTTCAAGCCTTGCAAAACTCGTCCTTTGTCTGTGGTTGGCTCCAAAGAAGTCGCCAACCTTCAAGGTCGCGTGGGGATGTGTTTACTTTCAGCCCAAGCGAGTTAGCGCGATGCTTATCGATTAACGATGTGGTCGGCAGACCCACTTCGCCCGTCATCGGCTGCATGGCGGCCCCTCGGGACTTCTACTTCGGACTACTTCAATGCTCAACCTCTCTCAACCTCGCTTCCTGGCGTACTCGTCCCCTCCAGCATCTGTGCATGTCTTGCATTCGAGAGCCGCAATGTCCAACGAATTTTTATTCACCGACGAGTACGTCGCCGGCGTCCTTGCTGAGGAGGCCAAGGACTGCTCGCTGAAATATTCGGCCCTGGGCATGGAGTCCTCCCGTGTAGACAAAAAGCAAGCACCCGCCCTTGAGCCGCAAGAGAAGTTCACACCCTCTAACATATCGCAGGAATTACCGTCCCAACACATCGTTCTTGGAGCGCATCATCAAAGGCACAGATTCGCACAACAAGGCAAAGCTTGCCAATCAAGCCGCCGAGTCGCAGGCTAGGCTGAAGGAGCTGGAGCGCGCCGAACAAGCCAAGAGACAGAAGACGAATCCAAACGCCAGAGACATTCGCAAGCGCCAGATGGGAGCCATTCAAGCCATTCTGGGTGACAAGAAACGGAGCAGGGATGGGGACAGCGGCCACGAGGCTACCAAGTCAGAGCCCCAACAACGACATACGTCAGAGAAGAGAGAGAAGGCCGCGGAGCGTAAGCGCGACCACAGGTCTTCGAAGCGCGACAAAGAGCTGTTCCGAGACAGACGAGACGAGAGCCAACGCCACAGACTTGGTGCATCTGATTACAGGATAGAGACCGATCTCAAAAAGGATGAGGGACGAGGCTCCAAGCGACGCAGAAATGATGACTCTGATCATGAGGAGCATCGTAAGAGTCGCCACAGTCGCTCCCGACGAGAAGGTTCCGAATCTCCGCGAAGGCCCAGAAGATCTCGCTCACCAAGAGAGCGGAAAAGCAAACACCAACATCGATCTCCTGATAGCCCCCTTTCGAAAAGGAGATCCGCGTCCTCTCGAAAAGAGGCCAATGGCGAGCAAGACGTCAAGTCAGACGACGACTTCATTGGCCCAGCACCGCCTCCACGGCGCCGCGGGCGAGGTATCATTGGCGGGGCATCCAGTTTGGATCGGCACTTTGCAGATTCTTACGATCCAAGCACCGATGTACATTCGAGAGGCGATGAAGAAGCTTGGGACGATGCGGTGGAGGCGTATAGGGATCGCCAAAAATTGCGGCAGGCCCAGGAACCGCGGACGAGGGCGAAGGGATCCGCTGAGCGGCAATTGCGAAAGGCGCCCGGCGGCGGCAATGAACTGGAGCAGTCCGTGGTCTGGTCCAAGGCGGGAGAAGAGCGAGCTTGGGACAAGGGCAAAGAACTAGATGATGAGGACATGGACGAAGGCCCGAGCTTGCTTCGCGGGACCTTTTGATCGGTCTCTTGTGGGGTTTATCAATACCACCAAACCGATGGCCGAGGCCCGGGCTTGTGGGCTTTGATTGGACACGCTACCTTTGTTTCGAACAGACTTGGGGTGCGGCGTGCCGTTGCTATAAGGAGTACGAAACGACATTACGCAGTCATGAATTGGCATATGTATGGAGCTCAGGAATAGTTATGATTTACTACTGGTCCAAGGACCGCTTGCGTAGAAATGTTCATTCTGCCCTCGTGTTCTTGA
Organism: Tolypocladium ovalisporum; assembly: GCA_024340015.1. Classification (NCBI taxonomy): domain Eukaryota; kingdom Fungi; phylum Ascomycota; class Sordariomycetes; order Hypocreales; family Ophiocordycipitaceae; genus Tolypocladium; species Tolypocladium ovalisporum. The sequence continues at coordinate 163,363 of JALHBZ010000090.1, forward strand.
GCGCAAATAGGAGTTCCAGTACGGTCGTAGCCGAGCGAGCGGTCCGATTCGCGCCTCTTCTCAAGGCGCCTGTTTGAGGGTTGCTCCTCTAGATAAGTCCTTCATCTTTGCATATATCAATACTCTTAATCACCCGTGAAGGCGCGAGACAACGGAGTATGAGGCTTTTGAGTATCGAGGTATGCATCTTGCTCGATGTCGCGACCGTACAAACGCAGAGAGGAACTGACCGAGGCCCTTGATCTATAGTCATGATCTTGCTTCTCGAAACTAAGAATGTTAGCCGGCAAGGCTCAACCTTTCATTCCTCTCCTAATAACCGCGATCTTTTCCAGTGCCACGGCGTGACTTTGCTCTTCGTTCATATCTCCAGTCCGGTTAAGCAAGAACTCTCAATTCTGATTATATGCCGTAAGTTGATACATAGGAGCGACATCTAAGGAGTTACCTCTACTTGCTCTATCTCATTACGTGACTAAATATTACCAAGCTGACTTGACCAACGGTACCGTCTAAAACGCAAAGTGCCTAGCATCACCTGTATATTGTGTGGCAGTCTGACAAGATCATCAGGGCTGACAATGCTTCGCCATGCATAGCCAAATTGGTCCTGATATGGAGTGCCATCTTTGGGAAAGAGACCGTAGGCGCTCATTCTCTCGGTTGACCAGAATGCAAAGCCATGACGTCCAAATACTTCAAATGGAAACAATCTTATGGGTGAATATGACTGTGTGAATATTGGGGCTCTCGATTTGAAGTACCATTCGGCACCTGGTGATGCGTAAATAAGGTCTTTCCACTCTTTCTTGGCGGGCAGTGGAAATGGCCATGGTCTCTGCGCTTCTCGAGGTCCTTGTAACTCTGCAAGGCATATCTGGCCGTCTGCCACATCATCGGCTGCTTTTTGACCATGCAACTCCTTGATATAGTCGACAACAGAGGTGATCTCTTCGTATTCGGGAGGGCATGTACGCCTAAAAGGTGGGGAGCCATGCACTTGGGAATGGTAGAAGTCTGGATCCCCACACTTCCAATCCCAATCGCGTTCATAGCGAGCTCCGGCAGCACTAGACACCTCGAGCTCCTCGTCGGGAGGGAGGCTAATTACAGCAGTGTCCTTGAGTCTGGCGAGGTCTGCCTCTGACCAGTCCAGCACGCCCCTCGTAGCAGCTCGTTTCAAGTCGTAGATGAGCTGAAGACGCCAAAAGGCACGGGCAGCGCGTTGTTCCTCGGCCCACGAGGGCGTACCGAGATCCCGCAACTCGACTTTCCTGATCAGAGACCTGGAGTCCCCATCAGGAATATCGTCCTCACTCGGCGGTTCATTCGGCCAAGCGAAAAGGAACCTTTTGTCGATGCGATGCTCCGGTCTGAGGCTTCTGAAACTTGCGAGACGCGTGGCAAGACATTCGAGAGAAGCCTGGGTGATTTGTCGAGCTGTTGCCTAGACGCTTCGTATGACAGCCGGCTTCGTGTTTGCATCCAAGTGCTCTGGATCGAATCCTTCCAAAGACTTGCGCACGCGAGAGGTATATTTCATGGCATCCTCTACAACCCTTTACTGAAACTCGGAGAAGCCTCGGATTGGGAACGTCCCTGACCGCAATAAGGCAATAATGCGAAAGAGGATTCGAATGTGTCCGCAAGTGTACCCAGAAGCCAAGATGGCTTCAGTAATCTCAACGGCGTAACTATCAAACATGCGATATGCTGCAGGCGATGCTCGAAGTAGACTGTCAAGTGATGCGAGGTCGGGAAGGCGAGGGAGAATTTCGAGCAAAAGCTCAGTAGGTAAATGTTCTAGATTGCCCCTGGCTTCACCATGTTCGATGGTCAAATCTCCAAGTCTCTTTTCAATGGACATGGCCGGCATTCGGCAAGCCCATTCGTCGGTATATCTATTTCAGCGTATTCAACCAAACACAGGCGAAACAAGTTGCTCTCGATGGTGGTAGATGAACGTTGGCGGGGGTTGTCTTGGTGGAGGTGACATCGTGAACAGACCAGCGTGGTTGCAGACAATAGGACTTACCAGGTACCTTGACCACCCGGAAATGGGACGAGCCCTGCGGAGCACTTTATCCGCATGTTGCGTTGCTCGTCCCTAATAATAAGCGGGCGGCTCCGGGGGGCATGCACTCGTACAGGTACTGCTACCCCGACTTCCACCTATCACCATCTAATTCGGGCGTCCGACAGGGGTCCCCGCCGGTCAGAACAGACCCAAAACACTTGCACTGCCTCATGTTGCCGGATAGCCGCCGCGTTGCAAGTCTTTCTCCGCATTTGCCAATCCTGCGGCCCCAATGATCTTCGGACGGCGGAAATCATGGCATCCAGACTCGGAGTCGGGACGATCACGGCGATCGGGTCGTGCAATCGTCTAATATCAACAGAGTCGAAGCAAACTTTACTTGATTGACATTGGATTGCCAGCTTATTCGATTCTATAGTGTACATACATTTTTGACTACTTAGTCAAAGCTGCGGGGTTGATTTTGAAGCTGGTCTCAAACCTGCGACCCTTCCCATCTGCTCACTCGCCGCCAGGCCTTCTTCACGACTCATTACGCGCTGGGCTGGCGCTCACATGCAATTCCAATCAAGTGACAATGCACTGCTTTTAGAGCAGCACACTGCGGCATAGCTTGGATCCTTGACAGGCGGGCCCAATGAAGACTTGTCGCATGGCTCAGTCCACCTCTAGCATGCGACATGGCGCGCCGCATTATTGACTGACGATACAAATATGAGGCACCAGGACACCATCTTCAGTCCCGCCGGCCCCGCTGGCATTGCCAATGTAGCAGCAACACTGCGCTGCGGTTTACTCCGTTAGGGCAGGCTGGCTCAGCCTTATGTTGTTAAGCGCGCTGTAGAACGGCATCTCGCAAGCATGGCTCCTCGTTCGAAGACGTCCACGGATCGAAACAAAAGAGTTTCGAGTCGGATACGCTAAAAGTCGTGAGCCCCTGGGAGACATCTTCAAAAATGAGGCTGTATCGTGAAGAGAGCGCTCTGGAGATATAAAGAGCCCTCAATTCCCGCATCTCTGGAGCCCTCTCAATCATCGCTTTGTCCATATCATTCACTTTCTTTCATTCGCATCTTCTTTCTTACAACTGAAACGTACGCTGGCACGCACATAGAAAGAGTCAGTCAACATGCATTCTACCATTCTTCTCGCAGCCCTGGCGGCCTTTTCTCCCCTCGTTGCGGCTCACGGCCGCATCAATGTTGCTGTAAGAGCACCCTTTTGGCCGAGAAACAAACCTGACTGACCTCCCAACGACACAGACTGGTGACGCTGGCGGCAACACGACTGCTCTCGGCATCCAGGGCGGCGTGGTGCCGGGCACTGGCCGCAACAAGGTAACCGAAGTTGACACGACCGTCTTCGGCTCTCGCAACATCGCCAGCGATGGCCTGGGCCGGACCACTGGCCGAGGCAAGAACAAGGTCAGCGGCATTTCCCAGGCGCAGGACTTGTCTGGCTCGACACTGCCTCAGGTCAGCAGCAGTGGCGGGACCATCTCTGCTACCTACCATATTGTCACCACGGTACGTAACCACAAACGTCTGCGATGAGTCCTCCAGAATGAAGGCTCGGGCACTGACTGAGACTTGGGCTAGGATGGAGCCGGTCCCCTCCAGGCCATCATCGACCCTACGGGAACCGGCGCGTTCTCGAAAGGCATCCCGGCACAGGTGGTAAAGCAGGTTCCCGGCAAGAATGGTAACATCGCAGCCGGCGGTGGGAAGAAGAAGGCCAGCCTGCTGGCCCGTCTGACCAAGCGTGCCGCCAACGTCAACGAGGACTTTGTAGGTCATCCCCATCATCCAGCTCCGCGATGAACACACGCTGAATGACCATGATAGCCCCTTCAGGTTGCCATTCCCGCGGGCACGACCTGCAGCGGCAAGGTTGGAAACCAGAACAACGTCTGCCTCCTGAAAGTGGCCAACAACAATCGCGCCGGGCCCTTTGGCGGCGTCCTTGCCTTTCAGATGGCGCAGGGCACGGGAGCACCGGCTCCTCCCGCTGACAAGCAGCCCCAGCAAGGCGGAGCCGGTGACAACGCAAAGGCCCAGGGAACGGGCAACGGTGGCAAACGGGGCCAGAATGCTAAGCGATTCACCGCCTAAGCGCTGTCAGTGTACTTGTGGATGTGTTGATCACATATGCAGGCCATGTTGGCCATTCTAGAGCACACATCTTATGGTGGAAGGGGTCGGTGCCTGGTGTCGAACGTTTTCCTATTGGATATTAGCCCTCCTCCTTGGATTACGTTGTCAATATTCCTACATGCCCCCGCCAGGTATCAATCTAACAAAGTCCTGCATGGCAGTACGAAGTACATTCCAATGTATTGACGCACCGCAGCTTGGCCAGCACCTCGCACTCTTCACAAACGGGACTGTTCGGCGAGCACCCAGGGGGGTCACCAGACGATGTTTTGGTCGGTCGTCGTTGGGCGCGATATGACCTGTACCAGATCAGACGAAAACGGGCCGTACCGATGTTGAGAGCACCATCCTTGGATTCCCCGACTCCTTTGTTTGCCGTGCCTCGTGGAGAAGCAAGCACGCGTAGACAATGGTGGTATGTGACAGTGAAGGTGAAGTTAAGACGCGAATTCGACAACTGCCATCAGTCGCGCAATGACGTCAACGGGTACTTACAGTTCAAAGTACAGGTAGAGGCGCGATCCAGGCTATGGAGCCGCTGTCTCTACGCGGAGCGCCCCACTGCAGGGCCGCTGGGGCCGGCGGCAGGGCAGAGGACATGGAGCTTCATCCAGCCACTAGCACGTCTCAGGGCGGCCGTCACGATCAGAGAACCGCCAGCTAAAGTGTCAAATGCTGGGACAGAATAACTTGCAGTCGGCGAGTCCAAGTATTTGAAAGTCTGACCGATCTGCAGACTATGCTAGAGTGAGCATAGCCGTTGGCCGGGGCCGCTTGCTGAGAGGTACGAGGTCAGTAGGCCAGCATCACGCGGCGCTGCTAGTACCGTTGCCCCAAACTCTCGATCGTGGCTGGCGACCCCCTGCACTGGGAGACTCAGGCCACCAGCGCCTGATCCGCGCAGGTGCCGCCTGAGACGGGCTCTGCACGGACCAGTCCCCCCGCCTCGCCCTCGCCGCCAGCCACAGGCGGCACAGGCGGCACGGCATTCTCCCAACTCAACCTCACCTCGCACCTCCACGGTCTTGGTGACGCATCATCCATCCACCCTCGCCGCGTCCTTTTCCCTTTTACTGTCTGTTTCTCACCATCTCTTCCTTGCTTGCCCGTGTATGTTTCGTTCCGGCGATATTTCTTTGCGTCACCTCCTACGCTTCTTCGTTTCCGTTCCGGCGCGAGAGGGTTTGCGATCCGTTCATCTCCAGCTGATGCTAGGCGGCGCTGCTTGAATTGGCTTGACGCCAACATCATCCATTCCTGCTGCCGTCCGGCCTCACCGCCGCGACGCGGACGTTGCCCACAATGAGGCCGCCGCGCATCGCCATCCTTGTTCTCTTTACTGCCGCCTCCATCTTCATCGTTTGCCGCGCCGTGTCATCCGGCAGCCACAGCAGGGCCTCATCATACTCGACCGAGGTCCGAAGCAAAAGGTCGTTCCTCGGCTTCACGTATTACAACACGCCCTTTTCGCTCTTTCCTCCAAATGCCGCCATCAGCTTGACCGATGACAACAGCACATCATTTGCCGCTCGTCCCGCAGCGTTCGGCCCCAAGCTGGCTGCCGCTGGTTTGAGCGGCCAGCTCTGGGTGGGAAGCGGGTTCGCCGAGGACAGCCTGGACGGGAATGGGGAGCTTGGGTGCAGCGACCTCCCCGGCTGGGGCAGTGGCAACACCAGAGCCGCACTCAAGAATTCTTTCCGAGCCGGTTCGCTCCGCAAAGCCGCCACTCGAGTCAACTCCGGCCATCCCAGGCGTGGCGCAGAGCTGCTCGACCCCGACCACCGCGGTGCCATAGTCAAAGGGCGATCGTACTCGACCATGGTCGATGATTTTGACGACACCACCACACACCTCCATGAAAATGCTCTCGAAGACGCTCACGACGACGCCCGTAAGTCTCGACGAGACGTGGCTCCTGCCCCGCCGCATGCAGATATTCAGTCTATCCAGGAAGGCGCCGAGATACAGGGCAAGATAGTGCTCCTCATGCGTGGTGGATGTGGCTTCTTGGAGAAAGTCATGTGGGCGCAGCGACGAGGGGCTGTTGCGGTCATCGTTGGCGATAATCAAAAGGGCGGGCCCCTCATCCAGATGTTCGCGCATGGCGAGGAAGTCGACAATGTGACGGTGCCATCCGTCTTTACCGCCCGAACAACTGCACATCTGCTGTCATCCTTGACGCAACCCGGGAGTTTCATCGAGGATACTCTCGACGACAACGGGAATGCTGTTCTCAAGGTCCAGCAAGGTTCCAAGGTGGGACAAGACAAGAGAAAGCGGACGCCGGTTCCTCGGAGGACTACTCCTTCAAAGACAGCCTCTCAAACCTCAAAGGCCAAGAGGGCCGTTCAAGACAAGGTCGACAAGTCCGCATCGGGCACTTCGAGCCGGGGCTGGTTCTCCGGCAAATTCAGCTGGAGCCACTCACCCCGATCTGCAAGTAACGACGAGAGCCGACCGCCCAGCAGCGGGCGCCTGGATTGGGTCATGGTTGAGGACTGGAGCGATGAGAAGGACAAGATTCTCAAAGACAGTCTTGGCAGATCCAAGAAGCCCAAGCCGAAGCAAGATGACTTTGTCATTGGCGTACAGGATTGGCGGGACCCTGACCTCGTGAACAAGTCAGGCTTCAAAGCAAACAAGGACGGGGCAGCGGACAAGAGCATTGATCAAAAAGCCAAGGACCGTGAGACGACTTCGGGCAAAAGCCCACTCGAGGCTAACGGACCCAAGGGTGGAAGCATCACGCCCGGAAGCGGCGAGTATGTTCCAGCCAGACTCTTGCCTGAAGGGGGCAAGGAAGCCAAGGCGAAACCTCGGACAACAGGGTCTGGACTGGGAGCCAAGGGACATGGCCTTATCTCGAAGCTGTTTAGCGGCGACGAACATGTCAAAGATCCAGAGACCGAGGCTCTCGCTGCCGTGGACGATCATGCCGCAGAGAGTGTGAGTGTGCCCGACCACGAGGACTTTGAGCCGCACGAGGGACTATGGGTCACGATTACACCCACCAATAGCGCTAGCCCCTTCTTCGACACCTTGCTCGTGCTCGTCATCAGCCCGCTGGTAACCTTGACCGTTGTGTACGCGCTCCTGATAGTCCGTGCAAGGATTCGTCGCAGAAGATGGCGCGCACCCAAGTCCGTGGTCGATCGGCTCCCTGTGCGAACTTACCACACCGTCGCTGCATCGCCCAGCGCGTCTCCGAGGCTACCCTCCTCCTCGAGCGCGACTCCTACAACGCCGTTGCTTCAACACATGCCCCGGCCACGGTCGCGAACCACAACTGGAGTGCTGGAAAGCGAGAACCTCTTCGTGCCCAGCTCTGCGGTCCTAGCCCCGCAAGCTTCTACTCGAAGTGGTCGTCGCGAGCACGAAAAAGGCTCTGGAGGCATTTCGGCCGAATGGAGAAAGTATATGGGCAGACAGGTCGAGTGTGTTGTTTGCCTGGAGGAGTACGTCGATGGCGTGAGCAGAGTAATGAGTCTGCCCTGCGGTCACGAGTTTCACGCCGACTGCATGTAAGTTCTGAACAGCCTAACGGAGCTCTGCAGCTTTCGTCGGCTTGTACTGACCCTTTGATAGCACTCCCTGGTTGACGACTCGCCGACGAACATGTCCCATCTGCAAGGGAGACGTCGTTCGATCCTTAGCGCACTGCTCCCGAAACGGTTCCCGCTTCGAAAATTACCACGACGACAGTGACGAGGACCCGGACGGTGAGGCTTCTAACTCCCAGTCAGCCGAGAGGGCGACGGATCTCGAGCACGGCGTTGTCTCGTCAGAGGCGAGCGACACACACCAATCCACCAGGCAGGAAGGCTGGCTTGCGCTGCTGTCGAACAGCCTGAGCATCAGGACCCGGCAGCAGCCGGAGTCTTCTCAATCGCAGGATCGCAGCCGGTGAAGAAGACGGACAGTGCACTGCAAAGCTAGAAAGCGACACATCAGGTCAATGCAGCAAAGCGCGTCATGCGCGGGACACTGGGTGATAAGGGTGGTTAAGGTAATGGCGTACTGGGTATTTGGCAGACAACGGGCGTCTTTCGAGCTGGGCAGGCCCGCAGATTACGGGTACTGGGAATTTGAACTCTTCAGCATAGCACTCCTTTCCGGGATTGGCTCTTTTTGTATCTCCTTGTTTTTAAGTCACGCGGCGGCGTATGCGTTGGTCAGTTAGTGTGGAGGCATATACCCCCTCGATGATGTCTCCCGACATGGGAGGCCATGAATTGCAGAACGGTGTCGACTAAACCAAGGCATCGAGACGCGCTGACCGTGACATCCCTCTCTGGTGCGCGTAACTCTAGGGCTCATGGAGTCACTCGCGGCAAGTCCTCTGCGAGGAAGCAAGATATCTAAGGTCATGAAATTCATCTTCAATGTAGCCATTACTATTGCGCTCGACGTCACTATCTAAATGTACCCCTTGAGTACCGCCGCTTCAGCATTTAGTATGGATGATCCCGCTGCGCCAATCACAGCTATTGGCAAGTCGCGTTAGCACATGTTCTCGTGGGCTCGATATGCTTCGTGTGGAGGCACTCACTGTTGTGGCTCAGGGCGGTAAACTTGAGATCGAAGATGCCGCTCTCGTCCTCGCGCACGCGGCCGACGCTGACGGTGTAGCCGTTGCCGAGGTCGCGGTCGAGGCGCGGCTGCGGCCGGTCCTCCTCGTCAAAGACCTTGATGGGCGGGTTCGGCGCCGACGGGCAGCCCAGCTTCTGGGCCTCGGCCGTGTAGCTGCGGAGCGCGTCCTTGCACTGCTGCGCCGTCGGGGCGGGCTGGCGCTCGAACTTGAGGCTCACGCAGGCCGTGTGCCCGTCCAAGACGGGAACGCGGTTGCACGTGGCCGAGACGCGCAGGCTGTCCTGCTCGACAAACGCCTTGCCGGCGTCGTCGAGCCGGCCGAGGATCTTGCGGGCCTCGGTCTCGAGCTTGTCCTCCTCGCCGGAGATGAAGGGCACGACGTTGTCGATGATGTCCATGGACGAGACGCCCGGGTAGCCGGCGCCCGAGACGGCCTGCATGGTGACGATGCTGACGGTGGCGATGGGGCCAAAGGCGGCCTGCAGCGCGGCGAAGGGTATGACGAGCCCGATGACGGCGCAGTTGGAGTTGCAGACGAGGAAGCCCTTGGAGAGGCCGTGGACGGCGCGCTGGTGCGGGATGAGGTCGAGATGCGGGAGGTTGACGGTGGGGACGACGAGCGGAACGATGGGGTCGCGACGGTGGTTCTTGGCGTTGGAGAAGACGGGTATTTCGGCCTTGAGAAACTCGTGCTCTGAACGTTCGCAACCAGGCTGTTAGCATCATGCGACGCTCTTCCGTCGAGGGGGGGGCAGGGCCACGACTCACCAATCTCGCCCGCCACGTCCGAGTCGAGCCCGCTGAAGACGACGTCGCAGTCGCTAAACTCGGACGCCTTGCACTCCCTCACCACCATGTCGGCGATGTCGCCCATGGGCCGGGCCTGCTTCCACCGGACCGCATCCTTGTACTTCTTGCCTGCGGAGCGCGACGACGCGCCAATGGCGTGCAGCTTGAGGTGCGGGTGCTGCGCGAGGAGCAGGATGAAGCGCTGGCCGACGGAGCCGGTGCACCCGAGGACGCCTGCGTGTCGTTCGGTCTTGTCAGCCCGGTGATTCGTGGTCAGGAAGCGCGCACTGCGCTGCAATGGCCCTTGCGCGCGGGCTGGGGGTCGCCGCGATCGGTGCTGGCCTGAGAGGACAAGAGTGAGGTGAGTGAGAGGACGTACCGCACTTCTTGGTGGGGAACTGCGAGGCCATTGTGTCAATTGGGCCTCTGTGGAACAGATGGGCCTCTGTGGAACAGAGAACAGTCCTTCAGCGAAAGTAAAGCCCCTGGCTGATGTCGTGTCGAGAGGGATCGTGTGTGAGTCAAGATGCAAGTACGAGGCGGAAATCTGCCCAGCGGTGACAAGTGAGCTCTGGCACCCTGCCGTTCTCAGGGACCGCCCCGCCATCGGAGGCTCCACTCTCAAGAAATGGCATCACCGACAGTCCGGAAACGACTCACATGTGGCGGGCTTCATATACAACTTTTGAATATACGGATATGTGCATGTCCTGTAGATGCAATTCGGAGCCTCTCCATCTCCGGCTATCCAAGCGCCTGTCTCGACGAAGCCGAAATTCTCAGAGTGCAGATTGCCGTCCTTCTGCTCCTCCTCCTCCCCGTACGAATCAATATGCAGTAGCGCCCATATCAATACACCTGTTCCATAACCCGATGCCGACGAAAAGAGACATAAAATCATGCGTCATGCACCAGAAGTTTCATTAGGGCTCCGACGAGGTACTGCGGGCGTTGTGAGCATAGATTCGGAACTGGAGGAAGATGATGGCATCCTCGACCATGGTTCCGAGAGAGCCCAGCAGCCACGGGAGGGCATTCAGGAGATAGTCCTTGTCCTGAGAATATGCGATGAGGCTCACGCCATAGGTCAGGTTGCCCGTCAGGGAGAGCAGAAAGAAGAGAAGCGACAAGCCTGGAACAGCGTTAGCAATAGCCTTCCAGTCCATCAAGATGATCCAACGACCCACCTTCGCATGACTTTTCCTTGTGGTTCTTGACAATCTGAGGAATTCGAGCACTAGTGAAACGTCAGCAACATCTTCTCGGCATCTTGGCGCGGATCCAATCACGTACCAGAGATAGAAGGCAGCACTGGCATAACCAAGCATAATTCCGACGAATTCGAGCGGCAGCTTCTCGCCATCGGGGGAGTCGGGCACGTTCGGTGCATCGACGTCCCAGACTCCAGCCTTGTACGAGACGAACCAGCCGGCGAACCCAACAACGTAGACGGCCATCAAGCCGAGCGTGTTGTGGGTCCAGGGCCTGCTATCCGGGGTCTCGTCCTCACCCGTCACCATCTTTCGAAGTGGTTCCATTGACGACTCTTCGTGTGTTGAATGGCGGATGTGAGAACCCGGGAGTCCAGCTGAGGAGCTTCGTCGCCTCAGGAGCGGCGAGTCTTCCGACACTTCCGCCGCCTCCGCATTGGCCGCCCGGGCGAGGCGTCGCGCAGTCTTGGCATTGTAATATACGGCTTGACTGATGAGGATCGTGTCCAAAATGCAAAAGTAGATGGCCAATGCGATGGCAGTGGGGGCTAGGCGTGTGAAGAGGGCCCCTGCCACGTTGTTAGTACACGCGACAAGTGAGACGCGACGATCGCTCAGCAAGCAACGAGAATCTTCGAATGCGCGAGGCGAGAAGGCGACGCTTGGAGGTGCGGGATTGCCGCCAGAGCATAGAGAACATGGCAGCACGCACCTATCAGGTTTGAGATATCGCCCATGAGCCATACCACTAAAAATGACATGCTCAGGCTATCGGCGCTCTGGGCCTTGTAGTTGGCTAATAGCTGCGGAAGCTGAACCCTGTTAGCATCGGGAGAAGCCATTGGATACGCTAGAATTTGCAGGCAGCCCGCAAAAGGCAGCGGCGATCGGACTCACGAGCAGACATATCCAGGAAGTCAGACTGATGCTACCAAAGATTCCGGAGAGAGCCTCGCCCGCGGGGAGGGCCCGGGCCGCAGCGGTGAAGGCGGCCGCCGCAAAAGAAGCCATTGTGAGCCGGCTCGAGATCTGACAGTCGCAGCGTTGCGCAAGTACAGATTTTAACGAGAGCAGCAGCGGCAGCGACGGCGATGAGAGGGGCGGAAGAGCGAGCTTAAGTCATGCACGAGCTCAGCATCAAGCGGCTCAGGCGATCAGAGCTGGAGCGGAGGGGATGATTGTGTGAAGAGTCAGGCGAGTATTCTTATCGACTTATCGTGGGAGGTTTTGGTTGTCAGCCGGCGCTCCCATTGGCCGGTGGCAGTCCGCGGTCGGGCGAATGACGCACGCAGGTGGGCCGATGCGCGGCGGGTGTAGGCGATAGGGATCGTGCTACCCTGTCACTGCAGCGGCTCAGCTGGTGAGATTGCGCTGCAGAGGCCCCCCTCGAACCCCTGCCCCAGGGCGTCGCTCGGTGGGTGGCCCGCAGCTGAAAGCTCCAAGACTGGTCGTGGCGGCCGCTCGTCGGCGCGGGGGGGCCTCACCACCTCATGCGGGGTGCTATGGCTCGTTCCCGCTTTGGGCGTGCTTATAGCTTCCATTTTGTCCGCTGGCGCTAGCCACTACAGGGAGCCACGCAGCCGTGGGAGAGGGATAGTAAGCTTCTCAGCGGCGAGCTCGCTTGCGGCATTCCAAGGCTGCCGAGCAAGGCATTGCCGTTTGGCACGGGGACTCGGCTCTGCGTCTTTGTTGAAGTAGCAGCCATCATGCGGTAAGGCGCCGTCAAGGTTGCGCAGATCGCCTTTACAGGCCGTGCTCCTCGGCAGCCCCCGGTCCCCCGAGGGCTCAGCTGCAGCGCTGCGCAGGGTAGGTCATGTGGGGCTGTTCGCGCTGACCTGCCTGTTGGTTCCTCCAGCAACTCGCAGGCCTGTCCGCTACCAACCACAACGGCACATCACTTGACAGCCGCCGAGCCTGACCTTGTGCGTGTGCGTGTGCGTGTGCGTGTGCCTTTGCATTTGTCGGGCACGCGGCTGATCGGCAGACGCGACGGCCCAGGGACGCGTTGATCGCGGTGCTACGTTAGCTGCCCGTATATATACGCTGTGCCTGCGTACAACCGTCAGCCGCCGTTGCTGCATTTCACGGCTGACCTGTCAAAGCAGCACCACCACCACCTTGCGTCGACTGCATCAAACGCATCATGAAGGTGTCGCTCAGCAGCGTGGCTTTGGGCCTCGTGTCCGCTCCTGGGGTTGTCGCCTGGGGCAGTACGTCAAGCTACTCGCCGTCGCCGATGGGCTGACCAACTTCCGTGTACTTTGCTGATGGCGAGGTCCAGGTCTAGGGCACATCACGACGGCCTACCTGGCGAGCCGATTCGTCGCCAACGAGACCGAAGCCTACTTCAAGGAGATTTTACGCAGCGACGAAGACGACTACCTCGCCAAGATCGCCTCTTGGGCCGACTCCATCCGATACACCAAATGGGGTCAATTCACAAAGACATTCCACTTCATCGATGCGCACGATGACCCCCCGCTGTCTTGCAACGTCGACTTTGAGCGCGACTGCAAGGAGACGGGCTGCGTCGTCAACGCCCTGTCCAACTACACGGAGCAAGCTTCTGACCACTCGTTGCCCGCCTGGCGCCGTGCTCAGGCTGCCAAGTTCGTTGTCCATTTCGTCGGCGATCTGCATCAGCCGCTGCACAACGAGGATGTTTCGCGAGGCGGAAACGGCATCCATGTTAGGTGGGATGGCAAGGAGTTCAATCTGCACCACGTATGGGACAGCTCCATCGCCGAGAAGTGGATCGGCGGCCTGCGAGGGAAGCCTTATCCTCTCGCCCAGAAATGGGCAAACCAACTGGCTGTGGCAATCACCGACGGCAAGTTTGCGGTCGACAAGGAAGGTTGGCTGAAGGACTTGGACTTTAGTAATCCGAATGGGACGGCTATGGCGTGGTCTAGAGAAGCCAACGCACTTGTGTGCACGCACGGTAAGCGCACCCTTGAGCATCCAACTGACGAGGTGGCATCTCTTACTCATACTCTTCCAGTGTTGCCCGACGGTCCCAAGGCAATCGTCGGCCAGGAACTGGGCGGGGACTACTTCACCAAGGCCGGGCCGGTGATTGAGAAACAGGTTGCCCGTGCCGGATATCGCATGGCCGCTTGGCTGGATAGCATCGCCCGCGAGTACAAGATGCAGGAAGCTGGATCCGAACCAGAACAACAGATAACAGAGGAGCTGTAGGATCAATATGATCCTTTGCGTCGCACGATAGCTAGCGGTGTTACGAACAATGCACAAAGAATTCCACCGCGAAGCCGTCCGAACCACTGCATGGTGCGGCGGCACTGTGCACGAAACCTCAAGGATGCGCGGTGGCTGTTGTTCTCGAATCGTCCTGAGCGGCGCCACTGCGTCCCATCTCATGATGGTATTGGCAGGATGAGAGCGCCAAACGGCATCCAAGTGCCGCTTCAACCAGTACTCGAAACTTCGGTTCTAGAATTCCATTCGACTCTTGTCAAAAAGCCAAGGACGGGACGAAGATTCGTGGCGCCTTTCCCAACCAATGTTCATGGCTGATTGTGCCGCAACGGCGGTGTCGTGGTACGAAGCCAAGAGTTTCGCAGCCCCGTAGTGGCGGTCGCGGCCAATGCTCGCGGAAATTGTCAGGAGTCTTTTCGATCACCCGACCTTATTGCCGGAGGAACTCAGCGGACTTGAACTTCTTCAGGATCGCGCGAGCTTTCTCGGCCGCGATGTAGCTATTCGTCGTCGTGAAAATCAATCTGATTGAGTCTCAGCAATTACTTGACGTTACCTCCGCATCGTGTTGCCGACCGAAAGAATGTTTCACAGCCATCTGACACATACTTTACAAACCCACGGCATCTACAAACAGTAGCAGCTCGGTCTTTTGCTTAGTTGCTAAAATGACTGCTAGCTGTCTACAAGATACAGAATATCGCTGCCTCCGCAGGTTAATGTCGAGTCTGCTATGATTTGTCACGATGAACTTCATTCCCAGCAAGAGTTTCTGGTCGATGACATCAGGCCATTGAAGAACCTTGGTATCGGAACAAGGCAGTCTGAAAGGGACGAAAACAGATTTCGGCCGAGGTGATGGAGGGACAGCCGCCCAGGCTTTGTATGATGTGTGCACATCACGGACAGCGACGGGATATTATCTGCCGCCACAGCTTTACTCGCCTGTGACGTAGCGAACGAGCCGAGAGATATATTTGCGTTGTCAGAGAGCGTCGATGAAGGCACATCTGTCAGGGGCCGGCGACCATCCGAAGTTCATCTTCATGCTGGCAAGAAACGAATCGACGACACGATGGTTCTGACAGGGGAGGCACAGACAGCCCTGGGAGGCGTAATACTCGTAGACTCTGGAGCTTCACACCCATAAGAGGCCCCAAGGAGCCATCGCCCAAGGGCTTTGCGACAACCAAGGGTCCTGCTAGGGGTTCGGTTGACGCGAATTCTGCGTCCAGACCATGCCTCCTCCTCCTTGATGGTGGAAGGTTGAAACGTGCGCTGCCATTCCTCCGCACGCGGGTGGCGTGGGCAATCTCTTGTAGGGAGTCGGCATCCCAACGTAGAAACTTTGTCAAGTTCATCACCGAAAGTTGCATTCATGCTTCCACAGGGCGGTCGTGGTGACATTGCCTCATCTGACGCCTGCGGTGAAGGACGCCTCAGGAGACGTAACTTGAATGCTAAATGGCGGCAGCCAAGACATGGCCCACGGCGCGCGACGGCTGTGGATGCGAGCATCGGCGTCACAGGAGGACCAGAGTGTGCATGAGCGACGTCCACAGCGATGTTGTGAAGGTGAGCGCAGGGGCGCAAGCACCTAATCGGGTAAAGCCTCGGAACAACCTAAATGCGAGCAAGCCCACAATAGGGGCAAAGCTCAACCATTAAATACCGCCTCGTCAGGCAATTCTCTTATATAGGAATAAGGCTATTTGCATCGTCAATTCGCATGCTCCTAATGGTGCCCAAAAGCATCGTGTGACAGATGTAGTGCTCAAACAATGGCGCATATCGTGGGTTCGTGGAGTTGTAGTCGCCGTGTCGGTTATGGGGCACCGGGGTTACTTCACCCGTCCGAAACGCCTATTGCCTGGCAGCCTCACACCCCGCCACTCGATTGGCTCGGGTAGAGCCCGCGCCAGGGGTCCGCGACAGGCCTGAGACAGCAAGAGCCGCATTCTGCCGAAGTCAACTCCACGAGGCGCTGCCTCAGCATCATGCACCATTGCGCCGCGTCGGCGGGCCACAACGGCACGCAAGAGCTGTTTAATGGAGCCGTTCCGTCTGACCTACGCTTCCCCCTTCTGCCAGGGCTCCATACACCGGTCCACCTGCCTGCCAAACTACCCCTGGCACTTGACGTCGCGCGGCGACGCCGTCCTCTTTTTGTCTCATCTCTTCAGACAAACCCATGCCCACTGCGCGTGGTTGTTTGCCCCCAAGATGCGGAGAAACGTCGACGAGGCCTGCCGCTTTGCGGGTTTGAGGCCGCTGCCCTCGGCCTTGCTTCTCCAGGCCGAGCCAGCCACGGGGTTGACAGGGGCCCATCCTCCTGGCCCGTAGTTTGATCATCTCGCCGACGTCGTGTCCTCCTGCTGCGTGTGGAATAGTCTTCCGCCAAGGCGTCACCCAGGCCCGCGGTCGAATCGATGGCGCTCCGCAGCCTTGCCGGTTTGCCGCCTGGTCCATCCGGTGCTCGAGTGGTTTCGAGGTGGGTTTACAACCCTGGTCTTGGCATCCTGTCGACTATTTGGCCCCCGTCGTCTCCTCCCATGTTCCCAAGTTTTGTCTTCTTTCTCTCTCTCTTCAAACCCTTACCGCTCCTTAGACACTCTCCAGCGTCTCTCTCCTCTCCTCTGCCGCGCTGGTAGTGTGCTCCGTCCATTCGTTCCTTGCTTTCGTCAATCCTCGTTTGTGAGCGCCGTGTCTATACGACAGACGTCTTCCTTTCGCCTTTCGTGTCTCTCTTCTTCTGGTCTGGTACCAACTTTTCACTCTCTTTTCGACGTATTTGGTATCCATTCCTACGCCCTCTCAAGATGCATATCAAGACTCTTCTCGTTGCCCTGGTGGGCTTGGCTGCTGTGTCGGACGCGGCCGAAATCGCCCGCCGATCGCCATTCTCCCGCGCCTTGGAACGTCGACAGTTCAACAACAATAATGGCAAACAGAACGGAGGTCAGAAGGGAGGCAACAACGGCGGAAACAACAACGGCAACAACGGCGGCAATAACGGTGGCAACAGAGGCAACAACGGCGGAGGAGGCAACGGTCTCACCTTGGGCGCCAGCGTTCTGCAGAAGGGCTCAGCCCAAGACGGGAACAACCCCGGCGCTGATGGCCAGTCTGCCTCGGCCACGTAAGGGAAACCGTCTTGCCTTGGTTGGTAGGAGGCTGACCAGTCACAGTGATAATGCCAACTTCATCAACTTCTGTCAGGGCAAGGCCCTCACCAACGGCGCGCAGATCAGGAAGGGATCCTGCAACGGCATTCGTAAGTAAGGACATGTCGAGATGCCCTGCTATTGTCTGACTCTAAACAGCCATGGGCAACATCCCCGCCACGACTAAGATGGTTTCCAGCGTCTTTGTGAACCCGCAGGACGGAACCAACATCGCTGCCAACAAAGACTTTAAGATTCAGGTTCAGCTGGCTAACCTCGACGCCGGCACTTTCACCAACGCCACGTCCACCTACTACTCGGCGCCGCAAGATTTGAACGCCAATGGGCAGATCATCGGCCACACGCACGTTACGGTTCAGGACACTGGAAAGACCCTGAACCCCAAGACTCCTCTGGACCCCACGCAGTTCGCTTTCTTCAAGGGCATCAACGATGCCGGCAACGGCCAGGGACTCCTCTCTGCTGATGTTACCGGTGGCCTCCCTGCCGGCAACTACCGTCTTTGCAGCATGTCGTCGTCTGCCAACCACCAGCCAGTCTTGATGCCAGTCGCCCAGCGAGGTGCTCAGGACGACTGTGTTCGGTTCACTGTCGGTGGAGGTAAGGGCAACGGCAACGGCAACGGCAACGGCAACGGCAATGGCAATGGCAATGGCAATGGCAATGGCAATGGCAACCAGGGCAACCAGGGCAACCAGGGCAACCAGGGCAACCAGGGCAACCAGGGCAACCAGGGCAACCAGGGCAACCAGGGCAACCAGGGCAACCAGGGCAAC
>JALHBZ010000091.1:0-62162 GCA_024340015.1 Tolypocladium ovalisporum
GGGGGGGGGGGGGCGCACCGGGCACCACCAAAGAGGACGACCTACGAGGAGAGTCGAGGCTGCGGGAGCTCCCAGGAGGACCATCGAACCACCCAGGAAGAGGCGCGGAGCTTTTCTGTCCTGATTGGAAAAGTGCCTGACTACCGGGCAGTGGGTGTGCTGGGGCTAATGGTTGATACTTCGTGGGCGCGTGCTGTGCCGGTGAGCACTAAACAACGTGCATGTGCAGTCTGCTCGCACGCCCGCCTGAATTATAAATGCGAGTAACGCGTTAATGCCTGGCAAGAGCGTCATCCGAAATGAGGTTCCCCGGGATGCATGCTCGCACGGCACAACGGCCCAGCCAACGGTGTTGCGTTCGTGTCATCCTCTGTTCTGTTCTGTTCTGCTCTGCTTGTTGTCCGTAGTCCACCGTGCCGTGCCGTTGCTCGTCGCCATTGTCAGCGGCCGCAACCCAAGAGACACGCGAGTCCGCTGCAAATACTCTCACTGGCATCTGCTGGTCCGTCCCTGAGGAAATTCTTGAATGGATCCTCCCGACGATCGCGCACGTCCAAGCCAGCCAGATTGGTGGGTGCGCCGACTTGGCAACCTCTTGTCAGAGCGGCTTAGCTTAATTCGAGGGGAGGGGCCCCGCTGATTAGCGCCTCGCTGCACGGTTGGTTTCGCGCCGGCTGCTGCTGCTGCTGCTGTCCAGATACGAGTACGAACATGGATGGAAGCACACACACGCACACACACACCGTCCGCTCAAGCAGTGCTACTACGCCCAGTGCTTCACCAGCAGGCCCCTTGCAGCTTTGGCCCTCGTCTGATTCGGTCAGTTTGCTGCGAACGCCCACCGCTCCGCTCCTGTGCCTGGTGCCTACAAGTAGGTACACCACCTTCTCACAACCCGTCCTGCGACAGGGGGCACTAATAATGCTTCTCGGACTCTTCGGAAGCACCCCAGCACAGCACCGGGCGCCAACTGCAGAGTCGCGCAGCCAGACTTCTGGAGGGGGCGCGCGCGGGGGAGAGTCGTGCCGTGGCATCACGGCTGCTCATTCATTCACTGCCGAGACTTGGCTCTCCACAACGCCCCTGTCAGCCTCTTGGCTGTAGCGAGACTGGGAGCATCAACGGCGTCGAGATGCTCAAACTTTCGGGTAGGGTAGCCATTGCCCATGGCGCCAATGCATGCCATTTGCTCGACAGCTGCATGTCTGCATGCCGGAGAGCACCCTGCCGGCCAGCCAGCAGACCCCCCCTGTCCTGTGCTGGGAACCTCGGCCACTGGCTGCCTCGAATTTCACCGCCGCTGTGGGAGCAAAGAATACGAATACGAATACGAATGTGTGTGTGTGTACTTCGTACCGCAGCCATCACGCGTGTGGGGAACAGAGGGCCTCTGGCTCTGGCCCGGGGCCCGGGGGCGTGTGGGGGCGCCGCCGGTCCCACGCCTCTCCGAGGTCCTTGCCGTCCGGCCTGCGGCGTCCCGTGAATCTGGTCTTGATGCTCCGTGCCTAGACGCTTGTGGCCCGAGATTCGCCGTGGCGCACTCGAGGTTGTCCCATCTCGAACTGCAACAGCATCACTCGTGCGTTGAGCCAAGGGCTGCTTGCTCGAGTGTTATGTCGCCTGGCATACGAGTAGTTGTACCCGAGTGGGCGCAACTCTACTCCCCAAACTTCAAAGTCAAGAGTTGCCCGTTCAAGAAAGTCGCTCCTGACTTGAATTGGGCTCGCGCCATTAGCCTTCAACGACTCTTTGTGCTTGTATAATCTTGTAGGGTAAAGGAAACTAGGCTCTGTTGGTGAAGGTAGTCGTCTCTGTCGATGTGGTGCACGAGACAGGACATTCGATGCAAGAACTTGCCATCTCCGGAGCCACCACAGTCGCACGATACGAAATCGAACATCAAAGGACGCCCTACATCGGTAGATGCGATAAGCTAGCTGAACCAACCCCCATCGCCGGGTGAGCAATGACATGTCTGGTCGTGCAGTCGTCACCAAGTTGCGTCATGGCGGCAGCGTCGCGGGGTGCCGCTACCCTGCAGCGTATCAGACTTGATGGAGGACGAGCAGAGTTGCACGGGACACGAAAGAGGCAGCCAGCCACCGCCAGCACAGACTGCCGATTGCCTGCTTCTCGACATGAGGCTACCCGAGAGTTGTCGGCATGTAGAGAGGGGTGTCACAGGGAGGCAGGGGACAGCTCGAGTCGTCACCACGACTTGTCGCCGGTAGCGTCTGGAGGCACATGGCACCCGCACCGCTGCGGCTTGGTATAATAGCCACGAAAGCCGGTTTCACAACCACCAGCGCCGCTCCTCCTCCTCCTCCTCCTCCTCCTCCTCCGCATCTTCACCATCATCAGCAATTTCAACAGCATCTTTCCCATCATCATCACAGCCAGAAACGCCCCATTTCGACGCCAGCGGCCGCCAATATGCCTTCCTACATCGTGACGTGCAAGGACGACGCGACCCCCGATCAGGTTGCTGCGTACGTGCTCACCCTCGTCACCCCGTTGAAGACTACTACGAGGACGAACGTGCTGACGAGGACTTTCTCAACCGCGCAGGGCCAAGAAGCACGCCGTCGACCAGGGTGGTAAAATCAGCCACGAATACACGCTCATCAAGGGATTCTCGTGAGTGCCCCCTCTCCTCTCCTCTCCTCTCCTCTCCTCTCCTCTTCCCTCCTCTCCCCTCCTCTCGCAAGCCTGCACCGGCGTGGCGCGTCTAGCTTCTGTGGTGCGTCGACAGCAGATGTAGATGTATGTACTGACGCCCACACCTGCGCCGCAGAGTCGAGTTTGACGACAACGCCGTCCAGACTCTCGAGTCCCACGAGCACGTCAAGGCGGTCGAGAAGGACGGCGTTGTGACGACGCAGTAGACGACGGGGGGAAGCTATATAGCTTGTGGAGGACCATGGCTCCATGTGTACGCGCAGCCTCAGACCGTGTTTTGTTGTTGGCATCTGCGTAGATATACACTACTAGCCGACTTGCTACTGTCCAACTGTTCAGTCGGAGTGCTCTTGTGCGGGCAGCGCTCGCCCCGACCGTGGTGACATCCAATCCGATGCCGTCGGGCCTCCCCTCAACTGGCCCCCCGCGTCGACGTCGTGACGTAAGTCATCCGCTGAAGGCGTGCCAGATAACGGCGCTCGATTGGGGGGCCGCTGCCCGCTGCCCGCTGTGGCTTCGGCTGGTCGCGGCAATGCGAGATGCGCCAACCACAACGCTCCATCTCCAGCCTCACCTCAACCCCACACGCAAATCACACGCCGCCTTTCCCATCACTGTACACGCACGTATCAAAGACATGGCAGCTCGTCCATAGCCCCCCCTATACGTCTTGCTGTTGCTGGTCCCAACCTCTGTCCCCGGTTCTCTGCGCCTGCTGCTGAGCCGCTGCTGCGGTGAACGTGCGCACTCCCACTGTCCTGTCGAGATGCTTCTGCCATGAGGGCCCTCTCTCGGTTGCCGGCTGCGAGGCTCTGTCGGCCTCGGAACACGTCGCCGTCGTCGTCGTCGTCGCCGCTGCTTTCCGTTGCAGCTCCATGGCGGTCCTTTGCCGCATCGGCATCCGTGCCGTCCGACCTAGACGTGTCCGACGCTGAGATCGCCGCCCTCGCGAGCCAGCATCAACACTCCCTCAGTCTCGCCGACCTCGTGCGGTAAGCCAGCCAGCCAAGATTGCCTCTATCTCATCCGTGATACCCATCTAACGCAGGCCCGACGACAGACATGGACGCCCGCCGCTCTCGGAACAGTCGCTGCTCTCGTCGGCCAACTTCACCCTCTCCCTCCTGCCCATCCGCCTCGCCCGCCGCATCCAGGCCCTCCGCAACCTCCCCTACATTGTCGTCTCCAATCCCAACATCTCGCGCATCTACAACAACTACCTGCACTCCCTCTCCATCCTGCTGCCCTACTGGCACGCCGCCGCCGAGGGCCGCACCATATCCACCCTGCACGACGAGATCGAGTTCACCAATGTCCTCGCCGAGCTCGTCGCCACCCACACCGACACCATCCCCATCCTCGCAAAGGGCTTCCTCGAGTGCCGCCGCTACATCTCCCCCGCAGAGGTGACGCGCTTCCTCGAAGAGCACCTTCGCGCCCGCATCGGCACCCGCCTGGTCGGCGAGCAGCACATCGCCCTGCACTTCAGCAGCCAGCCGCACTTTGCCCCCGAGGACAGCCCGACCCCGTGCCCCGAGCATCCTTCCTACATCGGCGTCATTGACACGGCGCTGCGGCCCGCGCACACCATCGACTCCTGCGCCGGCTTCGTTGCCGACATCTGCGAGCTGCGCTACGGCTCCAGGCCCCAGATTTACATCGACGGCGAGCCTGGCACCACGTTTGCCTTTGTGCCCACGCACCTCGAGTACATCGTCACCGAGCTGCTCAAGAACGCCTTCCGCGCCACCGTCGAGAGCAGGTCGCGCGAGCCCGTCGTCGTCACCATCGCCCCTGAGCCGCCCTTCAAGACGCAGCCGGGCGGCGCCCCCTTTATCAAGTCGCCTACCGAGGGTCGCGGCCTCTTTCGCAGCGACGCCATACGCCCTCTCGACGACAACGCACCCGGTGTGACCATCCGCATCCGAGACCGTGGAGGTGGCATCCACCCGGCCATCCTCCCCAACATTTGGTCCTACTCCTTCACCACGTTCTCGGATGAAGACGAATTCCCGGGCTCGGGCATGGGAGGGGGCGGCGGCGGCAACAACGATGGCCTCAGCGCCATCGCCACCGCCAGCACAGGCGGGAGCTCCATCGCGGGGCTGGGTTATGGCCTGCCCCTGAGCCGCGCGTACGCCGAGTACTTTGGCGGTGGCATCGCCGTTCAGAGTCTCTATGGATGGGGCACCGATGTTTACTTGAGACTCAAAGGTGTCGGTACCATTGACAAGTAGCAGACGCAACCTTGATGACGACGACTACGCCATCTACATACAGCTTCTAGCTTCGTACAAAGAATGATATACTCAATAGTGATACCAAATCAAAGCTCAACAGGCGAGCCGGCTGACCGCTGAGGCGCCCGTCGCCGTGCATATTATTCAACATTGGTTGCATATGAAAAAGGATTGACCTATATGGCCCGACTATGCATGGATACATAACTCGCGCCACGAACCTCTTGGGTCCCAGGTGATGCGTCCAGAGTCAACAATGATTCGCAAAGAGCGACATGAGCTCCGCGTATCCAACTCTTTTCCTCCCAAATCTCTGCCTGCTCTATTATAAATAGCAAATGAATGAGACGTGAGTATCAAGATCACTCTCATGCTTCTCTTTAACCCAGTGACGCCATCACCATGGACCCGTGACCGAGAATCCGCGTTCCGCCTTGGAGGCTTGAACGTGTGAACCAAACATCATGACCCAGAAAATGCAAAGCCGTGTCCCGCCATCGTCCCAGTAATCTAGCCATCTCTACACCCTCACATGTTCTCCAACTCACGGTCGATTTGTCGATCCATGAATGTGCGTCGCTCGCCAACCAGCTCCGTCTGTAGACGCTGCTCCACGAGCGCACGAACCTGTTTCTTCGTCACCGTGTCCAGATCCACATCCCGAAGCACGGATTGGATGGCCTCCACGATTGCCGTGTCCTCCGCGGGCACATGGCCTCGCTGGAAGTCGAAGGAGGTTGTCGATCGCATCGCCTCGGCGCCCAGCGGCGAACGATGACCCCCTGCATAGCCAAGAGCAGATGCGGAACGGTTGGCAGGGAGACCCATAGATGGCGACAGGTTGGACTGGCCTCGGAGGTTCATGGTGCTCGCACGATTCGAGGGCATGTCCTGGTATGGCGACTGGCTCCTTCCCATGTCATGGATGGCAGTTCCCATGGACATCATTGACTGTCGACGTACCGACATGGCCGGGTCCTGGTAAGGGCCGTGCATGTTGGAGGGGGCATTCATCTGACCAAACGCCGGCGACTGTGGGGGCATGTACGCGTTGCGTCCACCCATGCCCGCCAGCATAGAACCTTGAGGTGCTGCCGAGTAGACAGACTTGATCTCGTCCATCTCGTACTGGTCTCCATATGAATAGTCGACCTTCTCCTGGGGCCCACCGCGACGTCCGGGCAAGCTATTGGAGACTGCGTAGTCGTCCCAGCGCTGGAGCGGAATCGATCGAGGGTCGAAGCCCTCGTCATCGACGGCAATAATCTGCTTGCTGCCCTTCTCACCGATGACGACACGTGTGTTACCCCACGTGAAGTTGTCTTGGTTCCAGAAAGAGTAAATTGGCAAAATGAAGGAGTAGATGGGGAAGGCTAGGATGTAAATGACCATCCAACCAATGTGTTGCCACTGTCGTTTGAGAATGAACACCAGAGCCTGAAGGCCGTACACCGCAGCCAACATGATGATGGAGATCAGCGGAAACTGCCCCGTATGTGAGGCGACTGTGTAGATCAGGTAGCCGAGGTAGACGCATGTTGCTGGTAAAATGATGGTGCCGAAGAGATCGATGAACACAATGAAGCGCATGCTAAAGCAGCAGAAGCCACACAGCTCCTTCAAGCGCATGAGTTCCACCAAGTTGTGAATGGTCGAGTTGATCCATCGTCGACGCTGCGACACCAGCACGCCCCATGACTCGGGTGCCGCCGTCTTGCACTGGGCATCTGGAACGAACTTGTACGACATGAATGGGAAGTGCTTGGTCATCAGCGTGGTCAGGTAACGATCTTCGCCGAGGGACAGCAGATTCTTCTGGTGCAACGTGTCCACGTTGCACACGCTGTATTCCTTGATGATCTCATCCGAGATGATGAGCGGTTTGCCCTTGTCAACGGTCCTCAGCCGATACATGGAGAAGCTATCAGGGATGACTGTTAGCACACCGTGTAAGCTACTGCGAGATGAGGTGCCAAAACGTACCAACCCGGCAAACAGGTGACGCTGCCAAAGAGAGATTCGAATGCCTTTGCCAGGTGATGCGAAATGAAGTACTCGTAGACCTGGATCATGGTTGTCCAAGATTTCTCATCGTTCTCCAAGCTCGTCTCGCCGCATATTCCGGCAATCTTGGCATTATGCGCGCAGGCAGAAACCAGTCGGTTAAGAGAGTCCTCGCTGACTGAGGTGTCGGCATCTACCATGAGGAGGTATTCGTACAGTTCAGGGTCCACGCCGATGATGTTGTTGATTTGATGGAACATCTCCAGCTCGAGCGGATTCATGGGAGCGCGGTGATGAACACGGTTCAGGAAGCTCATGAGCAGGATCTGAGAGTCGCGCTTTCCACGGTTACCAGGCTTCGACTTTGTCTGCTCAGACTCCTTGCCAACCTTCACAACGACCATGTACGGAACGACGTTTCCTTCGTACTCGTACAAGCCCGAGTAAACCTTGCCGTAGTTGAGCTGTTCGCTGCCAGCGCCAACCGACTTGAACGGAAGCGCGGGAGGATCCACCTTGGGATCAACCCCCAAGATGTCTAGGACGATCTTTGGTGTGGGTCGGTCGTTGCCTTGACCGACGATGACGCCGTCGCAAATGACGCAAATCAGCTTCCTCTTGTTATCATACTGGAGGGCGGTGAGCGAGTCCAGAGCCTTCCGAAGCGAGTCTTCGCCTTCAGTGTAAGCCGGGACCTGACAAATGACAAATTTGTCTTGCGGCGAGGGGCGACGCTTGGAGCTGAATCTGAGAGCCGCGACGAACTTGATCAAAATCACAGCGCACAAAATGATGGTGAAGCTGAGGAGAATCCATCTGTTCACGTTGCATTTGGCTGACTCTCGGAAGTCGGTCTTGCCTTTGTAGAAGACCTTCTGGATGCAGAGCCAGCTGTTCATGACCCGAGCATGCTCGGTATCGTTCCCTAGCGAGTTGCGAATGATGCCGTCCAGCATGCCTTTGATGTCTTGGCCAGGATTGTTCTTCCAGAGATCGGTCACCGAGGTGTCGAGAAACTTGTACGTATCAACATTTTTGAATACGTCCTGGGTGTGGTAGTAGTCTGTGAGATCGTAGATTTTGTCGTCGTACCTGGCCCACATGTGTTGCAAATCCTTGCCTTCCGAGGCGACAGTGTCTTGGCTGTAGACCAGGTCACCGTGGTAAAATTCTCTGATTGCCGGCGCAAAGTCATCCCAATACCATTTCTCATTATAGAGTTTGCTTCTAGGATTAGGCTGATACTTGCCGGTGGTGTGGACAGCGATGGAGAACTCGGGTGTGTTGTTGGCTATCAGGCGGGTTGTATCTGCGATTCCAAAACCCTGGCATGCCAAATTTAGCGGTTGTGGAAAGTATGCGTCCAAGTCGAGTCCGGCCATGGGCTGCATATTGTCCGACGTTGTCTGAATATCCGTATCGCTGTGCTGTCGCCTCCAAAAATTCGAAATATCATACACCTTGCCATTCATGCTGACCCAGAAGTCGTCACTGCCTTGGTGGGTAGACACTTCCTTTCGGGTCCAGACTTTGTCGAAGTTGGGACAGAGAAGGCGCCCGAAAGCGACGATCCAGAAGACAACCAGGGCGTTCATCAGAAGAATCAAGAAACACAGGACAAGCTTCTCGCGCCATGCCATGCGCACATCCGGGCGGCGCATCCTGCCAACATATCGCAGCAGAGGCGATGGGATCCAGAAAGTAAGGGCCCATACGAAACCGACCCAAAGTCGACGACCGAGATCGACCTGTTTCGTCTCAAACTGCTTGTTCTTGGCCAATTCAGGGTCCATCGTGCCAGTGAACTCGCCCTGATCGTTGTAGTAGACGTCATCTTTGAAGGTATCGCCCTTGTTGCCAAGCCCGTAGTCACCACCATTGCTGACATTGCGCAGCGCCGTTGGGGCAATAGATGGCGCAAGGTTGGGCATCTGATTCAGAGTGAACTGACTGCCATTACCGTGGCTAAAGTTGCGGTTGTGGACCAGGTGATCATTGCTGCCATTGAAGCTGGCGTCCAAGGCCGGGGGTGGAAAGTAGCCACTGCCATTCGCAGAATAGCTGGTATCATATCCGGATCCAAAGGGGTTGGTGTGAAGCCCGTGCATCGCCGGGTTGTTATCTCCAGGTTTGAGATCAAGCATGCTTTCTGCCTCCCACCACGCGCTTTCTCGCATCCACACACGCTCCTTGCCAATAGAAACCTCGCCGTTGCTCCAGCCGCGTTCGAGCATCCAGCTCTCAATGCCGTCCCTGCCGTCTTTGCAACCCAAGGCAGAGTATCGCTGGACGAATTCGTCGACATCGAAATCCGCGGTGAAATCAAGGCTTCTGTTTCGTCGGTTGGCCCATTCAGGAAGCCTCCACGATCGAAGTTGGCGAGATACTGTGCCGGCCGACCAGGCAGAGGTAATGGTCGCAAGAGCGGCGAGTTGTGACGGGGAGTCGTCGGTAGGATGAAGAGACAAATGATACCACAGACGATTCGAGCCAAGGACTGCAGGCAGGTCGAATCTGCCGGCACGACCGAGATTGATGCCCTCGCCTTGAACAGGGAACAAGAGCTTCTTCAGAAAGCCGCCGTCCTCGGATGCGAAGGCAATCTTCTCGAGTACTAGCTCACGCTTCTCAAGCTCGTGTTGCCGCTCCCTGCCTTCTGGGCCCGTCATGATTCCCAGGTCGGGCGCAACCTCGGACACTGCCTGCTGCATCTCTCGCAAGACTGATGAGCCGGCGGGCGATGCCTGCACACCGTCTTCGATCATCTCGGCATTGATTCCCTGCGTATCGTCGAAGATGGAGCGCATTGACAAGGCTTTTCCGAGAGTTGTGTGGGCAACTTCCATGATAGTGACGGAGACAGTGTCTCCATTGTCCTCGGTCGACGTGGGAGTCGTCGCGCCACGGCCATCGACAGATTCGTCGGCTCTGATACGAACCATTTGTGCAGCAATGGCCACGTTGGCCTTGGAAATGACCCAGTCAACCAGCGACTCGTAGAGGCCCCCGACAAAGGTCCAGCGGTCCTCGGTGCTGCATTGGTTGAGCAGGGTGTCGGGCTCGATGCCTAGTAGGCCGCTGACATCCTCACATATGTCCTCTAATGCCTCAGACTCGATATTGTAGTCGAGCGTATTCCCAAGCTTCAGAAGCCCGGCGAGCGTAGAGATGAAGTCACGATGAGCAGAACCCTTGATGCCAATTTCCTTTAGCGCCCGGCGAAAGTCGTCGGCGGACGCAGCATCATCTGCCGTGGGGAGATAGGAGGGCGGATCGTAGGTTCCGGAGCGGGCCAAGAGAGTATAGGTGGAGGGACTTTTCAGTCCCAAGAACTCTCTCTCGGCAGGCGTCGATGCAGATGTCAGGAGGTAGTAGAAGGTATCAAACGCGCGGTAGCCTGCCTCGGACGGGATGTTGAGCAGGCCATTGACGGTGTCGAGGCCGCCTTGGGACAGGGCCAGTGATGCTGCAGTGAGGTTGCCGGTAAGATTCAGTGTCAGCGTGACGCCGAGAGCGGCCTGCCTGGGGGTAGAGGGATTGTAAGGCGTGACGCATCGAAGGAAGGGCTGGATGGCATCCAGAGCCTTGTAGAGAGTCGACGGGATAGCGACGGGGAAGCTGGTGAGAAAAGGACCCAGAACGGAAGGGGTAGATTGATGAAGTGAGCTATGGGCCAGTGTGAGCTCAACGAGCAAGTTTTGTTTCATTTTGTTGCCCGGACATACCTCAAGATTACGCAGCCGTCTTCAGCGCGTCGCCTTGCGTGCTCCCAAGCTCTCGTCGCCATGGCGGCGTCAATGGTCGGGCCATTCTGCGAGGCTGTGAGCCAAGTATTGACAACGAGGCTGGTGCTGGCATCGAGTTGGTGAGCCCTGGAGCTCAGATAGATGTTGTGGATGGCATTGAGGAGAGTCGTCGTCGAGACTTGAGCCGTCTGCGGCCCTCCGGAGCGTGGAGCGCCGAGAGACTCAGAGGCCATGGAGAACATGGACATTCGGTTCGCCATGTTTGACGGCGGCGAGGCCAGTGATGTCCTCGAGGGACAGTCACCGACAGTGTGCACTACGGCGCCTGGAAGGCCCCTTGCCGTCGTGGTTTGGGCGGGAACGAAGACGCCGAGGAAGAACAAGGCCTCGGTCGATATTGGGGTCGAAGGGATGTGACGACCAAGCCGTGTAGACGTTGTCAGGAGGCGATGGTCGGCACCGCGATGCTTCTCCTGTGTATGCTGGAGTCGGAGCCAACAGCTCCTGAGCGAGGACGTAGGGGGAGGAAGGGCTCAACGATAGGAAGGAAGCCGCCAAAGCGAGTGAGGCTGGCCCACCAAGGCTTCAAAGACAAAAATGCGACAGACGAAGAAGCCGTCGACGAACCTTTACGCAAGCAGATTTGATGTTTGGCCAGAGCTGGACGGTCCGTGGGAAAGACAAGACAGGAGAGCGCACACGATGCCAGCCAGCGAGTGTCCGGCGAGCGAAGTGGTCCGAAGATGCAGCCCGGGCACCACAGGGCGGCGCGACCCATCTTTTTGGCGCCAGGGGCAGGCGGTTAGGGGGGACCGGTTCGGGCAGTACGGATTAGGGGCTAGGGGCCGGTACTCCGCTGAGGGGCTCTGGCCAGCCCGTCATGCATGCCCTCCGCCGTCCACTGGTGGAGTGTGGCGGTTGCTCAGCTACCTCAACGTGTATGTCGGTCACTCAGCTGGCCTGGGAATGCCGCCCACATTGCCGCAGAAGATTCACCACGTACAGGTAGAGTTCTGAGAGTCGCCTTGGCCCCCACCGAGACGCGACCATGTACAGGTAGTCCTCGCAGTGTGCTGGGCAGACGGCGATGCCGACCGTGCAAAACGCGGACAGATGGAGCACGTCCTCGTACCTCCGAACGAGGAGCTGTGGCACCACATGCCAGGCCCTAACGTCGATCCCTGCGAATACGAGGGGGGCGAGCTGTGGCTCCCCACGCTTCCGGACGGCCAAAGTCAATCCCGGGGCCTCATTGGTGGATGGGCGACGAGCGGATGCGGCCGCTCGTGTCCAGGAGGCTGTGCTGGCGAGAGCTTAAAGATGCCCAGAATAACAACAGGAGTCGGGTCAATGCACTTGTGACTCGCAGCCGGCGGAGCAGCCACGGTGGCTATTTTGGACGCTGGCACCCGCTTGAATCTTTCTATATTACTTCGTACTCGCCTCGTGGATGCCCCTGCTTCTCCTTACCCCTGGGCTCCGCCATCTCCGGCTGTCCATTTGCGCAAGCAGCTGTGGGCGGCGGTTGGCAGGGGCCGTAGGGCCAAGCCGCAGGGGACGCGATTTTCTCTTGTCGTAAACCGTCGGGTCCCTTTGGGAACGTCAGGCGGTCCATCTCGATGGTTTGCTCGTATCGGTAGTGACCTACAATCAAACAAGCACCACCGACGAGGCCCTCCGCACAACCGCGGCTGCTGGCAGGTCAGCAATCGAATCGAATGCCTCGAAGTGTGAATGACAGGACTGTGAATGACATGACCCCTGGCGGACGACGAAGAAGAAATCGCGGCGGCTTGCGCGTGGCATGACCCTGGACTGCCGAACCACCGACGCTAGCATCGTCAATCCTGCCATCCTGCCGCGATATCACGCCGCGAGCCTGCGAGCACCCGTGCAGTGTACTCACGTACAACGGCCACAGAAAGCTTCAAGCCTGTTTCAACGCCCGTGTCTCGGGCCCTAGTGAGTCGTGCCAACGCCCCTGAGCTGCTCGTCCTGCCCGAGGCCGTACGAGGAGACCTCGCATGACACTGTCATGATTCTCGCTGCACCGTCATTGCGTGCTACGCGAGCAGGGGGCCCTGGCAAGAAATCTGTCTCGATTTGCTAGGCTGTGACCAGCGAGTCGGGCCCTAGGCCGTCACAGAGGACTGGTTCGTTCGCCTTCAATCCACATGGAAGCCAAGGCCCGAGGCCCAAGCGACACGCCCTGTTGCGAACCATGCGCGCCTGTAAATGGCACGAATACTCGTATGCGCCCTCGGCGGGCAGTGAAACCCAAAGAATCTCCAAGACGGAGCCACTGTCAACACAGGACCTTGCACGGAGAGAACACCCTCACATGCGCTGTGCACCTCGGCTGCGCCAGCCCAACAGCCATTCCCCGATGAATCATTCCCGCTTTGCAATATCCATTCCCCATCTCGCCCCAGTACCTTCAGACCAGTGCCAATGGCCCGTTACCTGTACTAACAAAGCCGCCACGGCCATGGGGCTGTCTGGCTGGTATGCGTGGGCGAGAGTGCGCTCCCGGTCTTCCCCGCCCGCCGGACCCTTCGGCGAGTTCCAGCAAGGGTCCCAAAGAAAACATCCATCCCCTTTCCATTGATGCTGCTAGGAAGAGCTGTAATTGTCCAACTACCACCGTCGAGACAGCGGCTGAAGTGATTCTTTGGTTTGGGAGCCCTTCCCTGGTGTCACTGCCTTCTCTTCACTCCTCACGCTCGCTTTTGTACCAGTGCATCCATACACCCTCCGTCGAGCCATCTTGTTGGCCGCATCAAGCATCGCTGCACCAGCACGCAGCCCGTACGATCGTGATATCCTCGAACTCGACGTCTCCCAAGACTTGCAGCCTGGCTCTTGCGTGCCGCCTCGACGCCTGATCGGGGGGCCACTGCTAGACTCGTGCCCATCATGGCCACGACTCTCCCTCCTTTGGGAGCTGGCAACGGAGGGGCCCATACCCAGAATTCGCTACCCTCATTACCAGCTCATCTTCAATCCGACACTCACATCACAGGACACCTGGCCAGCCGTTTCCACGTGTCCCTGCCCACCGCAGGATTGTCCTCCCACGGCCTCATCTCACTAAACACCTATACTTCGTCCACCAAGGGACCAGATGGCGGCAAGGTGGGAAGCGCAATGGCCGGTGCCGAAGACATGGCTGAACGCGCCTGGCTGAGGCTCGGTCATCGATCCGAGAATCAGTCCATCGTCTTCTTGTAAGTGGCCCATGGTCGCGCTTCATTGCTGTCTGCTCGGTTCTGACAAGGATTGTAGGGGCGAGTCTGGATCCGGCAAGTCGACCCTTCGCAACCATGTGCTTACGGCCCTTCTGGACAAGTCGTCTACACCATTGTCAACGAAACTCTCCCTAGCTGCCTATGTGTTTGACACGCTCACTACGACCAAAACCGCCACGACACCAACCGCGTCGAAATCTGGCCTCTTTTACGAGCTGCAATACGATACTTCGAGCACCACCAACCCCCTCTTGATTGGCGGTAAGCTGCTGGATCATCGTCTGGAGAGGAGTCGAATCGCAGACGTTCCCACGGGGGAGCGGAACTTCCATATTCTGTATTATCTTCTTTCGGGCACCAGCGAGGCCGAGAGGACCCACCTTGGCATCGACGTTACCAAGAGATGGAAGTATCTTGGGCATCCGACACAGCTCAAGGTCGGCATAAACGATGCGGATGGCTTTCAGCTATTCAAGAATGCGCTCAGGAAGCTCGAGTTCCCCAGGGGCGAGATTGCCGAGATCTGCCAAGTGCTGGCCAGCATCCTGCACATTGGGCAGCTCGAATTCGAGACGACCAGCAACACCAGCGCAACAGGCGATGACAGCGGAGGCTTCTCTCATGAGGGCGGCGTTCTAACCACAACGGTCAAGAACAAGGATGTTCTCGCCATCGTTGCCGCCTTTCTCGGCGTAAGCACCGGAGATCTCCAGAGCACTTTGGGCTACAAGACAAAGATGATCCACAAAGAGCGCGTAACGGTAATGCTTGACCCCAACGGAGCTCGTGCTCATGCCAACGAGCTGTCTCGAACCTTGTACGCCCTTCTGGTTGCCTGGATCATCGAGAGTGCCAACCAGAGGATCTGCGCTGCCGAAGAAAGCATCGCGAATACCATCTCCCTAGTTGATTTTCCCGGCTTTGCCCAACAGTCCTCAACCAGGTCGGCTCTGGACCAGCTGTTGAACAATGCAGCTACCGAAGCAATTTACAACATGACTCTCCACAACTTTTTCGACCGAAAAGCAGACATGCTCGAATCGGAAGAAGTCAGTGTCGCTCCCACGAGCTACTTTGACAACTCAGACGCTGTCAAGGGACTGCTGAAGCCTGGAAACGGTCTCTTGAGCATTCTGGATGATCAGACTCGACGGAACAGAACGGACATGCAGTTTCTGGAGAGCTTGCGAAAGCGTTTCGAGGGCAAGAATCCTGCCATAGAGGTTAGCGCCGCGACCGCCAAGTTGCCAGGCAGCAATTTCCTGACAGAGAACATTGCCGCCTCCTTCACCGTCAAGCACTTCGCCGGTGAAGTTGACTACCCAGTCAAGGGGCTGATCGAGGAGAATGGTGAAATAATCTCCGTGGATCTTCTCAACATGTTCAACTCGACCAAGAGCGAGTTTATCGCCCGGCTTTTCGGTCAAGAAGCTCTGCAGACCATCTCGCACCCGAACGAGCGGACTTCTGTGATGCAGGCAACGGTCAGTTCCAAGCCCATGCGAGCTCCAAGCGTCATGTCACGCAGGGGTACTCGCGCCAGAGCCACTGCGGCTCAACGACACCAGCTAGAGGCTATGGATCAAATGGAGCAAGGCAGCGATACCAAAATTCCCAAGAGCAGTAGCGGCAAGGCTGTCACGGAAGAGGGCGCCTCTGGACAGTTCCTCTCCTCCCTTGACAATGTCCAGAAAGCCGTGACGGATCCATCAACAAACGCATATTTCGTATTCTGCTTGAAACCCAACGACCGTCGCATTGCCAACCAGTTCGACAGCAAGTGCGTGCGAACACAAGTGCAAACCTTTGGGATCGCCGAGATCAGTCAGCGACTGCGCTCAGCAGACTTCAGTCTGTTTTTGCCGTTTGGCGAGTTCCTTGGGATGGCAGACGCCGAGACAATTCTCGTCGGCAGCGAGCGCGAGCGCGTGGAAATGGTCATCGATGAGAAGCGATGGCCCAGCAACGAGGTCCAGGTCGGCGCCACAGGTGTGTTCCTGAGTGAACGATGCTGGATGGAGGTTGCGCACCTCGGCAACAGTGGCACTGCACAAGCCCGGTTTGGTCTTCAATCCGACGCCGGAGACGGTGGCGATGGTCTCACCCCTGGAGACCACCTGCACACCTTTGGTGCCTCCAAGGAGCAGCTCTTGTCTGCCGGCGACACCCCCCTTATGTATGGTGAAAAGGCCAAGGGCGGTTATTTTGGCGGCGGCTCGGATGACACGCGCTCCGAAGCCGGTGCCTCTGCGCTGGGTGCCGGCGACATGTTCAAGAACCTCGACACGCGAGAACAGATGGCGGAGCGAGGCAACGAGAAGTCACTTGTGGAGGTCGAAGAGTTCAAAGACAGCCCAAGTCGCAAACGCTGGGTCTTCCTTGTCTACTTTTTTACCTGGTTCATCCCCGACTTTCTCATTCGATGGATGGGGCGGATGCCGCGCAAGGACGTCCGCATGGCCTGGAGAGAGAAGGTGGCCATCAACATGCTCATCTGGTTTCTCTGTCTTGCTGCCGCCTTCTTCATCGTCGGCCTCCCATTGCTCATCTGCCCCAAGCAAAATGTCTTCAGTGCCGAGGAGCTTTCGTCGTACGACGGCAAGGGCAACAACGGCGCCTACGTGTCCGTTCGCGGTTATGTCATCGACCTTGGAGCCTTTGCGCCTCACCACTATCCAAGATATGTGGCCAGCAAGAACTTGATAAAAGACTATGCCGGCAAGGACATCAGTGCGCTGTTCCCGTTGCAGGTCTCCGCCGTGTGTCAGAGCTCCACCGGCTCCATCAACGACGAAGTCACGCTGGACTACAAGAACACAAACTTTACTGGCTCGCCGGCCCTCATCAACAACCTCGACGTCAACGCCAAGTATCACGACTTCCGCTACTTCACCAACGACAGCAGGCCGGATTGGTATCTAGAGTCACTGCTGACGCTTCGGGGAGTCTGGGGCAAAGGCAAGATCGGGTATACGCCCGACTACGTATCCACGCTCGCCACCAGCAAGCGACAGAACATTGCCATCATCGGTAACAAAGTTTACGACATGACCACCTACTTCACTGGTGGACGAAAGATGCGCGCCAAGGCAGGGGAATCCCCCCCTGATGATCCTGATCTGGTCAATTTCATGGATCCTGCCGTTGTAAAATTGTTCGAGGTCAGGGCTGGCGGCGACATCACCAAGTACTGGGACGCCTTGGCCATTGGGACAGAGGCAAAGAATCGAATGCGGACTTGCCTTGACTACATCTTTTACGTTGGCGACGTGGACACCAGAAGCTCGATCCGCTGCAAGTTCGCGGAATATCTGGTGCTGGTCGTCTCCGTCATCATCGCCTCTGTTATCGCATTCAAATTCTTCGCTGCGCTGCAGTTTGGAGGCAAGAACCTACCGGAGAATCTCGACAAGTTCGTCATGTGCCAGATTCCGGCGTACACCGAAGACGAAGACTCCCTCCGCCGTGCCATCGATTCCGCAGCTAGGATGCGCTACGACGACAAGCGCAAACTCCTGGTCATTATCTGCGACGGAATGATTATTGGTCAAGGCAACGATAGACCGACGCCTCGAATCGTACTCGACATCCTTGGAGTCTCCGAAACCGTTGACCCCGAACCGCTCAGCTTCGAATCGCTCGGAGAGGGCCAGAAGCAGCATAACATGGGCAAGGTATACTCGGGTCTGTACGAGGTTCAAGGCCACATTGTCCCCTTCATGGTCATCGTCAAGGTTGGCAAGCCGTCCGAGGTTGCCCGTCCCGGTAATCGCGGCAAGCGAGACTCGCAGATGATCCTTATGCGATTCCTTAACCGCGTTCACTACAACTTGTCCATGAGCCCGCTCGAGCTGGAGATGTATCACCAGATCCGCAACATCATCGGCGTCAACCCCACCTTTTACGAGTTTATGTTCCAAATCGATGCCGACACGGTGGTCGCCCCGGACTCGGCAACACGCATGGTGGCAGCGTTCCTCAACGATACCCGCCTCATCGCCTGCTGTGGTGAGACTGCCCTGACCAACGCCAAATCTTCCTTCATCACCATGATTCAAGTTTACGAGTACTACATCTCGCACAACCTGTCCAAGGCGTTTGAGAGCTTGTTTGGATCCGTCACCTGTTTACCTGGCTGCTTCTCCATGTACCGAATCCGTGCCGCTGAGACTGGCAAGCCCCTCTTCGTCAGTCGCGAGGTCGTTGAGGCGTACTCGACGATTCGTGTCGACACGCTCCACATGAAGAACCTCCTGCACCTGGGTGAAGATCGATATCTCACAACGCTGCTGCTCAAGTATCACTCCAAGTACAAGACCAAGTACCTCTTCTCAGCCCATGCCTGGACCATCGCTCCTGATTCCTGGGCCGTCTTCCTCTCGCAACGGCGTCGGTGGATCAACTCGACAGTGCACAATCTGATTGAGCTTATTCCTATGAACCAGCTCTGCGGCTTCTGCTGCTTCAGCATGCGTTTCATTGTCTTCATCGATCTGCTCAGTACCATTGTTCAGCCGGTCACGATTGCATACATTGCTTACCTGGTTGTACTCGTCGCTACAAAGGCCACCGTCGTGCCTACTACTGCGTTCCTCTTGCTCGGCGTCATTTACGGTCTGCAAGCCATCATTTTCATTCTGCGTCGCAAGTGGGAGATGGTCGGCTGGATGATCCTCTACATACTGGCCATTCCGGTCTTCAGCTTTGGCTTGCCGCTTTATTCCTTCTGGCACATGGACGATTTCAACTGGGGCAACACGCGTGTTGTGGCCGGCGAGAATGGCAAGAAGGTTGTCGTCACGGACGAAGGCAAGTTCGATCCCAACTCGATTCCCCGCAAGAAGTGGGAAGAGTATCAAGCAGAGCTCTGGGAGACGCAGACGTCGCGCGACGACACGCGCTCCGAGGTTTCCGGCTTTAGCTACGGCACCAAGCACCCTGGAGTCGTGTCCGAGTATGCCTACCCCAGCCGACCAGATTCCACAACAGGCTTCGCAGCTCAGCCTGCCTCGATGCTTCATCTGCCTTATGACTCCCGCAACATGTCGGGGATGTCGCTTGCTGCTTCGGAGATGGGCGGCAACCGCATGAGTCACTTTGGCGGGTCACAATTCTTCAACCCCGAGGACATGGTGGGCCTGCCCAGCGACGATGCTCTGCTGGCCGAGATCCGAGACATACTGAGGACGGCGGACCTGATGACGGTCACGAAGAAGGGGATCAAGCAGGAGCTGGAGCGGCGCTTCGACGTGCCATTGGATGCGAAGCGAGCATATATCAGTAGTGGTACGTGTCAATTCCCTCCCACTTCCGCAGACTGCGCTCGGTACTGACCCGTGGATTGCAGCAACGGAGGCCCTTCTTTCAGGCCAGCTTTGATAAGGAAGACATATGAGCCGTGGCCGTGAGCGTCACCTTGTTTTTGTTTTTGTTGCTTACCATTGTAACGTCTTGGGTACAGGCGAAGAACTGGATGAAGACCAACTAACTGACTGGTCACGAGATCGTGGCTTGCTGGGCATCTGGCATAAAATATTGCATAATCTGGGACCCGGAAACTGGAACGGGAGTGTGAGTCGAATCGACACAGACAGGGTTAGAAAGGAAAGCGTTTGTTTTCCCCAGTTTTGGTGTCTGTTTGGTCTAAATGAACTTTACGTGTACAGACAGGTGGGGAATTGATACCGTTTCGCCGACTTTGATGTGAAAACGATGGACACTTGCCCGGTCGCCGGATTAAGCGATGATTCGCCTCTGTTCGGTCTAGAGGGCTCGCATCAAGCTGCGACAGGGCCTCGCAAATGGTATGCAGAGATCAGCTTTGGACTGTGCAGATTGATCTTCCAGATGTGCAGTTGAGCTCGCCCAGTAGTAGATAGCCCTAACGCTCCGGCTGAATGGGAAATCATGGTTTGGAAAGTAGTCATTTGTGATTCGCTTTCTATCGTTGCAAAATGCCTCCGAGCAGCTTTTCTATGCCTCCGTTGCTCCAAGCCGCGACCCGTTTTCGATCACACGTCTCCCACACCCGCTTCATCAGCCCTTCGTAGACGGCAGCGTCCTCTCGCGTGGCACAGGCTGCTCGCTGGGCATCCAGCCAGCTGAGCACGCCGAATCTCGTAATGAGAGTGCTACTGCCGGCGTCAATACACGTGGCCCGGTAGATGATCTTGAGGATCCTGTTGCGGAGGCTAGACCTCAGGTACGGGTTGCTGCCCAGAGCCAGAATCTTCTCAAACCATTTCTTCTTGTGGAAGACACCAAGGTCAAAAGGCGTCTTGAGACTGTCCAGGAGGTACGTGAGAAGCCACGCAAGCTCCGCATAGTACTTGTCGTCTTCGGACGGCTCCCCATGAAGGATGTCGTGGGCCAGCGGCAGCTTCTCCAAAGACCAGACTGGGCTTCGGGTGAGGAAGGAGTTGACCTTTGGATACAGAGCATGCAGAGGATTCCTCAGAATTTCCAGGGAATGGATTGCGAACGCCGTGAATGCCGAGGGAGCTGGTCCTGTCTCAACCTGTGCCCTGGACGACTCGGCAAGCTCTGAAAGGAGCAGCCATATCTGCGTATTCTCCTCGTAGGATGAGTCCTTGATCTGAGCAGCCATCTTCAGGATATTGGTCAGGGCCTCTTTGCGAATGTTTGTGTGCTCCGAGGTGAGGAGACGGATGAGGCCCACTGCCCATCCGTCCTCAATCCAGTCTTCGGCGCTTTTCGAGGTCCATTTGACGAGAGCCGCCGTGTCGACATCCTGTGAGAAGGGTGTATGCAGAAGATCCTGCAAGCTGGATTCACTTAGAGCAGATTCGCCTCCATTCGCAGTCTTTGCACTAGGCTTGCCATCGTCCAGATCTAGTACGGCTCTTTCCAGCAGCTCAACCTCACCCGCATCCCCCAAGCCGGCCAGCTTGGGCTTGATCGCCGACAGCTGGTCGCGGACTTTTCGATACAGTGCTTGAAATAGAGGACTTTCCCCTTCCCAAATGTAGCAAGCATTGAAATAAATTGAGAGATGCCGCACAAGAGGACGGAGGTTCTTCTTTTCTCCCGAGCTCGTTGCGTATGGCAGCTGTTCAACAATTGCCAGGTTGAGTAGTGACGAGAGTCGGGTGCCAGTTGGCTGATTGTGCTCCACCAGAAGAGTTTCCATTTGATCAATGTATTTGATAGGGGATGTTGCACAGCGGGCCACGCAATTGTCCAGGAAGCCCCAGACAATCCCGGCGTCCTTTTCTCCAACCTCGTCGACGGTGCATCGTAGAGCTCCAAGCAAAGGCTTTAGACCTGCGGCATCGGAGACAAGTTGGTTCTCGACAGCGATGTCGGCAAGGACGATTCGAAGCTGATGATTGGGAGTGTCCCGATCACCACCGCAAAGGACGCGAAGAAGGGCGGTAAATGCTGATAATGACGCTCCACCACCCAGGCCCTCGATCTTTGCAAACCACCTCATGCCGGGAGAGTAATTAGCAATAGATACGAGATTCTCTAGCTCCATCATGCTCAACGCTTTCGTGCCTGGTTCGTAGTCGTTCTGATGCAGGTCCTTGAGAACTGTCACGAAGAGTGGT
The DNA here is from genome assembly GCA_024340015.1 of Tolypocladium ovalisporum. Classification (NCBI taxonomy): domain Eukaryota; kingdom Fungi; phylum Ascomycota; class Sordariomycetes; order Hypocreales; family Ophiocordycipitaceae; genus Tolypocladium; species Tolypocladium ovalisporum. Next base: position 21,489 of record JALHBZ010000091.1, read on the forward strand.
GACACGTCAAAGTTCGCAGCAAGAGCTACTCGAGGAATGACCTCGTAGTAGAGCCGCAACAGACGACTGACCAATGTTTTATGGAGCGAATTCTCTGATGGAATGGTCTTGTAGCACCGGACAATCTCCTTCATGTCAGGTATCCGTTGGCAAAAAGCGCCAACCAGGCGGCCAGCCGCCTCTGACCACACCGAGTTCCGGTGCCGAGACAAGCTCGACTCGTGCATCTTGAGTGCCACGGCGAGCTTGTCGAGGGCCGCAACAAGGATCCTCGTGGCGAAGAAAGACGTCAGATGTGACTTGGGCGTCAGACATCGGATTAAAACCTTTTGGTTGATGGCGGGAGGGATGATATTGTCTAGAAGGACAGACGTAGGAGGGGGAATGTTCGCAAAGCGTGTTGCATCGCCGAATGAGGGGGGGAGGGGTATTCTCATGGTGTCGAAGAGGAAGGCGGCATATCCGATCCAGGTCATTGAGAGCTTTGGTTCAAAAGTGAATGAACGATTGTTGTAGAAGTAGTCGGCAATCAGCTCGGGCGCGGCGGTAAACATTGCCACCAGGAGTTCGCTATGCTTCAAGCTGGACCACGGCCGAAGCTTGCCTGCAAATTCGGACAAGACAAAGTTGAAGACGGGAACCCCATCGCGGAATCGACCTTCCCAAGGATCACCGCTGCCGCCCCCGTGGCCCTTGGACGAAAGGCTCGAATGCTCGTCATCAGACTCCTTTGGATAGAGGCCCTTGTACGTGTACAAGACACCGGCATTTGGCGTCGTGCAGATGAACAAGAGGAACTCGTGGGCCTTGTCACTCACTCTAGCCCTGTCGTCCGTGTTTTCGGCCGGGGTCGTGTAGCTGTAGAGAGCCAATATTCGCACGAGGAATTTGGTGTTGAAACTCTTGAGCTTGACTTCTCGAGGGATCTTGGTGTCCATGAGCACGTGAGTTTTCAGAGTGTCCAAGATCTCGAGGACCAAATGAGGCGGGTCGCTTCGGATCATGTAGGTCAGATGAGACAGAAGCTCCTTCTGGGACAAGAGCTCCCTTCGTCCTTCAGAGTGCAGATACTTGAGGCAGCTCAAGAAGAAGCGAACGGCATTGGTCCTCACAGAAGCCTTGCGCGGATCTTCCTGCCCATCCCCGGTGTGCCCAATCTCTAGATTTCTCGCGAGCGCGGTAAAGGTTTGGGCTCTCGCCCGAGCGATCTTCTTGGCGTACGCGCCTCCGTCCAAACAGACGGCTTCGCGCAAAAGGCGCAACGTGGGCGAGAGAACAAAGCCCTTTGACTTTTCCGAAGACAGGTTCTTTGACAGGGATTTGAGTTGTCTCTCCTGGAGAAGTGTCTGACAGACGCCGAGCCCATGAGGAACCAATTGGAGCGACTCGGAGACTGCGTGGAGGAGCAGGGCAAGGACCACAGCCACAGACGACATGACACCATCGTCGTTGACCTGAGCGGCAAAGGACCACATCTCCATGATGTCGTTGAGGAAGACGGCATCTTCGCCCGAGTCCCGCGGCTTGACCGCCTCTAGATAGTCTCTCACGATGGCGAGCTTCGCTTTCCGGTCGCCCTCGCCCGAGATTGCATCGTCGAGGAGCTTTTTGAACGACTGGAGGCCTGCAGCGTGATGGTTAGCCATGCGCAGGCGACAGATGTGCAGCAAAGGTGGGAATACACACCATGCCGTGCCCGTCGGAGGTCCTGATCGAAGGCCAGCAGGCTGCGCAAGTGCTCGGCCGACTCGACGTCCTCGCCAGCGGGAGCCTCATGGACAATCTTCTGTCGCTTGCGAAAGGCGGCCGCTCCATCGGCACCGCCGGCAGAAGCTCTCTTGCCCATGTCGAGAGCTGGAGCTAGGGCGAATTCCTGTCACGACGTTGCAACGAAATGCACCGCTGCGGTCACCTGGCTCCAGTATTCAATCCCAGGACTTTGTGAAGTACTGCCGCGCCTCACCGCGGCCCCGCCCGCCCCATTGGGTAACATGGCGACGCAGGCGGGAGGCTTGCAGGCACCCCAAGTCGGGCTTCCTATTGGCTGCCTGGTCATGGCCGTGTCGGAGCGTTTCTTTGGCCACGAGAGCCTCGACGACCTGAGACAAACAGGATGGCTCTGCTCCCACATCAGCGCTTGCTGGTGGACCTTGGATGAGTTTGCTCGACACGAGCGGCGCCACCGAACCGCAGCAGAGCTCCAGACCACCCTGAGGATTATCATGTGCCCCTCCACGCCTGCGCAGATGGAGCAGACGAGGAGCCCTGGTGGTGCTCCATCGTGCGCAAGGGGGGTGTCGTCTTGTGTTTATTCTTGGCCCAGAGGCAAACTCACGACACCATCATGAGCGGCGCCCTCGGGAGTGCCGCCTCGTGCGCTGTGCTGCACCATCCTAGGGGGAATTCGGGTCCCATACGACGGAGAGACGCAGCACCCAATGTCGCTCTCACATGCGCGGCGACGTCTCGTCTCGTCGAGCCGTAGCCTGCTTTGGCTGCCAAGTGGCGGGTTCGCGAGGAGTGCGAGCAGGCAGCGCGCAATCGAAACACGAATCTCGCGGGCAGATGACGAGGTGGGAAGCCGAGCACGCGGCGTCCAATGCCGACGAACCATCCCATGGCCTTGGGAACCATTCGTGGCGAGGCGTGCGGCGGCTGTGTTGACGGTCATCGTGCTCGTAGTCCGCATCTGGCACGCCGTCAACAGCCACAGGCCAATGCAAGACATCGACTCGCTGTCCGGGCCCGGCCATCTGACGCCGCCAGTGGGTCCCTGCAGTCTGGTGTGTGGCGCCGGCAGACCGCCAGCTGCGTGCTAAGCGCCGACTGGCCGGCCTCGTGAAAGCACCGGCCTATCACATCCAACCATCACGCACCTTCATCATCCAGGGCTGCTGCCGCCCACTGAGGCGGCGAGCCCTTTGTTCCTGGGAGTCGCGAAGGCTTATTTGGGCCACAATGGCCCCAGGGTCGGGTCAAGTGAGCTCGGTTGGGTTCTCTTACCCTTTCTTCCCTCACTAGACGGACCTGCCCTTTGCTTCTCTTGCCGTTCTTTCTGATGCTTCTCTTACACGGAATCGCTGGTCCTTCGTTTGCCCACTCACTCGTTTTCCACACTCTCGGCATGACGCCCAACTTTGTCTGTTGAGCATCGGACAATCCACTGGCGCCTCTACTGCGGATCCTGCGTCAAGACTGTTGTTCCCCATTGTCATGTGCTGTGCACCGCTCACTTTATGCTTTAAAGGCGGCCTGCGTAGTGGTAAGTACTCAGCCCTTGTGGTCCCAAGCTCATACACGAGAATGAACCAACAAGGCTTACTTATGGGCCAAGACAACGAGAAACCGCCGTTTTCTATGGTGGTACACGATCAGCCATCCTACCAGCCTAGACCCGTGGCAGTGCCCGGGACCGAGTCTTTTGAGCTTCCCTGGAGGGAGCGAATGTCTAGAAAGCGTGCTGGGCCACAGCACCATGCTTTCTCAGGGAGAAGTCGGCTCTGGTCAGATGCATCATCGCGCCGGCCGCTGATATCTGTACCATCAGAGTTTCGCCATTTGAACTCTGGATCTTTCCAAACCCTTCGGGGGCATCTTTCTCCGTGTCATCGAAGAGAGCCTTGTTCGCAGGATGAAGCCTCGCCACAGCCTTTAGAGCTGAGCATATATATGCCAGATGAGAACACACCACCAGTTTCGACGCACTTTGAGCGCCATGGCACTGTCACGCCGCCCCCACCGCCCTACTTCTCGGGCCGGGCTGACGACGACCACCCCTTGCTGCGTCAAAGGAGCTATTCGTCCATGTCATTCCACATTCCACGTCGGCAAGTGATGGAGAGCTCTCCCTCGACCGTCCAAGGCGAATCGCCGCCACGGATTCCGCCAAAGGCTTTGGGCCGATCTCGCGCATATACCGCACCGGACGTGGAAGCTATCAAAGAGCGGGTTGCCAGTGCCATGATCGAGGCGGAACGACTACAGCAGCAAATTGAAGACGTCATTGAGCGCCAGAGCCTGTATGCCATGAGTCGGCCGTCGACTTCGCACTCAACGGCATGCACAATGGCTGGTGAGAACGACCGGCTCGTCCATATTGTTGCGACACGAACTGATGAGCTTCTTCTGCAGAACTGGCGCCGATGCCTTCGATTCCGGCCCTCCCACCAACGGCCCCGTCGTTTGCCGAACGGCTCAATGCCGAGCTCGATCGGCCGCACACGGCACCGATCAAGTCGGACACTTGCATTACCGATCGGGTGAAGAATCTAGATGGTTCATCTGTCCCTGCTGAGAGGACGATGCGAGCACGCCGAGATCAGCGACCGCTGCCACCGCCCCTACCCCTCGTGCTTCGACCGCCGCTGCGCAAGAAGAAGTCTTTCTCTCGTGTATCTACGTGGCTATTCCCGGGCGCCGAACAAGACAGCGACGCGAGCAACAATTCGATCACAACCGACCCGCGGCCAGTAAAGGGAAGTGAAGGGTTCTATCAGTGTCTTGTTGCCGACGGACCTCAGGGTCGGGAGAGTCTCGATTCTCTCGAATCTACTTCGACACTCGAAACGGACGACGAGCAGCGCACGGCGCCGACGACCTGGTCACCGGGGAGCACGCCTGTGACAAGGCCAGAGGCGGCACCGCGGATTGGGCGAAATGCCAGGCCTGGCAAAAGGGAGCAAGATCCAACATGTGTGTGAGAGTGAGGAGCCGAGAGGAGGGACGAGTGTATATAAGAGAACTCATCACGACTTGATACCACTGGATGTGTATAGTACGGGTAGCATGCGTGCTGGAGACGCAATCAGCTTACCTTGTACTTCACATCTGATAGAGCACGAGGGCAGCGACATGGAAGCACAGATAGGCTGCGTCGAGGTATTTCCTGGGCGACAAATTGAATTTTGCATTGACGTGTTTGACAAGCTTCGAGATTGGAAATAGCTGAGGAGGTCTATATTTGCCCATGAAAATAACGAACAGGTATCGTAGACTTGCAGGACCATAAGGTGCCTTTACCTTACCTTGCTGGGGAAGTTGCCCATGGGGCCTGCCGTGCGCCTTGAGAGCACCCTGAGGCGGCCGATGAGACTGGGTACCTTATTAGCATGTCACACGTGAGATTGATTGCCCAGCGTCGACCATTTGGCTATGCGCAGGCTGCTGCTGCCTAAGGTACCTAGGAATCATCTTCCAGAAGTGATCGTCTCATTCATCGGGCTCGTCTACGGAGTCTGCATGTTGGTGCGCTGATCGAGCTGTTACAGTATTAGCAAGGCGAGACAGGGTTTGCCTGCTAGCGCACCGAGCGTGCGAGTCGCGCTCACACTCACCTGCGTCTCGTCACCGTTGCGCTGTAACAGGCGACGGCCCAGGATCGCGTACGGGGCGCGACCTGCCTGCACTGCAACACCCTGGTCTGGTATTGCGCAACCGCGCATTGCGTCAGGCCGAGGGGGCGCGCTGCGCAGAGATGCTGCGCGTGAGCACCAGAGGCCCACCGCCTCCCAACTACAAACACCCGCTCGACACGGTTGTGCCCGTGAGCTGCACAGCGGCCATGGTGCTGTCCGGCATCTTGGCCTCCTCGAAGGGAGTGATGCGCAGCAACAGCAGCTACCAGTACAGCGCCGTCCCAGAACCTGCATCATCGCAGCCGTATCCCTCTCAGCGCCATGTCGATGAGCGCGAGAGGCGGACGAGGCTTCTCAAGCTGTCCGCAGGGGCCATGGTGCTCTTTGCCATCTTCGTCGTTGCAGCCTTCTATGGGTACGCCCCTCCTATTACGTTGATGCGCGAAGGACGCTTACTCATATGTCTACAGGCAGAGTGCATCGTGGCCGTCGGACGGATGTGAGATCGCGGGACAGTGTACTGGCATCTCGCCGCACACCTGGGGACAGTACTCTCCCTTCTTTTCGGCCCCGTCCGGAATTGACGCAGCGACGCCTGCCGGATGTGAGCTGACGTTTGCCCTTGTGCTCTCCCGCCATGGCTCGCGGTTCCCGACGGCAGGCAAGGCAACGGCCTACAGCTCGTTGATCGCTCGCATACAGAGCTCGGTGATGCACTACGGCGCGGGCTACGAGTTCATCAGGGACTACGCTTTCGACTTGGGAGCCGACGACCTCACCCCCTTTGGCGAGGAGGAGATGGTGGACTCTGGCGTAGCCTTTCATCGGCGTTACGAGATGCTCGCAACGGGCGCGGATCCCTTCGTTCGGGCGTCTGGAAACGACCGCGTCGTCATGTCGGCTCAGAACTTTACGCAGGGATTCTACGCGTCCCAAGGCAAGAGTGACGCCGACCACCTGGCGAAGATCCTCGTCGTACCAGAGAGTGCGGGCTTCAACAACACGCTAGACCACGGCGGGTGCCCGGCATTCGAGAGTGGGCACGAGCCGGACCTGGGGGCTGACAAGCAGGACAGGTGGATGACGATCTGGGCGACCCCTATCATGACGAGGCTGAATGGCAAGATGCCTGGAGCAAACTTGACGCTCCAGGAGACGGTCTTCATGATGGACCTCTGTCCGTTCAGTACTGTAGCCAGGCCCAACGCGACTAACAAGTCAGACTTTTGCAGGCTGTTCTCACAGGAGGAGTGGCGAGGCTACGACTACTTTGAGACGTTGGACAAATGGTACCGCCATGGTCGCGGCAACCCGCTGGGACCTACGCAAGGGGCTGGCTACGCCAACGAGCTCATCGCGCGGTTGACGGGCAAGGCCGTCGAGGACCACACATCGACCAACTCGACTCTCGACTCATCGCCCGAGACGTTTCCTCTCGACCGTCAGCTGTACGCAGACTTTAGCCACGACAACGCCATGATCTCTGTGTATGCCGCGCTGGGGCTGTACAACAGGACCGACGACCTGCCCGTGACGCGGAAGCTGTCGCCATACAAGACGTTTGGCTTCTCCGCGTCGTGGACGGTCCCCTTTGCGGGACGCATGTACGTGGAGAAGATGCGGTGCGGCACGGGCGACGAGGAGCTCGTCAGGATCCTCGTCAACGACCGCGTGGTGTCGCTCCAGGGCTGCGGTGCCGACGAGCTGGGACGGTGCACGGTTGGCGACTTTGTGGCGGGCTTGTCCTTTGCGAGAGCTGGTGGGCTGTGGGATGCGTGTTTTGCTTGAAGGCGAGACTTTATGAAGCAGCGCGTGTAATGCCCGATATGATTCTACGTACGGTACATAGATGGCTGTAATCTGGGCGGGTACATTGAGGCCAACATGGAGCGTCCCGAGAACAAACAGATCGAGTATCTAGGAAACGAGGATGATGAAGCAGACGGGCTTCTTGCAGCCCAAGCATCTGCTGGCCAGGCTTTTATGTTGGTGCCTTGAATCTGAAGCTTGCGTCGCGGCCGCCACGTCATGGCGGTCCATGCGTTGGTGAAGGTTCCCAGCCAGACAAGCCCTCTGGCCCGCGATGGCGGTGATGGGCCATGGCGGCTTTTAGTGGGTGCAGGCGACCCTGGCCGCTAACCAACAGCCTGATGTCAGCACCCCCGTCACGCTCCACGAGTCCACGCCATCGCATCCTGAAAGCAGGCGACTTCCAAACGAGGTCCTGCGTGTGCTCTACATCGCCTCACTGCCTCATTTCGCTCTCCGCCTCTTCCTTGACACTGGATTTGACCTCTTGGATGCTCAGTCTGCATCGTGCGCCCGCGCCAGTCTCGGTCACAACCTAGAGCGAATTGCGCATCATGGTGTCCACGGCTGGAGGCATTGTCATTGCCATCATCGTGCTGGTCGTCGCAGCGGCCGGCGGCTGGGTTGTCTTTACTCAACTGCGCGCGCGCAGGCTCGGCGTAAGTCTTTTTCCCTTGCCCCCCTTGCGGCTTTGTATTCCTAGAGGCTGCGAGCGATAATGGCTCTCGCGCATTGAAGAGCACTCGGCTTACCGGACGCATCCGTAGCTGCCACCACCGAGCCTGTCTTCCTACCTGCCTTGGCGACACTCAGAACCAAACGCATACGGCCCGCCGCGGCCAGCGCCCGGTGGCGTAGTCGGTTGGGTCAATGACCAGGCGCGAAAGTTCAAGAACCGCAATAATCGCTCCGCCGGCGGCGCATACGAACAGCCTCTGCATGGCAGCGGCGGCGCTGGCGCGCCTCGCGGCGCACGTCGCGGCTTCGGGCCCCTGGATCCAGACGAGGCGTGGGACGCGCGTGTCGGCCACGAGGCGGACGGCTACGGTTACTACGAGGAGCAAGAGCTAAGTGGCACTGGCGCCGCGCGCAACACCGAATACACCGGCGCGGGCGGCTCCAGCTACGATATGAACCTGGCTGCGACGTCCGCCCCCCACTACGGAGAGGACGAGGACAGGGGCCGCTCGGCGCTGCGTAGCAATGCGAACCATTGGGCGGGACACAAGAACCCGTTTGACGACGATGGCGAGGCGAGCCTTCGTGAGAGGAGCCCACGGCCCATCGACACGGCAACGGCACAGGAGCACAGGCCGAATAGAGACCCCGACAGTGCTGGAAGCAGCCCTACCGAGAGGAGATCTGTCTTCAGGGAGAACGTATGAGAGCAAGCAAGAGCTGGATGACGAGGGATTGGACGCGGGGGCGCCTAGAAAGCTGCGATGGCACCAGTTGAGCTCGCTGCGGAACCCGTCTCCAGAAGGCATACGGAGAAAAAGTGGCGATGGGCTTGGGAGTATTCTTTTCTTGCTGCGTGGGAGCCAACTGGCCTCTGTGCGGCTGAAGCCTTTCATGTGGAACGAATTGTAAGGTGTCCCGAGGATGCTACTGTACTCTATTCATTGCTCAAGGGCGTAGCCAGGCTGGAGTCTCTTGGGTCGAGGTGGGCATGGAGAAGCTCTTGGTCATCTATTTACTCATACGTCGAATCTCGATTCAAAACTCGGAGCCAATCGCATAAGTGACGGGAGCAGCAAAGCAGTCGAGTTGTAGAATTGTGATGTATGGCAGGCTCGGTGTCTGGACCTGGGAGTCTTGAACAGGCCCAAGTTCCAACAGGGCGACTCGAGACCCTCCGCAGGAGTAATCGCCAAATCTACTACGGTAGTATGAGCAAACAGCCCACGCGGTGCAGACTTGGTGCGAAAGGTCCAGACGCCTTCATTGTCTGATATGCGACCTTTGTCTGTGCGCTCTTCCTTGACCTTTGCTCCCGGTGTCAATGAGTCTTCTAGACGACAGTCAGTGACCCTCTTCGTCTCCAACCACATTGCTCTCTCGGACAAAGTAAAACGAAGGGCTCAGCATGTCCTCCGACTGTGCGAGCCCAGTTGCACCAGGCACGCCTTCACCGTCCAAGAGGTCCCAGAACAATCAAGACCCCTGGCAACGGTCCACGCCCCGTACAAGGCCTGGGACGGGAGGCGAGCGGGTATTTCAGATGGAGCACCCCGCCAAAGCTACCCCTCCAACCACGACCTCTACGCCACACTTCTCTCTCCCCTCTGCCTCTCGCTCTGTCGCTCAACCAACCTGCAGCTTACCAGGGGCAGCATCATTGGTTCGCTCTCGTGTGAGACAGTCGAAAGCTTTGGTTCTTCGAGAAGCATTCGCTCGACGAAGCAGCAGCAGCAGCAGCAGCAGCAGCCATGGCGGACCTCGACCTTCAGGCCGTCCACGACGCGATGGTGGCGCTGGCCTACGAGGCCGGGCAGGTCATTCTCGCCGCCAACCCAGCCGACATTGACACGGGCACTAAACTCAACTGTATGTAAACCTCCGATGAGTCAATGCTGCCTTGCTTATGGCTCAGGAGATGGCTCTGGAGCAGTGCGCAGGAATCAATGGCTCGTTACTGACCCGTGCAACCCTGGCAGCCGTCGACATTGTCACCGAGGTGGACAAGGGCGTCGAGAAGATGGTCTCGGAACGCCTCTCCGCCGCCTTTCCCTCGGTCGCTTTCATGGGTGAGGAGACGTACACGCCTGGCATGAAGCTTGGACCCGAGCCCACCTTCGTCGTGGACCCGATTGATGGTATGTCGCAGCACCCTTGCCGGCGACGCCTGCACCATCTGCTTACGCTACAACCCTAGGCACCATCAACTTTGTCCACTCTCTTCCAGCCGCTTGCATCTCGCTCGGCCTCGCCATCGAACGCTCTCCCGTCGTTGGCGTCATCTACAACCCGTGGCAGGACCTGCTCTTCACCGCCATCAAGGGCCGCGGCGCTTACATGACGCGCATCAAGGGCACCACCCCGCGCAAGCTGCCGCTGGCCCAGAACCCCCGGCCCCTCGAGGGACTCGGTTCTTCGCTCGTGGGCGTGGAGTGGGGCTCTGGCCGCGACGGACCCAACTTTGAGCTCAAGACGGACGTGTTCAAGAAGCTGGCGGCAAGCAAGGACACTGGCGGTTCGATGGTGCATTCGCTGCGATCCATGGGCTCGGCGGCGCTTAACACGGCTGCCGTGGCCGCGGGTCAGCTGGATGCCTACTGGGAGGGCGGCTGCTGGGCGTGGGACGTCTGCGCCGGCTGGTGCATCCTCAACGAGGCCGGCGGCAGGATGGTGAGCGGCAACCCTGGCGATTGGAACCCGGCGCTCGAGGGCCGAGTCTACCTCGCCGTGAGGGGCGCGCCGAGCGGGCAGGGGGAGCTGGTCAAGGAGTTCTGGAACGTCATTGGAGACCGAAAGATGGACTATTCCGTCTAAGGAGGCTGGCTGGTGGCAGCATGAGCAAGGTCAAGCGCGGCGTCGAGAGACTGCCATGATTTATGCGGTGGTTGTAGAGCGACCACCTACTAGACATCCTGATGTGCTGATGAGCAACTAAAGCATCCAAAAATGTGATGCCTTTTCATTCGACTTGATCAACTTAATCATCCTTCCGACTACCTTGTGCAATGTCGACCGCATGCGCCTGACTTCCGAGGGCACTCGGCGGCGTGCAGCTCCGGTGGTCTTGGCCCGACATTCATTATACTTTGCTTTGAAACGCGAGCGAACAGCGACCCGCTGCCGAGGGCTGTTGGCTCGAATATTTGCAGGGTGCGTTCTGCCAAAGCGCTCTATCGAGTGCTCACAAGTCGCACAGCACATGACACCCTGCGCACGACAGCCGAGGCCACTGGAGTCTTCGTGAAATGTTGTTGTTTTGGTTCCTTGCAAAGACAGTCACCAACGCCCAAATTTGTCCCTTCAGAATTCCTACACGTCTCAGCCTTAGTTTTCCGCCTTGATATCAACCTTCTTGGCAGCCGGAGCACCCTCTCCGGCACCGTCGCCCTCGCGAGACCGCTTGCCAGTCGTCTCCTCCGCAGTCGATTGGATGTGAGGCTTAGAACTAGACGAAGTGTTAGTCGGATGAAGGCACGGGGGCGCAGCTTCAGAAAGCCAAAATGGGAGATTCATACTCGTTGCCATTATCCCGGCGCTCGCCGCCGTTGTCCCGGCGGTTGTCTCGGTCCCTGCCGCCACCATCGCGACCACCGCGGCCACGACCACCGCCCCGGCCTCGGCCTCGGAATCCCCGGCCGCGGCCGCCACCGCGACGGTCCTGGAAGCCGTGCTTCTGGTCGTTGTCGCGACGCTTCTTCCAGTCGTCAGAATCACCGCGGTTGCCCCGGTGATCCCTGTCCTTGCCTCCCTTCTTGCTGCTATCCCTCCCCTCGAAGAACTTCTTCTGAGACTGGCTGTTGGGCTCCAGCTTGCCCTGGCGGATGAGGTCGCTCTTCTCGTCGCAGTAGGCTCGCTTGGACATGATCTTGAGCTCATGTCCCTTGTAGGTAGGCGCCGGGTCCGTCTCGATGAACTTCTTGGCAGTCTCTTCATCCGGGAAGGTGGCAAAGACGGAACCCTTGAAGAGTCCCTCGTTCGTTCGGCGCAGCTTGAGGCCCTCGATCTCGCCAAACTTGGCAAAGAAGCTCTCGAGGTCGAATTGCGTGTCGGGATTCTCGTCGCCGAAACCCTTGACGTAGACAGTGGCGGCCTCGACCTTGGCTCTGTTCTCGCCCATGGGCTTGTAGGGAACATTTCGCTTGACGAGCTCCTCGCCTTCCTCCCCTGACACCTCGAGGAACTTGCTGTCACGCAGGGCCGCGACCACAGCGCTGTAGGGCTGAAACACGCGCATACGCTTGAAGGAGTGGATTTTCGCAATCGGCATGGGCTTGTTCGAGGTTCCTTCGCAGGTTTCCCACATGAATTTATCTTGGGGGAAGTTCCAATCTCCAAAGTAAAATTCAACCTTTTGCGAGAAGCACTGTCAGCCAAGACGTCAATGTGCGGTTTTTGCTGGTGTATGTTGTTACCTGCTTACGAATGACGTCGGGGTCATCCGTCACCTCGCGGGTGCTGGGATCGAACTTGACGTTTTTGCGGTGGTCTCCATGGTCAATCTTGGCAGTCGTCTTGAGCAGCGCGGTGTCCTCCGCATCTGCCGACGGCTTCTTCTCTGCAGCTTCAGCCTGCTCCGCTGCGGCCTCGGACTTGACCTCTGCGGCCTCGGACTTGACCTCTGCGGCCTGGGGCTTCTCCTCTGCAGCCTTGGGCTGCTCCTCGGCGACCTGAGGAGCCTCGGAAGCCTCCGCAGGCTTGGTTGTGGCGTCAATCTCGCTCATCCTGACGTCGCACAGTGGTTCCGATGTCGAGTCGTGTCTGCGATCGTGGAAGCCTCGTTTGCGGGTTGATGGTGAGCTTGAGAATTACTGGTCGTTGGTGAAAAGAATTAGCAGCTGGTACAGGAATCACAATGGTGGCGGGGCTGGAGCTAGAGTCATCGGCGAAGCGCGTCGGCGCCCTGGCCAGTTGCCAGCCAAACACTGCGTCTTACCTGTGAAGATGGGCAGTCGCTTTCTCTACCGAGGCACGGAGCTAGAAAACGCAGACCGGTGAATCAAAATTGCAAAGCCCCGCTGTCGTTGGGTTTTGACTTGATGCTGAAAGAAAAAGGACGGTAAATAATTCTGCCGGGACAGAAAATAGCTGGAAAAACTGACGGCGGACACACCGCCCGCAGCCCGGCCCCACCATTGTCCCGCACCCCCCAAGCCGGTACTTTGGTGTCGCGGACGGCGGCATGCTCGTCCAGGTACCTCACGACTCCTCCCAGTGGACCAACCTTCTGGAACCAGATCCAAGGTTGCCGTGGCTGTCTCGACGTGCACGCGTAGATGCCACCATCCCGACGCCCAAGTTCCATGCTTGGCTGCAAGCAGTCTGCACAGTACCTGACCTAAGGTGTGAAGGTGCCAACGGCATATAAGGTAAGGTACGTAAGGTGTTCGAAACGTCTTGAGCGTTCTATACTGAAAGCACATCGCTGGCTGCGACTCATGCTCTTGTGCAGCTCAGGCGAGACCGCCCGTTTGATGGTTCGCGTAACCGGCGACTGCGAGGCCTTCCACTTACACGTGGAATACCATCAGATACCTTAAGGTACCTCACCTTATGCATCCTGGGCCCATGGACCTGAGCCACAGCGGACCACCTGCAGGAGCTCGCCCAGGTGCAGCGCAGCGAGTTGCGCCCAGTCGGGCTTGGCCGCATCTGCGTGCTTGGAGTGACGAATCAATACGAGCAAATCAGCCTGCAACCTTGAACCCCATGAATGGATCGGCGTGTCGATTTCGCTGCACGTCAATGCTCGTGCCTCCCTGCGACTTGGCCCGGGTGGCCTGATATCGGCTTATCAGAAGCCCACTGTGCCCAGCAAAAGCTACGTCAAACTGCACGTCGAAACTTGCTTGCAGGCTCCAATGACATAAGCGAGTCGCGAACGAGCGATCGATCTGCTTGTGCCATTAGCGTGGCTGCCAAATAATAACGGCAACCTCACCATCGTGTCTCGACATGTGAAACTACTCTGTTTTACTACTGTGTTTGCCCTGCGTTCCGCCAGCGTCCTGCCATGCCTGTCCTCGTGGCCGCACAGTGACCGCCAGCCACAGGAGGTCGCTCTACGTTCGTTTGGCCTTTTACGTGACGACATGATGCCTTGAACTTTACACAACGGCTCTGCGACAATGAGAGACATGCGCAAATTTTCGGGCGCCATGGCGGCCCTCAGCGCCAGGCTGAGAGTCGCTAAGCGTCCGAACCTGTCGCCCATGTCCAAACATCTGCACCATGGATATTTTACAGAGGCGAGCTGGACTCGAGCGAAGAAGCAGCAAGGCTCGACGCTGCCAGTCGCCATCATTACTGGTGGCCTCTTCATCTGGTGGCTATACCCGTCGGATGACTTTGCAGAACTCTCCAACAGTGGCAGCAGCCTAACAAGACGCGAGACTGTGTTATCTCGCGATGAAGACGAAGAAGAGACGGATGACCAAAATGGTGTCGACGACCAGACAACCGACCAATCTGCATGGGCCAGCTTCTCTCGTCGATTTGAGTCCTTGTCCCTCATCACGGATCTTGAGTGGTCAGGCTTTTCAGATAAGCTGGTGGGCTACATCCTTCCGGAGTGGTCAATGATGATTCCGGGTTACATGAGAAAGCTCCAGAGGGAACTCTCCATGTCGCCTGGCTCTCTGGCCGATGAAATTTGGCAGGAAGCCCACGATCCCATCCTCAACCCTGAAATCCGATACACCGCTCAGGTACGAGTGTCTTCCGATCTTTGTGACGAGGAAAAGCAGTACCTAGCGAGGCGACGGAGGGCAACCAAGGTAGCCTTGGCAAAGTACCTTGAGCTGGAAGAAAAGGACGTCCATCCCGACGACATTCCAACCATTGCCATGTGCGGCTCTGGCGGCGGCCTGCGAGCGCTGATTGCTGGCACCGGATCTATGCTTGCGACCGAGGAGGACGGTCTTTTCGACTGCTTGACATACACAGCCGGCGTCAGCGGTTCTTGCTGGCTGCAGGCTCTGTACCTCTCATCCTTTACAAAGGGAAGCATCCCTGCTCTTCTCGAACATTTGAAGGCACGTGCTTCTACGCACATCGCGTACCCGCCGGTTGCTTTCCACTCTCTAATATCCCTGCCGACGAGCAAATATCTTCTCAGCGGTTTGGTCGAGAAGCTGAGGGGAGACGCCAAGGCAAACTTCGGCATCGTGGACCTCTATGGCCTCTTGCTGGGTGCTCGATACCTGGTTCCCAAGGGCGAGCTCGGCGTCGACGATCGGGACTTCAAGCTGTCAAACCAGCGCGAGTACGTCAAACTTGGACAACGCCCGATGCCCATATACACCGCTGTGCGACACGATATCCCGGGTGCGGGCGTAGATGGCGCCGTAGCTACGGAAGACGCCAAAGAGCAGGCCAAGCAGGAAGCCTGGTTCCAGTGGTTTGAGATAACACCGTATGAGTTCTTCTGTGAGGAGTTTGGGGCTGGCATTCCGACATGGGCCATGGGCAGAAGATTTCAAGACGGCAAGGACAAGCCGCCAGAGCATGGCTTTCACCTGCCCGAAATAAGGATGCCTCTGCTGATGGGGATCTTCGGAAGTGCATTCTGCGCTACGCTCAGCCACTATTACCAGGAGATCAGACCCCTTGTTCGAAGCTTGACAGGACTCGGCACCATTGACGAGATGGTCTCCGGCAGAGACGACGACCTGAGCAAGGTCCATCCCATCGACCCGGCAAGTATCCCAAACTTTGTCTATCACATGTACGACAAGCTGCCCAAGACCGCGCCGAAGAGCATCTGCGATGAAGAGTACATTCAGCTGATGGATGCGGGAATGTCAAACAACCTCCCCATCTACCCTCTGCTGCGACCTGGCCGAGACGTGGACGTTCTGATCGCGTTTGACGCCTCTGCTGACATCAAGACGGGCAACTGGCTATCTGTTGCGGACGGCTATGCCCGTCAGCGAGGCATTACGGGATGGCCCGTTGGCACTGGATGGCCAAAGGGCGAGGATTCGGTCACGGAAACAGTCAATGAGCTTGCTGAGGCCGAGGCCGATACGGCGCGCGAGGCGCAGCAGAAAGCCCGGGAAGTCAAGGAGGATCAAGAAGCTGCTCGTCAGCGAGCCGCAATCAAGGCTAAAGACGTCCCTAGCGAAGACGCAGAGGCCAAGCTTGAACCAGGCGAGGAGGAAGCCGGTGACCTGGGCTACTGCACCGTCTGGGTCGGGACCACCCAGGAGCGAACTTCGGAGCCACCACCTCCCTCCACGGCCATTACCGACACCAACACCTTCAAGCTGATGGAGCCCGAGGCCGGAATTGCCGTCGTGTACCTCCCCTTTCTATCCAACGAGAAAGTGCCCGGCATCTCGCCTGGCACGTCCGAGTTCCTCAGCACCTGGAACTTTGTCTATACCCCTGAGCAGATAGACAGCGTCGTGCAGCTTGCACGGGCCAACTACGACGAAGGCAAGCAGCAGATCAAATCCACTGTACGCGCCGTTTACGAGCGCAAGAAGCAGCTCCGCGAACAGGCGGAGAAGCAAAGAGAGTGGGAGAGATACCACAGGATGGCGAGAAATGGAGAGAAAGCTCTGCTCAGGCAGGGAGATCAGTTCAGCTAACGGCTTGCCCCTCACGTCGACTCATGAATTTGTTTGAGCATTAGAGGCCCCTGGCCCGCATAGAGACATTATGATCATTTGTCACGCAATACCACGCGCAGCGTGTTAGGATTGTTGGAATCTCCGCCGTGTGATTTGATGTGTTCTGTTCTACAAGAATAGTGTAATATACAGTGCGCATTTTCCAGCGCCAGGGGCCATCAGGAACAAACCTCTCAATCGTGCCTCGTACACGCCATGTAAAGTCAACGGTACACAAACAACCCCTCGTCTAGATTATCTCGCCGTTGTCAATGTGCGGCGCCTTCCAGGGCTTGGCTCCCTCCTCCATCATGTCGCTCGGCACACGCACCTTGTTGCCTGGGCTGTAGAGATACCATGCCTTCAGCGAAGCCATCGATGCCTTCCGCCGTGCAATATCAAGGCTCGGCCCTGCGCCCTCTCCCAGCTTCTCCTTGCCGCTGTAGATGCCAACGACGTAGACTGGCGTCCGTGATAGCCGTCCAGTCTCGCTCTCCAAGCGTGCGAGAGGCGCCTCGAAGCCCTCGCGCGCGCACAGCATGGCAAGTTCGCGCGTCGGCAGCTTGAACTCGAATAGGGTCGCAGGATCGATTTGTCGCGACAAGATGTGGGATGTGACAAAGGATTTGGCCGCCTCGCGTCCGCAATGGGTGTAGATGGAGCCGACGATGGCCTGAACGAAAGATCCATAGGCGCCATCCTGCAAGTGTTGAGTCCCTTCCTCCTCTTGACTAGTCCGCTTGACCGTCTCGCCAAAGTCGTCATCCAGGACCACACGACTGCTGAGTCCGCGACGGTATGACGCGTTACGCTGCGCCTCGGAGCGAACGTATCCCCACCGCGTGCTGACCAGCTGCTCGGTTTCTGGTTTCCATTGCAGCAGGCCGGGATCGACCTCCTCGCCAGGCGCTGCCGCCGATTCTACGCCCCAGCGGCGGGCAATCTGCTGAAGCGACTCCTCTCCGGCGAAGGCCCTCAGAGCCTCATATAGAATGGCCATGGGCAACCGTGGCCACTTGCACACAAGGTACTCGAGGACATGGTAGTTGATGATTGTGCTTCCGAGAAATGCCAGATTCGAGTTGTTGAAGTTGGCGTTGGGGTCTGCGGATTGGGTGACCAGAGCCCGGGCCAGTGTCTGCAAGGGGAGCTTCCTGGACAGGGATAATCGGGCGTGTAATGCGGCGAGCTTGGCGGAGTCGACGGCTCGTTCGTAGGGTGGTGAAGGAAGAGGTCTTCGGGCCTCTTGCTCGACGGCGAGGGCGTCGGCAAACTCTGATGCGGCTGCAGTTGCAGATGATGATTGACAGCGTAATGCGTGGAGAAAGGGCTGTCTAGGAGCAACGGTGGCAGCTCCCGAGTGAGCTTGGAGCAATTGCCCGCTCCATCGTGCCAACCGTAGCCTCTTCATAAGGCCAGCAAGGAGTTTCCCTCGTACCAGAGCCCTAATTTGGGTATTATTGTGCAGAGGCGGAGTGGAACGGCGGAGGGGCGTCGTGGACGTGATGAATGGCCTGGCGTGTCTTGCGTCGCGGAAAAATGAGCGCTGTCTGGCCCCGGGAGTGTCTCAGCGCGGGTGGTGCTAGCAGCGGAACATCATCGGCCCGGGCCACTTGCGCCTGGGCTGGTGTCAACCTCGACTTGCTCGTGCTGGAGTGCTTGATTGAAATCACCCATCGCAAGACGCAATTGCGCAGCCGACAACCTCCTCGCACGTCCGTTGCAAAGTCAATCAAGATGGTAAGCTACTCCGAGATGCCTGTCAGTGCGCTGGCTAACCCATTCACAGGGCGGTGGCGGAAAAATCCCGTGAGTGACCTCGCCTCGACGTTTCGACGACGATCTAACCAGGCCCCCGAAAAGATACCCCAAGCACGTGTGGTCGCCGGCCGGTGGTTGGTATGCCCAGCCTGCGAACTGGAGGGGAAATACGCTCATCGCGGGCGCCGTCATGTTCGGAATCGTGGCCGTCACTTGGAAGTTCAGCGCCGAGCGAGAAACTTGGGCGCGCAAGCCCGAGTCATGGGAGTGGCATCCCAGCCGATAGTATGTGGCTCGGCGCATGCATCTAGTACGCGAGAATTTGCTGTTTGCTAACGATGTTCGCAGCTGGTCGAAGCAATTGATTCAGTGGGACAAGGAGGACCGGTTGAATGCGGAGCCTTCGAAAGGCGCGAAAGAATAATGCATAGACGGCTTGGGACATCACTTCTGTACAAAACTTGATCAAATTTACCATCAGCTTCAGCAAACGTGCCTCGCATTCGCCCGTGTTTCCTCCTCAAACCCATTCATCTCCAGTCCTGTCGACAGCGTGGAACCAGCCCGGCACGTCGCAACCTGCATCGGGCCGTGACAGGCCCAATTCTGAGCGAAACCCGTGCGAGCCAATACGCAGCCATTGTCATCTCTGCCGCTCCTTGCTGGTACGATGTCTTTTTGAGAGCAACGCCCACACGAGCACTCTTACGTACAGGCAGGGATCTGCAGGGCGACGTCTTGTAGCTATATCCTATGATCTTGCTCGGACCTGAATGATTGCCTGAAGCAGGTCTATGGGCCTTCCAGAGCATGATTACTAGCGAAATTTGAGAAGGACCGCACGTATTACGTCCAACAATCTGCCCACCGGCGTAACCTGTCGTGCAGCACCTTCAAGCCATGGACGCGCACGTAGAAGAACCAACGAAGCTCATTACGTACCTTGGTCTCAGGTGCTGCACGCGGCCGTACAGGTAAGCAACCTTTGGGGTGTCCTTGGTCCACTCGGAAGCTAGTTGTGTGGCCATGCAGCAATTCACCACAAATGGTTTGACCAAGTTCAGGCTTTGTTTCCGTACTTGATGGTTCCGGTCGGCGGACGACATGTCCAACAGAGGCGCTGTTCCCGATGCCTTACTTGGTCCCTCAGATTCGTACAGGGAACACACCAAGCGCTGTAAGCATAGAAACCTGACAGCCCGTCTAAGCCTTGCGTCTTGACAAGTGACCTCGCAGAGTTCGCTAGACTCTACTCGTCTGGCTGTCGCATCCTTCGCTGCGTTCCAGAGAGCATGGACGAAGTCCTCGAAAAAGTCGTGTGATTCGCCTCCGCGGAGTCTACCAGCATGGCGCCCCGTTGGCGTGCAGCAATGAAGCCGAAAGGTACCTTGATTAAAATGGCGCAAGATAGTGAGCAAAGGCTGCAACAGTTTCACTCATGAGGCCCTGACTGCGCATCGCAAGAGCCGTCTGGCTTTGACGCGCCGTTGGTGGCCAAATTGATAAACGACACGCCGTACGAGTACGAGTACGCGTTGATCGAAACTTGATTGGCTCCGAAGCTCGTCCGGCAAGCGCAATGCCGCCCACAACGTTCTACCTACCTACCTAGGTAGTTAGCCCGCCCCGCCATACTCCGTTGATACGGACATATTCACAAAGATGAATCGCTCGAAGCCTCGTTGGCGCTTTTCTATCGGGGGCTGGGACCTCAACTAAGGACGGGGCATTTGGTGCTTCTTTGAACGACCCCACGTACTCGGGTCGACTTTCCTGTGCCGACAAAGCTCCAGCACGGAGAAGAGGCGATGCTCGAAATCGCATTCAGCTGACAAACGTCACCTCCACCCCCGTCATCATCAGTGATCACACCCCCCCCCCCTTTCGGCAGTCGACCTACCACCACCACCACTGTATCGTAAACTGTGCTTCGTCTTCTGGCGCTTCTTCGACCTTCTTGTTTCTTCCACGAACTAGTCTGGCTGTCGATTTCGCGGCTGCGTGAGTCGTCCGCGCAACCTACGGAGCGCCAACAAGCGTCAGAGCTGCCGCTCGTGACTGGTGCATGACGAGCGCATGTCCGATATTCCAGGCTGCCAACCCGCCCAGATGCAAACGTGACGCGAGGCGCCTTTGCGACATAGTCTGAGGTCTGGCGCCCTCGGTGAATCGTGCTTCTCTATACTTGTCCTTCGGTGGCTTTTCTCGACTGATACTCTGTGAATCAGCCGCAACACCGCCTCTTCTGGGCTGACGGCGACCTGGCTCTCCCCGAGCGACCAACGCCACCCGACCCAAGCCCAAGGCTCCTTGCTATCGGCTGCTGCGCCTGCCCGACGACACATCTGCAGGCCTCTCTGCAACGGCTACCCCGTCTTCTTTTCACTTCACGGCTGGAGGTTACGTCTTTTCAGAAGTCTGCCCTAATCTAGTCGTCTCCCATCGGGTCCTCCCCGCTCAACATCAACGAAGCAATATATTGGACCGTAGGCACGCTGGCTTTCCGTGCGGTTCGAGTCGCCGGTCTCGCTATTGGCCTCGGACTCGGCATCCTATCCGCGTACCAACGTGGACAAGCGCAGATGGCCTCTAGCAACCGTGAGGGAGGACAGCTCGATGCCACGACAGACCGCGATGTTGTCTACTGCCATGCTTGCTCCCATGAATGGTATCGAGACGAGCATGGCCTGACATGTCCGGAGTGCGAAAGCGACATCACAGAGATCGTACGTCATCTCCCGACCCCAACTCCTCTCGACCTCCTCCATCCGCTGAATCTTGCCGCTGACTGCATCCTAGGTCGACCCAGAAAGCGACCCTCGCGAGCACGATCGACTGTCTTTGGCGCCGTCCTCTCCAGCCATAGGAGCGTCGCGCTACGAAGACGACTCGGATCCCGGGGAGGCTGATATAGAGGAGCACGTCGGGCCGCATGGCTTCGTTCACCGCCGCAGCGTCAGAGATGGCGCTGGGCAGCCTCACGATCCCGGAGTAGGACCAGTCTTGAATAGGTTCTACGAGATGCTGGAGCGTTTTGGCCAACCCCAACCCAATGCGAATGGCGAACAGCCGATGAACCGAGAGGGAAACGACTCTCCTCCGTGGCCGCACGTTCATCGTACGACCTTCACCTCAGGCACTTTGGGCGGCGGAACCGCGTCCGTCACCATCTTCTCTGGTCCCGCGCCCGGCAGACAACATACGGGACACGGGAATCCCCGCGATGGTGCCGCAGAAGACCCCTTTCAAGCGTATGTCGCTTCCCTAATTCGTCTTGATGGGCAGCTGCGGCGGCTTAGGCATACGCCCCGGGAACAGTAACTGATTCCATGTATAGAATCTTCTCTGGCGTCCTCAGAGACATTGGCCCGCCGCAAGGAGATCATCAGCCGGCCGGGCCACCTCCCACCTTCGCCAGAGGCCTGCAGGAGATCTTGAGCCTGTTCAGCCCAGCGAATGCCGTGGCGGGGGATGCTGTGTACTCGCAAGAAGCACTGGACCGAATCATAACGCAGCTTATGGAAGCTAATCCACAGTCTAATGCGGCACCGCCGGCATCTGACGCAGCACTGCAGACTCTTGACCGCAAGGTCGTCGATAAAAAGATGCTCAACGGTGACGGCAAAACGGAGTGCACGATTTGCCTTGACGAGATGAAGATTGGAGATGAAGCCATATTCTTGCCCTGCAAGCACTGGTTTCACGAGGACTGCGTCATCTTGTGGTTGAAAGAGCACAATACGTGCCCTATTTGCAGGACACCCATGGAGAAGAGAGGTGACAATGCCAACGTCAACAACTTGGCTGGTGACGATGGTACTTTGGACTCGGCTGGCGCACGATCAGGGCCCAGTCTACCCAACCCCTCATTTTCAGGTTGGGGCAGCAATGCGCCTGGCTCGCCCGGAGCCTTTGGTGGAAGCCTCGGTGGTTTGGGCGGACCTTTCGGAGGGAATGCCGCGGCTTCAGCACCGTCAATCCCCAATGCGACTCGGCCGAGCGCTGGACGCAGGGGCAGCGGGCTCAACAACGCGTTGCGGACAATCTCAGCGATCCAGTCGGAGAGAAACTCGCAACGAGGGCGAGGGACGCCCTCACAATACAGCTACGACACCTCGCAGCTTCAGCGACGATCCTCGAATTCCCCAACGAGCCCTAGGGAGACTGCGTCGGAGGAGTACGGAGCTCGCATGAGGCAGCGGAGTCCCTCCGAGAGCAGCAGGCGTGGGAATGCCGATGGAGGTCATAGCCGACAGACGACTCAGGGACCCCTCAGCTGGCTGCGAGACCGATTCTCCGGAGGTGGCGGATCTAGTCAGGGGTCGTCTCGCGATGATAGACGGCGCTAATTTTGACCTGCCGAAATGGCGCGGCAGTCTGTCATGCAAGATGATTTCGAAATGGCGGTACAGCGACAGCGGCATTTGAAAAGCTTGGACAACAGACGAAGCGCCTGGACAACTTGATGAAGATGCCGGATTGAGAGGGCTTTGGAGATTCGGCGCTGTGACTCCCGTATGCATGCACTGGCCAAAGCGAGCGCCAACGTCTGATTATTTTTGAATCGACGCGAGCAGGTCATGACGCTGCAGCGTCCAAGGTCTTGCCCAACAGTACAGGAGGCGGCTGCATGGAGGTTGAACTGCAATGAATGTCTCACGGCACTTGTTCCACATAGAATGGTTGTAGAGATACTTGGGAGGCTGGCTTTGGCTTACGTCGCTCCTTGAGCAATGACGCAGCAACACTTGGAGTTTTAGGTGATTAATCAAAGCCATGGATTGAAGTGTCTCTTATGTCAGATCCTGGTGAACGTATAGTTCCCCGTGAAGTCTTTCAGACTTGTAGAGGCAATGCACGCACGTCGCCACGCCTCCGAGTTGGAGCGTTGGACGTTGGTTGATGCAAAAGAGAGTACCAAGTACGAGGAAAGACGCAGGCTGCATTGGAATAAGGGATACACTGTCATGACTGTGTACGGTTTGGACACTCCTTATAACTTGACACCCCTCTCGATTTACGCAGAATCCATTCGGGTGAACTGGCAGATCAAGTTCAATTGCCCAAGTGCCTCATTCCTCACCTTGGCTCATGAGTCCTGGACGTTGCTTGTTAGGCTCATCATTTCTGAATATACCCTTGGCTCATCATTGTCGGATACTGCTTTGCTTACCATACGATTCAGCTTGTATCTTGTCCCTGCATCAGCCCGTAAAGCTTATCGTCTGAAACTAGCCACCTTTAATCTCAAAGTAGACCTCCCGCGCTCACAACTACTATACCGAAAATGCAACGCTGTACTGTTTGCGTTTCTAAATCTCCCTATAATTTACTCATGATGTTACCCAGCGCGCCAGTTGGTTCGAGATGGGTGGGACGCGGGGCTTGCATTCCACCCCGAACCCTGCATCGTTGAGGTTCCCCGACGCTCTATGGCTCAATCAAGTCGTTGAGACTTTGCCGCGGACGATCATCGTAGGCAGGGCAAGGGCACTTGGTTTCTCTGGAGCATCACCGTCTTCCATCACTGGAAACAACAATTGCGAATCATGATTCTGCACACACACATTGCAATCTGCGCCAGCTAGCCTCGAGGACTGGAGAAGAGGGAGCCAAGTTGCATCGTATCAAACGAGGATGTGTCGCAGCCTCCGCGCCCCGGACCCGCCCAGGTGGTAGGTAAGCTAATGTCATGTCATGAAGACGTTCAGGACCGCACACAGTACGGCGTTGCAGTTTTAATGTAATGATCCGGGAGGTCTTCGTACATGTAGTTGGTTAGACCTGTGACTTCCCAATAGACCAAGGGTCGCTAGTTCGAAGTCAATAAGCTTACGGACTGGATCCAAGTCATGTTGTATGGTGAGCAAGTCAGGATCCAAAGATGGTGAGCCAAGATGAGCAAGATCCAAATTCCAAATAGGCGACCGCACACAGTGTGGCGTCGCATTCTTGATGTGACAACCACGTTCCGCTGGCGCCGACTCCCCTCCATCAACCCTCGGCCCCCTCCTAGGCCACATCGCATGCAAAGGATGTCGTGCCGCCGTTTCGCTCTACAAAGGAGCAGATGGCAAGATAAGCGACGATGCTAGTCTCGGATGGCGCGGGAATGGGCATCTGCGAGTTGCGTCGGCCTCAGTGGCGGGGCACAGTGGTCGCGAGATTCGAGACTGGGCATCGTGGCCCCATGCCGCCCCCAGGGAGCCGGCGTTACTTTGGTCATCGTCCCGAATGATGGGTCGTATATGATCGGGACATGGGAGCCGCCGTGGGAAGACGGGACCACTTCTGCTGCATTGCTCGCAACGACCCTTGGAGACGTTATTCGAAGTCCTCCTCCCGGTCCTCGCAGCCGCCCGCCTGCTAGACACTGCATCATAGCCTCGCGGTTTTGCTTCGCGTCTCCCATCTCCTCAGAGTTCAGCTTCAGCAGCAATACCGGTGGCTTGGGCTTACGACACTTGCTCCTCGAATGTCCATTGATCTTTCCGCTCGGGTCGAGTCGGAAGAAAGGGCCCAGCCTGCTGCCGTCTGAGGGACAACAAAGCATCTGACCAGCCTGATCATCCCAGACTTGGGCAATGGCTGAAGCTGTACCCGTCCCAGAGCCCCCGGGCCTGCCCTTGCTGGGCAATCTGGCCGAGTTTCGTACAACCCCGACCAAAGACCTTCTTCGACTCGCAGACACGTACGGTAAGCATCTTGGGCACGGCGAGACTGGACCCTGCTTGACAAGAACGCTCTAGGCCCCATCTTCAGACTGCACCTGGGGACCCAACCCATGGTGTTTGTCACCACCAACGAGCTTGTCAACCAAGTTTGTAATGAGAAGCGATTTCACAAGTCGATGGAATCTGGTATAAGAGTACGCACGAGACGCAAATCAAGACGCATGACTCGGGACAGCCCCGCTGACTTGGCCACAGGCCATCCGCGAAGGTCTCCACGATGGCCTAATCACTGTGAGTCCATGCCTCCGGCAACTACCACTCTCAAGATGCCAACTACTGACTGTCATGTAGGCAGCCGACGACGAGCCAAATTGGGGCAAGGCCCATCGCATTCTCACTCCCGCCCTTGGACCGCTTGCCCTCCGCGGTATGTTTGACGAGATGCACGACATTGCAAGCCAGCTCGTCCTGAAGCTCGCCCGCCATGGCGCCCAAAGTGTCATCAATGTGCCAGAAGAATTCACCCGCATGACTCTGGACACTCTGGCGCTGTGCACCATGGACTTTCGTTTCAACTCATACTACCATGAGGACATGCACCCATTCACCAAGGCCATGAGTGATTTCCTTGCAGAGTGCAGCAACCGCAACAGGAGGCCACCTTTTGCGCCCAACTTCCTCTACCGCGCCGCCAACGAAAAGTTCTACCAAGATATTGCCACCATGAGAAAGACCGCCGACGACGTTGTTGAGGCACGCAAGAACATGTCCACCGACCGCAAGGACCTGCTGTCTGCCATGCTCAACGGCGTCGACCCAACCTCGGGTGAGAAGCTCAGCGACTCAAACATTACTGACCAACTCATCACGTTTCTCATCGCTGGACACGAGACGACCTCGGGCACGCTGTCGTTCGCCTTCTACTACCTCCTCAAGAACCCCAGCTCCTACCAGAAGGTCCAACAGGAGGTGGACCAAGTCATTGGCCGCGGCAAAGTCACGGTGGAGCATGTGACCAAGTTACCGTACATCGCCGCTGTACGTTTGTAGATGCAGCTATTCCCTGCGCTTGATTGCCTCTATGCTGACCTACGTTGTGCAGGTTTTTCGAGAGGTTCTACGAATGAAACCGACAAACCCAACCCTTGTTGTCGAGCCCTATGAGGATACCCTATTGGCCGGCAAGTATCTCGTGCGCAAAGGTGAGCCTGTCGCAGCCCTTCTCGCCAAAGCCCATCTTGACCCGGTCGTCTTTGGCGAGGATTCTCATCTTTTCAAGCCCGAGCGCATGTTGGAAGACAGCTTTGCGTGGCTGAATGAAGAGTTTCCAAATTGTTGGAAGCCTTTTGGCAATGGAAAGCGAGGCTGCATCGGTCAAGCCTTTGCCTTGCAGGAGGCCGTCATGGCCATCGCTGTGCTCTTCCAGAACTTCGGGTTTAGCCTCGACGACCCCAATTATCACCTTGAACTGCAACAGACCGTAACAATCAAGCCCAAGGACTTCTTCATGAGAGCTAGCCTGAGACACGACATGACTCCTACAGAGCTTGAGCACCAGCTTGCCGGCAAGAGCGCTGGAGAGCAGCACCGCGAGGTGTCCAAGAAGACATCGTCACCGGCGGCGAACGTCTCGCTGAAGCCTCTGGCAGTTTTCTACGGGTCCAACAGCGGCACCTGCGAAGCCTTGGCCCAGAGAGCAGCCGCAGATGCGTCTCGACACGGCTTCAGGGCTACCACTGTAGCACCTCTTGATGCTGCCGATCAAAAAGTCCCCAAAGATCGCCCGGTGATTATAGTCACTGCCTCGTACGAAGGCCAGCCGCCGTCAAACGCTGCCAAGTTTGTGGCATGGATGGAAAACCTCAAGGGCAAGGAGATGGAAGATGTTTCATATGCCGTGTTTGGGTGTGGCCATCATGACTGGGCGCAGACCTTTCACCGAATCCCCAAGCTCGTGGACTCGAAGCTGCACGAGCTCGGCGGCAAACGCCTTGTACCGCTAGGCACGACTGATGCTGCGGACGGCGACATGTTTAGCGATTTCGAAACGTGGGAGTATGAGTCTCTTTGGCCAGCCCTGCAAGAAACCTACGGCACGGAGGATAGCAGCGATACCGGCGATAGCGGCAAAGATGGCCTCACTGTCGAGGTTTCGCTCCCGCGAAGTACAGCGCTGAGACAGGATGTCGAAGAGGCCCAAGTCGTGGCAGCCAGGACCCTGACGGAGGCTGGCTCTGTCAAGAAGCACATTGAGATTCAGCTCCCCAAGGGCATGTCCTACAGAGCCGGTGACTATCTGGCCATTTTGCCCTTCAACCCCAGGCAGACGGTGGCTCGCGTTGTCCGACGCTTCGGCCTATGTTGGGATGCCACACTGCAGATTACGTCGGATGGGCCGACGACCTTGCCCACCGACACCGCCATCTCCGCGGCAGATGTTCTCGGTGCTTACGTAGAGCTGAGCCAGCCGGCTACCAAACGGGTCAGTACAAGATTCATCCGACTGGGCTTCCGAAAGGGGATTCTTTGCGTGGCAGTGACTGATCCAGGACGCAGAATGTCCAAGCACTCGCTGATGCAACGCAAGATGAGACGGTCATCAAGCAGCTCCGGCAGCTAGCCGGCGATGACTACCATGACAAGGTCGCCACAAAACGAACGTCGATTCTCGATCTTCTGGAGATGTTTCCGACCGTTGCCCTACCATTCAGCTCGTACTTGGCCATGCTGCCGCCCATGCGTGTTCGGCAATAGTAAGTGTTCTGAATACAAGAGGCAGATGGGCAGTGCAAGTGGCTAATCGATGGGCCTTTTGTACAGCTCCATCTCTTCGTCTCCCGTCGCAGACCCGACGCAGCTGACTCTCACGTACTCGGTCTTGGAACAGCAAGCCTTGTCCGGCCACGGCGCCCACGTCGGGGTCGCGAGCAGCTTCCTGTCCAGCCTCGGCCCCGGTGAGCGGCTTCACGTCGTTGTGCGGCCGTCCGAGTCTTTCCGCCTGCCGAGCGATGCCGAGAAGACGCCGCTGATCTGCATCGCGGCGGGGTCCGGCATGGCACCGTTCCGCGGCTTCATGCAGGAGCGGGCCGCCATGGTGGCCGCGGGCCGCAAGGTCGCCCCGGCGCTGCTCTTCTTCGGCTGCCGCTCGCCGGACGAGGACGACCTGTACGCCGAAGAGCTGGCGCGCTGGGAGAGACTTGGGGCCGTCGAAGTGCGCCGGGCGTATTCGCGGGCTGCCGACAGGTCGCTCGGCTGCAAGTACGTGCAGCACCGGCTGTCGCACGACCGCCAGGACGTCTACGAGCTGTGGGACCGCGGGGCCAAGATGTACGTCTGCGGCAGCCGCGACGTCAGCAAGGCTGTTGAGGCTGTCTGCGTCGACTTGGTCCAGGAGAGAGGCAGCGAGGAGCGCAACAAGGACGTGGGCGCGGAGGAGGCCAAGGCGTGGTTTGACAAGCTACGGAACGAGCGTTATGTAACCGATGTGTTTGATTGAGGAACATTGCAGTCTCGTGCTGCACACGAGGTGGAACTTGGTTTCGGGCAGGTTCCTGATGCCATTGAGCTTGCTTTTGACTAATGATGATATATGATCCTTTAGGCAGTCGGACTAGATACTCCGGCATCAATAAAGGATGGCCACGGACAACTAAGCCGCTTAGCCGTCCCTGCCTAGGTTCTAAATCACAAAGCCCGGGCGTGTGTGTAGACATGCTATCATGACTGACGGGTGACCAACTTCTCTTTGCGGTCGGTAATGACGTCCGTTGGGTTGGTGACGCGAATCCTGATGTCCATGCTTAGGCCCAGTGTCCCGGCCCTCGGCGCAGTCTGTGCTCTTCTATACAATGTACTATGTACTCCGTACGAGTACCTGTACTTGAAACGCCAGCGATTGACGTCAATGTCGAAAAACCTCTTCACATGGTAGCGACTTCTCCGGAAAGGCACGCAAATCGTCGATCCTCGAGCGGCGAAACTTGTCCCCTTGTTGGCTCGTGATCCCTGGCGGATGTCAAGCTCCGGGACCAACTCAAACCTACCCCATCACATGCAGCGGTACGCGGCACATACTCCGTACGAGAGTATACGAGTACTTGGAAGCTGGCACGTCGTTGGCACAGACACACTCAAAGTATTGGACAGCGGATCACGCATCACAAGCTAAAACCATGTGAGGAAACAATGTTCGTGAGATGTAAGGGTTCATGAGATACATGACAACTCTACTCCCGGCAACAACAACGCAACTAGAGGTATCTATCTAAAGAGTCGTTTTAACAACGAAAAGAAATGCATTTCCTATCCCAGCGTCTAGTCATCTTCGTCATCATGCCTGCGTGTTGTTGTGTATATCCGCCTCGTCTTTGGCCGCCCGTCATGCTTACTCCAAACTTGTCCACTGCTAGTCCATTCCCCTGGTATCTTGTGCAACGCAAAACAATTTCAAGAGGCATACCAGAATCGCACAGCACGGGATAGCAGCCTAGTCTCAGTGCCACTGATGAAAGCCCGTGCCTCCGACTCCCAAAAAGGCAATGCTTTAATCGCTGAAGAACTTGATAATCTGGTTCAGGTCGCGCAAACCGACGCCGTGCTTCGGGTAGCAAATGTACACCTCCTCGCCGAGGGCGCCAAACTTGCTTCGGAAGCCAGCCTTGCGACGCAGGCCGAGGCTGTCCACGATAGAGTTGTACGTTGTGGCCAGGAAGCGAGCCCGAATGCCGTTTAGGTGCTCGCCGGGCGTCAGCTTGTCCGACACACCGACTCCAAACGTCACCTGGCCGCTCACGCTCGACAACATGTACTCGATGAGCACCTCGATGGCTCCGTTGACGGAGCCGGGGAAGTCGAGTGCCCACTTGACCTGCCAGCCGTGCTTGGCAGACAGCTTCGCCAGCACGACGAGGGCGAGGACCTTGCCATCCTTCTCTGCCGCAAAGTATCGTCGGTGCTCGATGTCTATCCACGGCCGCACCTCGGTCATGTGGATCTGCTTGCCCTTGCGGCTAGCCTTCCAGGCCTCAATGGCAGGGTCGGCGCGCTGGATGAAGTCGGCGTCGGCCTTGACCTCGTGGATTTGAACGCCTTCGCGCTCGACTCGCCTGGCCTTGGGTCCGCCACCATTGACGTTTTGGTGCTTGTCAGCGTCGACACGCTGTTCCTCGGTACAAGAGAGGGTGCGCCAACCCATTTGCTGGGCCAGGATCTTCTGGACCTCGAACGAGACGAGCATCCAGACAGGAATAAGATGGAGCTCGGACTGGACAAATTTGACAAACGCAGTCATCACATCCTTGTACTGTGACCTGTCGCACAGGGGATCGCCCGTAATCATGGCGTACTTTTCCTGCTTGACATAGCCCACCGCGGCACCGCTGGAGTGGCGCCATATCTCAAAGCGTTCGTCGAGCCAAGATGTGTTGGATGCATCTCCGTAGTTGGCAATCAGCTTTTCGACCGGTGGGTGCTCGCCGTCCAGGAGCGGCTTGGTCGTGTCTGCTTCGGGATGGCCAAGGCCAGGGGCACGCTCGGGAAGCGACTTTGGGTCGCGGTGGAACAGGGAGGCATATCGGACATCGCCAAGCTCGAGCATCCACGCAACGATTCGCTCCAAACCAAGGCCGGCGCCGGCGTGCGGGGGGGCACCGAGCTCAAAGCCTGCCATGTAGTCTTCCATGCCCTCCTCCGACATGCCAGCGTCCCGCATATTGGCACGGAGCTCCTCTAAATCGTGAATGCGTTGGCCGCCGGAGCAAACTTCTTGTCCACGGATGAAGATGTCGAACGAACGCGTCCATTTGGGATTCTCGGGATCCTTGTGCGTATAGAAGGGACGGGCGTTGGCTGGGAACTTGTCCAACACATAGTAATCCGTGCCAAACTTTTCCCTCACGAGCTGTCCCAGGCGCATCTCGTCTGGGGTGGAAAGGTCCTCCTCCTCCACGTCGCGGCCGTCGTCGCGGAGCATCTTGAGGCCCTCGCTGAATTCGAGAACAAGGGTCTCGTCCAGGTACTTGAATTCGCCGCTGGGCCAACGTTTTTGAACTTCCTTGACCTCGGGCATCTCGTACACGGCCTTGAAGACGGACTTGAGGAAGATGTCAATAATGTTGATGACCTCGTGATAGTCATGATCGATGGCCATCTCGAGATCGAGACCAGTGTACTCTGTCAGGTGTCGATGGGTGTTGGAGTTCTCGGCTCGGAAAACGGGCCCGACCTCGAAGACGCGGCCGAAATCAGCCGAGACGGACATTTGCTTGGCCAACTGGGGGCTCTGCGCTAGAAAGGCATTGCGACCAAAGTAGTTGACCTTGAAGACGGCGGCACCAGTCTCGGTCGCAGCCGGCTGCAGCTTTGGGGTGTTGATTTCAATGAAACCCTGTTGGTCGAGCGTCTCGCGGAACTTGCGCGTGACGAGGGAGCGGATGCGGAAGAGGGCCTGGTTGGACGGGTGCCGCAAGTCCAGGATGCGTGAAGACAGGCGGTTTCGCAACGTCTCGGGAGGCTTGTAGATGGTGAAAGGAACGTTGTGGGCGGCGGCGACGAGGTGTATCGTCTCGATCTGGACCTCGATTTGTGACTGGGTGGCCGAGCGAATAGGCTCCGGGGGCTCCTTGAGGATACCATTGACCTGGACGAGGGACTCGGGGGGGATCTTCTGGACCCACTGGACCATGTCCACGTCGTCGCGCGAGAGGACGCCCTGGACCGAGTGCGTCTGGTCGCGGAAGAGGAGAAAGTCGAGGGCCTTGGAGAGCTGGCGCTGGGTAGAGATGCGGGCGCGGAAGTTGACCTCGGTGCCGAGGGGCAGCTTGTCGAGCTCCATGATGGTGTTGAGCTCGTAGGGATGCGTGGGCCAGTCGGCACTCATGCTGGTGCGGCCGCTGTCGAAGGAAGCCATCGACTTGTCCATGCTGGAGCGGGCAGAGCTCTTGGCGAGCTCGACGCCGCTGTCGTTCATCTTGGCGAGAGTGCTGCTGACAAAGGCGCTGCGGTGATGGGGAGGAGCGGGAGGAGTCGCTGGCGTCGAGGGCGCGGGCGTTGATGAAGGCGAACAAGTACTTGTAGACGACGAGTCGGCGGCAGTGTAAGTGGTGTTGCTGGGGCTGGTGACGTCGCCGCCTGCTGTGCCTGGGCCTGTGCCTGTCTCGGCGCCTGTGGCGCCGGGGCCCCTGCTAGCGCGCCGCGACGACAGGGATCGGCGGGGCAGCCCAAATGCTGAAGCCATGATTGCAGCCGTGGCCTGCATGGCGTCGCGTGCGCTTGGTCTTTGATTCGATGACGGAGTGCCGCTGCCCTGCTCACTACCCTGCTCGCTGCCACTTATCTCGATGTCGCGGCGAGGGTAGTCCGGCGGAGCAAGCCGAGCACGACACTGAGGTGTACGCGTACTTGGGGTTTCTCGGTTTTGGAGGGCCGCCTTGACGATGTCCTTGGCAGGCCGGTCCCACGACCGTGGCGCCGGTCTCGATTGGTTTCAGCCGTCGGTAAATCAGGTTATCATACGGAGTGCCGAAGGCTGTCGTCGTGTTGGCTGACGAGCCGAAGTTGTCGTGGGTGGAGGGTGGATGGGGGGGGGGGCTTGGGGTATTCGTAGGTGCGAGTATTGTATGTAGGTGTGTGGTGAAAGTGTGCCTTACGGAGTAGAAGGACGAGGGTTGGGGAGTCGCGCCTCTTAAGAATCGGCCGGAGTTGTCGAGCTGCGATCTGGGTCCGACGCAACGAGCCCGAAACGAGGAAAAGGCGGCCGGCTTCGCGGACACTGGTGGAGCCCGTGAGGTAGCAATGCGTAGGTACTCGTAGGTCACTGTAGTTGGTACGAGTTTTGCAGCCGATTCGGGCGGTGAAGGCCTGACAGCAAGCTTGGCTGGCCCTGGACCTCTTCTTCCAAGCATGGCTGGCGTGGCATCTAGACAAAAGCCTCGGCGCCAAAAAGGAAACAAAAAATTACAGACAAGGCACGACCAACTCCCCTAGGCGGCACCTGCCAAGGCGGGCTTGGGCTCCGTGCTAAACCCCGAGTTCCGGTGCCGAGTACGCCCCACCCTGACGTCAGTCGGCGAATGTCATCCATCGCACTGGTCGGAAGTCGCGGCCGTGGGTTGCCAAGAGCCAGTCCCGCCGGCACGTCATTTGGCAGGAGCGTACCCCCCGGCCCTAGGTAGTACCGGTAGTCAGGACTCAGGACGCAAAAGGTACGTACCCCAGCCGGCGCTTCGAAGCGCCACCCGCGGAACCACGACTCCCTGACCACGATGCCATCAGGCCTCATCAGTGCATCGCCAATCACTGCGTCCCACCTCTCTCGCCACGCCGCCTTTGTCTTCTTCCCGTCACTTCACGAGCGCACTGTACATATTAACATTCCGCGCTCCAACAACCTTGTGGCTTCGGTTGCTCCCCCATCATTTCGTCCACCTGACTGCCACCCCGTCTCCGCTGCTCCCGGCTCGACAGAGTCGACACCCACGACACATCGTCTGGATCCGCCCTTTCCACGCTTCGCCCATTCGCGGCAGCCCAGTTCACTCTTTTTTGAAGCATCCGGCAAGCGGTCTGTCGAGTGTGACACTTGACGTCAGACGTCTGTTACGGGTATTTGAGTTCTCTCCCTTGTCGGGTCCCTTGCCAGCGCCGCACCGTCTCCACACAGGCACGGAGCACCTGTGGCTCGCCGTGCGTCGTGCTTCTGTTTGTGTGTCCATCCGGCGCGGACCCTGCCCGACCAATCCTGGCCCCTCCCTCCTCTGCTTGCGGCGCGGACGCATCACGAGACACACCTTCCGGCCATCACATGGAGGAGCTGAAGCCGACCGCCACGGTCCCCGAAGCGGTAGCCGCCGCTACGAGCGCTGTTCTGACCAAGGCCATCACAACTACCAGTGCTGACTTGGTAGCTTCGAAAGAGACGGCCGACTATGTGAACCCTCTCGAGGCTAGCTCACGGTGGTATCTCAACGCCCGCGCTTCAACCATCCGCTATGCCGCCAGTTTCGGCTACAGCCTCGCCAACCGCTCCGATCCCCCGGCCCCCTCGCCGTCGCGCGAAATCTGGCTCGATTCCACCCTTTCGGAGTGGAAGGGGCGTCAGAAGATCAAGGTCGAGGTGTGGGTGCCGCCAAAGATATCCGCTGGGCCTCGAGCTGCCGTGATCGACCTGCACGGCGGCGGATGGATCCTCGGCCAGGGCACCGACGACGCCCGTTGGGCTGGGGCCGTCATGGGCGGTATCGATGCCGTTGTCTTCACCGTCAATTACCGCCTGGCCCCCAGCTATCCCTTTCCCGTCTCCGTCGAGGACTGCGTCGATGCCATCATCCAGATCGCCGCACGTGCGGCCGAGTTTGGTATCAATAAAGACCGCATCATCCTTTCGGGCTTTTCTGCCGGCGCCACGCTCGCTCTCGCGAGCTGGATTGTCCTACAAGACCCTGGGCTCTACAAGTACAAGCTGCCCGAGACACCGCCGGAGATAGTCGGCCTCGCTTTGTTCTACCCCACTTTGGATATAACCATCTCGCGACCCGAGAAGCGTCAGACCTGTACACGGCCGGAGCTCACCTTGTCCCCCGGCATGACGGATCTCATCGACGCCTCGTACTGCTACCCGCCGGTTCCCCGCGAGCGGCTCACGGACCCGAGACTGTCCCCAGGGCTCATGTCAGACAAGCTTCTGGGGAAGCTGCCACCACTCCACCTTTGCCTATGCGAATACGACATGCTACTCGCCGAGGGCGTGCGTTTCGCCAGGAGACTGCACTTCCACGAGAAGCATTTCTCCTTGCGTGTAGTGGATGGCGAAGCGCACGCCTGGGACAAGCCGCCTCTCGTAGCTCCCAAAGAGAACGTCAGCGTCGAGTACGGCGAAGCAACCCAAGCCATGGCTCGTTGGCTCGGCCGGGCCTGCGAGACAGACAGAGATTCTGTGACTTCAAAAAGAAGCAAGAGATCGCGGCTACTACGTCCAAAATACCTTGCATTTAGGTCAAGGAGTGTCAGGTAGCAAGGACACAACACATCCAAGGGCATCCCATTTTGACTTTCAATTGGACCAACACCTGTGGACAGACCAATGTACATTTTCGTTTACGAAGCGTGCCAGAGAAGAAAGCAAGAACGGCGAGCGACTGTTTACCATAGACGGAGCAGGACGGGGCCTTCGAGTTGGGAAGAAGGTGCATTGTCGTTGTCATCATCATCAGTGCGTTCTCAGACAGAGCTGATAGATTCTAATACAAGTCAAAGATGGCATCTAGACTAAAGCCAGCTCACATCTCATCAAGCAGGGAGCTCGCGCTTCCTCACGTCTCGGCCAAAGTAGTCGTGTCGATAGTTCATGAACTTGATGACACCCCAAGTGATCCATTCCATGACAACGCCGCCGAGCCAACTGTGTGATACAGGGGCGTTCCACCGCGCAATGGTTTCACGGTACATTTGATCAATGTCCGCCCTGCGGAGAGTCTCGTAGTCGGTAAAGAGTTGCGGGATGGTTCGCGTCGCCCGGCGAGTCAGCACGTGTGCCAGCAAGACGCCGTCTTCGATGGCGACTCCGGTGCTCTCGCCTTGTGGGGGCATCTGCGGCAAAGAGCGGGCTTGTCAGCGGGGTCTGCCGTTTGTTCTGTTCATTATTGCTTGATCTATGGAGGGCATGCCAGGGACTTCATGGTCGTCTCCACACGTCCAGGAGTGGTGCATCGGCAGGCTCGGAAGTAAAGACAGGCTCTCGCTCAGTCCCACGGCAATAGATGAGGAGAGCGCACTGAACACGGCAGCTCGTGACCGAAAACGAGCCTCGCGAAAACTGCCGAACACGTAAGGAAAAGGGGAGGCGATGCCAACTCACAGCATGGGCTGCATCGCCCAGCAGCAGAGCCCGGCCCTTGGCCCAGGCGCCACCGGGGGCCAGCATATATACGGGGAAGAAGAGCCACTGCTCGCAGCGGTCGATGATGGAGGTCAAAGACGGCAGCGCGCCGCCCGTAAAGGCCTCGCCCATCTTGCGCTTGATGGCGGCCTTGTCAGCGCCCTGGGCGGACCACCCCTCGCGGGCGTCGTTGTTCTCGGGCACGGGGCTCACGGCCGAGAGGTACAGCTTGGTGCGGGAGGGCTCAAAGTAGCTCAGCAGGAGGGCGTCGTTGCCGTGCGTGACGAGCGACGTGTCGGTGATGAGCGGCCGGCCGTCGGGCCGCAGCCATGGCCCTGACGGGTCCCGCTTGCTGGGGTCGTCGTCGGAGAGCGTAATGTAGCCGTAGGTGCAGCACTTGCCCGAGTATCGTTTCTCCCGGCCCGGGTCGACGACGAGAGTCCGAACCTGCGAATGGATCCCGTCGCAGCCGAGGATGATGTCGGCCTCGAGGACTTGCTCTTCGCCCTCGTCCGCGTCCCTGGCGGCTCCGTCAGAGGACCTCTTGGCAAACGTGACGCGCACGCCGCCCTCGCCGTCCGTTGACCCGGACTCCTCGATGCTGCGCAACCTGGCGCCGTACACGACCTCGACTCGGGTCGTCTGACTAGGCGGCAGAGCGCGGTTGGTGTCGCGCAACGCCTCGACGAGCAGCTGCCGCTGTACGCGGATGGCGTCGACGCCCGGCCACAGGCGACCGAGCAGCGCGCCCTTGCGGTGCGTGACGAGCTCGATGGCGCTCACGGGCAGGGCCTGAGGCCGCAAGCGGGCGCCGACACCGAGCCAGTCCAGGTACCGCAGGGCCAGAGGCGTGAGGTTTATAGCGCCGCCGAGCGGCATGATGCTGTTGCTGTCGCCGTCGGTGCGCAGCAGCGGCATCTCCGCGCGAGCCTCGAGGACGGTGATGAGCAGAGGAGAAGATGCGTCGACGGGCTGGTCCTTGACGAGAGAGAGCGCAGCGGAGAGACCAGCGGGTCTGGCGCCGACAATGATGACGTGGAAGGGGTTGGCCATGGCGCGAGTGAGTGGCCGTCGCCGTGTAAGTCGAGGCTAGGAGAGCTGCTGATGCTTCAGAACAGAAGTGGTCAAGAAGGGTTGTCACAGACTGCGCTTTGAGTGGGAGCTATGCAAGACGGGAACCCTATATACACGGACATGGTCGCCATGATAGACGCCGCCGCCGCCGCCGCCGTCGTCGTCGTCGTCATGCAGCGACAGGCGACGCCATCTCGTGCGCGTCCGCCGATGAGCGAGGCCATCGCCAGAGCTGACTGCCGGGTTCCCGGCTGTCGTCGACCCTAGTGACAGGCGCGGGTCGCTGATTGGCGACATTGTCCCTGAACGCCTCCTAATTACGGGGCAATTTGCGGGCTTGCGAAGTTGCGAATCCGTAACCTGGGCCCGCTTGAGCGTGTAGCATTGCGCCACCAGCTGTATCCGATCGCATTCATGGACGAGCCCACGCAAGCACCCTTTGCCCACTCGCACACCGAGCGCCGCGCGAGCTGAGCTCGAAACTCGACGTTTCTCAATGCTCATCACAATGCCAGGACTTTCCGCGGTGTTTGATGTGCGTGGTATTGTTCATATTTCTGTGTTGAAACTTCGCTTTGGAGCTGTCAACTCTACACTCCAATTTGTTTGCCACATGTACTTCTCTGTGCTAATCCCGCGACTCTAGACGTGCCCCGATACCGTGGACGTCGAATGTTCAAGAGGTCACAAACGCCAAATCGTCAAGCACTAGAGTTCATGCCGTTGTGTAATGCGATGCCCGATTCAAGTCTCCAAACCAACCTCGGTGCGCATAATGCATAGTCCGCCTCGGATTTCCTCTCCCTTCTTGGGTTCTCTTGCGCCGCCTTTACGACGTTGGCTTGTAATTGTCTGGCCGTCTCCCGTAGACGACATAGCTGCCGCGGCCTCGTTAGTCGGAGCTCAGGGATACCATGACAGAAACGAGTGGATGGGAGAGTAGGAGAAACACTCACTATGGCACCCAGCTGTGCATGCGGCGGTCGGAAACTTCCTTTCGCGCGCGAGCTAGCAATACCTCAAAATAGGCCGGGTCGCCTCCAAGGATCTGCTGGTACCCCCGCGCGAAGACGTTGGCTATGTTGTCGCGGAAGTGGCTCAGTTCAAAGACACCAATCTTCTTGAGGCGCTCATCGCGCGGCCAGGGATTGGTGGGGATCTTGTACAGGCGCTCGTGGATGTCGTCGAAGCCGGCCTGCTCGAGGTAGTGCTTCCACTTGAGCACCTCGCGACCCGAGGCGCCGATGCGCTCCGACATGTCGAAAAAGATGTTGCCCATCTCGGCGTATGCGGAGTCGGTGGGCAGTGTGCCGTCGTCCGAGGTGAACTCGGGATAGGAACCGGCGAGCTGGAGGTAGCCGCCGGGCTTGAGGTGATCCAGAGCCTGGAGCACGAGCCGTGGCCAGTCATGGATGGCCATGATGAGCTCCCGGCCGTGGATGAGATCGAAGCTCGACTTGGCCCAGAGCCAATCATGCTCGACGTCGTCGACCTCGAAGACGAGGTTCGGAGGCAGCACGTTGGGCTGGACAGGGGCTGTGTCGACGCCGATGACCTGGGCCGACGGGAACTGGTCGGCCACGTCAATGGCCCAGATGCCCGAGCCCGTGCCGAGATCTAGAATCTTCTGCGGGTGGTCGCTGATGGGCGCGATGAAGAGCTTGTCATCCGTGAGGAGGGTGAACTTGCAGTGTTGCAAGTCGTTGCGATCCATCTGGTGTCGCGGTCAGGTTCTGCAACTACAAGTCTACAATTCTTTCCTGCCAGCACAGCTAGGGCGGAGGCTTCACGCGACATCGACGTACTTCCAGCTCATCAACGGGCATCCAGGGCTTGTGGATGCCATAGGCAGCGTAGACCCTCCCGTTCTCCTCGATGCCCCTGCGAATGTCCGACGCCAGCGACGTCACGAAGCTGGTCGACGTCGACTCGGCGTAGCCCTCGTCGTCGATGGAGGAGTCGGGCTCTATGGTCGTCGAAGGCGCCGAGGTGCTGCCCGTCTCGTCAAGCCGGTCGGTTCCATCGCCGCCGCCGCCGTCGTCTACTCTCGTGTGCATCGACGACGACGCGGGCGGCTCGTTTTGTTGGCTCGCCATGACGGGCTGGACGGGCGATTCTCCTTGCCCCGGCGCAAGCACAAGGACGAGGATGTAGGGGGGCAGAGGGAATCGGGGGTTAAACAGGCGCCACCAGGCGATCTAGTAGTTCGGGCCTGCGTGTCTGACGGGAGGGCCGATGCGCCCCTGGCACACCCGTCACGTCACTGCGAAAGGAAAGGCGGGCACCGGCGACAGTCTGAAGCAAGCATAGCGAGCGGCTGCCTGCCATGTCGAGCTGGACCAAAGGCTGCAACTAATGGTCCCGCTGCTCTGCGCCGGGGCATTGCCGGCATGCCCGTGAAGGCCGCGACGGACTTGCTGATGCAGTGATGCGGCTACGACCAAGAAAGCAAAGGAAGAGGGTGGAGGAGGCCGCTGTGCATGGGCCATGGGGACTCGGGCAGCGGGCGGGGGGCTTCCATGGCGCCGCAGTAGGGGCCAATGATCCCTGTCGACGTTGCCGCCGGCCCCTCCCCTCCCGTTTACGTTTCTACAACGTTGATGCTCTCTCTCCACGCCCCCTCCAGACTTGCGTGCGTGCCCTCGCCAGTACCTGTAGTCCGCGCAGCACGCTGGCCCTGGTGCCGAGAGCAGACGAGTGCAGATGCCGCGTCGGCTCTGGCTGCTGCAGATTCAATCCGGCACGTCAAAGTACCGAGATGTGGCGTCTGGCCCCCAAGCTGCAGCTCCCGCCATGGTTGAGCGTTGAGACGTGCGCCGCCGCCGCACTGCTGCAGGGCTGGCCCCATCTGCAGCCAGGAGACAACAAGACCAGCGGCCGAGCAAGTGGCACGACCGACGCCTTTGCTGTTTGGTTCCCTGCCTCCTCCGGCAGGCGGTAGCGACGGCCACGCAAGCACAACGAGCCGAGAGCGAACGCTGTCATCAGCTAATTGGGTTAGCAACGCAACCTGACTGACAGCAGCAAGCCCTTGTCCGAGGCACCTCGTGCAGCCAAGCGTCCTAGGACCCGCGGAGCCAAAGACCCAGGGGTCTGAACAGCTCCGGCGAGTCCGGACACCAGAAATGCGCCGAGATGTACCTACGGACTGCGGACCCAAGGTATCACGCTTCGTCCTCGTACAAACGTGTCTGCTAGACATGCAGTGTCGGCGTTGCGTCCCGCATTTGCTTCTCCGTGCCACCTCAATGAGCTCGACACCACGCGGACCCTTCCCCTGCAACCTCTGCTCTTTATTGTGTGGGCGTCAGCGGCGGCTGTTTACTGGTCAAGGGACCCAGCGCTTTTACGGCGGGATGCAGGCTTCTTGGCGACGATTCGAACCCAACATGGCCAGCTTTCAATACTTGGCGCAACTGCTCCATGCTCGTGACGCACCACCTCCGTCGTAGCTTGCGTTGCTTGTATGAACAGAGCAATACAAGCCCCTCTGCAACGACTTCGCCGTCCCCGGCTTCCTCTGGCGTGCAGCGGCTGCAGTAGCCTTGAGTCTAGCGGTTCGAGGCTGGTAAACGCCGATGCCTCAACGGCCTATCTCGTAGAGTCCAACCACGAGACTCCAACGGCCAGACACGGCATCGAGCTTTAATGGCAACGGTCCGCTAGTATGACCATGGGCGAATTACAACCCCACACCTCGCTTGCTGGCTCAGCTGGGTGCGACATGTGCGCCATGCTCAATGCGAGCGAGCGAACTCACGAGCAGGCGTATTGCCGACCGTCGCTCGAAGAGCAGCCCGGAGGGCCTGGATCTGCGAGTCGCATCGCTTCCCCCCCCC
>JALHBZ010000091.1:62414-110785 GCA_024340015.1 Tolypocladium ovalisporum
CCGCAACGCTCCCCACCAAAGGACAGGTCGACGAGGCCCTGAGCCGCCTGGCCGAGGCTGCCAAGTCGTACTCGGATGCCCCTGATCTCGCGGGATATGCCTCGCGGGTCGAGGTGATTGCGCGCGCAAAGATCCTGATCCGCTCCGTCGTGTCGCCGGACATGATGCCAAACTATCATGGCCTCAACGTATGCAGTTGCTCTTTCTTTAGTAATCGGCATGCCGCGCCTTGCCTTGCGTGCTCAATATTCCCTTGTCCCGGCGTCTCAGCCTAAAATTGATTACCTCCTGGCCCATGCGTTCGCTCAGTTCATCGCGAGCAGCAAGTAACCTGAGAGAGATGAGAGACGAGTCCGAAGTAGTTGGCCGGGCGTGAGAGATCGAGCGCTAATCCATGCCCTGCCGACGAACCTTAGATTGCCGAGCTCATCGCCATACGGACCCTCATGAAGCTCAGGGTGCTGGACGCCATTCCGCAACAAGGGTCCATCTCTCTTGAGGAACTGTCAAGCACGACCGGAGTCCAAGACTCCTTATTAGGTATGTTGGCCGCTCCCGTCATGTCATCAGCACGCGTTTCCTGTTTGAGCGCGAGCTGTTGGTTGTTGCTCGTGGTAGTAGGGCTGCATTGACCTGGGAACCTGCAGAGCGGATGACCCGAGTCCTCGGTACGTGCGTCACGCGGCGCCTGTCGCAAGCTTGCAGCCACACGGGGGCATCCTGAAGCCACTTACATCTACACATGGCACAAACATGTAAGTTGCAATTAGGACACCGAAATCGCTAACGCTTCTTGCGCGCGAAGTGGCCTCCGGCTTCCTCGATCAGACGCGACCGGATGGGGGAGACTACATGCACACCAAGTTCTCGCGGGCTTATCTCTTGGATCGGCCGGGCCCGGGCCACCTCTTCCTGGCCATGTAAGTCGTCCTCGGGGCTGCTTTTCAGTGACAGTCCTCCAAGACTCACCATTCACGACTTGCGCAGGTATGACGAGTGGTTCAAAAAGATGCACAACTTTGACGACTACCTTGCCGAGAAGGGGCAGCTAAAGCACGCCAGAGAGCCGGACGATCCTCTCCACAACCCTTACACCTTCTACCATAAGCAAGAGGGCACCCCCGTGTGGGCAATCATGAGCCAGGACCCGGAGCGCTTCCAGACCTTCCAGACGGGCATGGCTGGCATCGACCTGGCCATTCCTGTCGTCGGCCACTTCGACTTTGATTTGTTGCGCAACACGCCAGCAGAGGCATTGGAGGAGCGTGTCCAGCTCGTCGATGTCGGCGGCGGCCACGGCGCAGTGCTGAAGCAAATCCTCGACGCTCATCAAGGATCTCTTACTCATGCCAACTGCGTCCTCGAGGATCTGCCGGAGGTCATCCAGCTGGCCAAGACGAATGGCATTCTGCCCGATGACGTCCAGCGCCTCGAGCATGACTTTATGACGGCGCAGCCCGTGAAGTGTCAGTCTCACTCACTCAAAGAGTATAGTATCTTCTTACTCCCTCAAGCTAATCATGTTCTCCCTACTCCACAGACGCCAAGGCCTATTTCATGCGCATGATCCTACACGACTACGCCGATGCCGTGGGTGTGAAGATCCTCACCCACCTGGCCGCCGCGATGGCGCCCGACTCGCGGGTGCTGATCTGCGAAATGGTGATGCCGTCGCGGGTCAACGAGGCTGACTTTCCAGCCGCCGTCTTGGACCAGGCTGTCATGACCATGGGTGGCAAGGAGCGGACGGAACAGGGCTTTGCAAAGATGTTCGAGGCAGCCGGCCTCGAGCTCGTCAAAGTATGGAGAGTGCCCGGCGTGCCGGGAGGCTGTGTAGAGGGCCGGTTGAGGCAATAACAGCCCGCCACCTACTGCATAGGGTAGAGAAGCAGCACCCAAGGCTCACAACATTCTAGCA
This sequence comes from Tolypocladium ovalisporum, assembly GCA_024340015.1. NCBI lineage: Eukaryota > Fungi > Ascomycota > Sordariomycetes > Hypocreales > Ophiocordycipitaceae > Tolypocladium > Tolypocladium ovalisporum. The sequence continues at coordinate 64,333 of JALHBZ010000091.1, forward strand.
AGACAAGGCGCAGTGGGAACAACTTGCGACCATTAGTTCTATGGCATTCCCTGGGATGTGACGATGCAGTAAAGTGGCAAGCTTTTAGCTCATGGATGCGATGCCCTTTCGTTTCAGCTTGGTCTAGTGCATAGTGTCCACATGTGATTATCAAACACCACGCAAAGTGTGTTGCGGCTCAAAGACGATGATGTTAGCCCACCAGAAAGCCGTGCAAATCGAGGCCTCCGTTGCTTTCGAGCAGCGTCCAATTCTTGGCGCTCGTGTTCCTCGCATGCGTCTACCACTTGGCCTCCTTGGTGTCCAGGAAGCCCTTGAGGATGCCAACAACCTTCTCGAGGGCGGCGAGGTAGGTCGTCAGGTCAGCCTTGACCTTTTCCGGGTCTGATCCGAGCTTGGCGTAAAAGTCCTTGCGGTACGGGCAGGCACTCATGGCGGCGCTGAAGACGGGCTTGACGAGGAAGCTGTGGTGGGGCTTGAGGGTCTGGCCGTAGGCTCCACGGAACGAGTCGGCGAGCTCCTCTGAGGAGTTGGCCACGTTCTTGCTGAGGGCGATGCAGGTGAATTCGAGACCGCTGTTCATGGTTTGTTAGCTATAGCTGGCCAGTGCTGGCAGTTGTCTGATGGCAGCGTACCGGACCAGCCACAGCAGCCCCTCGGTGGCCGTGTGCTTCTTCGTCTTGAGCTCGTTTCGGCAGAGGTCCTGGATGTTCTCCGACTCGGCGGGTGCGACGAGCTGGCGTTCACGCAGCTTCTGCAAGGTGGACCAGTCAGCGCCTGGGATGCGCGTGTGCCACGCCACGTTGGATTTACGAACCTTGACGTTGCCCAACATGTCGGACTTGACGGGGGAAAAGGCCACGGAGCCAATGGCATCTACGCGACGGAATGCAGTTAGCAGGAGCTTGTACCAGAGTCGCATAACAAGCTCGCTAACCAAAGATGGTCGTCAGAGACTCGGCCGCGTCGAGGAACTCGGTTGTGGATACGGCATTGCCCTTGTCGGCATCGAGGGGCACGTCAACGAAGGACCGGCGGAAGGTCTGCACGATGGTGCCGCCCGGGGGGATCTGAGGAGCAGACATGGTGGCTGGAGGTTGATCTGGAGGAGCGAATGGCAGGGAAACGACGGATCGATGGATGAAGAGCAAGGAAGAGCCACGTTGACGGCGTGCTCGTGGCGGTCAGGCAAGCTGCTGGGGCAGGCAAAGGGATGTGGTGGGGAAAGGAGACGGTCCGAGGCGGGGCTCGGCGAGTTGGCGGACTCGAAAACGAGGGGTCCTGCCCAACGAGGGGGATTCTCGCCAGGTAAGGTAGCTGTTCACATTTCGAGGGACTCGTACTCGTACAGTGATGGCGAGCTCAGCGGCAGAATAGAGGTTCGCCCCCTTGACGGTCTACAGCTACAGGTATGTCTCGACCATCTCAGGGGCTTTCGGAGTTTACAAGCATGGAGCATATCGAGGTTGAGCCGATTGTCCGCAATTGCTTGGTCATGTGACGGTCACCTCGTCTCCCCCAGAGCGACTACAAGTACTTCAACATGGGGTGCCACCAGGCGGCTGCCAGGCTGTGTGCGATGAGCCTGATCGCAGCCAAGAGATGTGGATCTCGACAGCGAGCTGATCCCAACAAGCCGCTGTGGCCCGCGCTGGGTGTACAAGTGCATTGGTGAGGCAGACAGGTGTCGGAGGATGCTCGGCGTGCAGCGTACCCGCAGCGAGCGCAAGGTGATAATAGGTCATCAATCGCAGCATTGCTGCGAAAGGCTAAAGACGAATCCGACTGGCCGAAGACGTCCATTGAATTGCTCGTGCTCGTACGCAGTTGGTGGTCACTGAGGTGGCCCACCCCTGCTGCATTGAGTTTGTAGCGAGGGTGGTGCAACCAACCAAGTGACGTCAGCAAAGGCATCCCCTTCCAAGCTTCTGAGCTTGTTCTGGGAGTCGGTGGGGGCAAGCTCGCATCACCACATGCTGGGGCACGCTCACTCGGGCCAGCACATTGGAAGCACAAAGGCGACGACTCGCGTTGCAGCTTGCCAGATGGCCGGTAGTATCAAGTACCTGTACGAGTAGAGTATTTCGAGCCAAAGCCGGCGCCAATTGCTTTGCGTTAGGTCGGTAGCTTTTCGCGTGCATCCTGGTCGCGTCGCCAGGCCGCCAACAACACCACCTCGTCCAAGCTACGGGGAGCCCCTCACCAGCTGGGCAACTGAGCACCTGAGCACCCCACTCCTGGATCCTCCACAAGCTCCTCGAACAAGCTTATTCCTCCGTCCCTGCCGTTCATTGGGCATCCGTACGTCGGTCGTGAAACGCTCCCGTCTTCAGTTCTCTTCCCGTGACATCGTAATCTATGATTCCGTGACGAGGTCCATCCCAATCTGCCTCTTGCACCCATCTTTCTGCCACACGTGCCTGCGCTTCGCTGTCGATAGCTACTAGCTACTGCCTACCTGACTGCCTACGGACTACTTCCGTCCGCCATCTCCTCCCGCCCGCCGTCTGCCTCGTTGCGCTGTCCGCGAATGAGGCGCCGCATCGACCCAGAGCTCTAGGTACCCTCTTCGCCATGTCTGAGGAAAACAACGGCAAAGGCTCTGGCTTCATGCAGGGCCTGAGAGAGAAGCTTCACGACACCAAGCTTCACGACGCCAAGGTGCAGCTCATCCACAAAAAGTTGGTCCTGACCTATACTTCGCCGCGCTGAACCGTCTCGGTATTGATGATTCCTCCTTGCAGACACCAGATAGGCAAGTTTGGGAACTTGGTAGGCATCTGCATTTCGTCCGCTTGCTCTGGCTGCATATCTGACGTCTTGCGCTTTAGTTCAACAAGGACCATCGCCACGATGAGGAGCACGAGCAGCGCTGTGACGAAAAGAGGACAAAAGTCTGCGAGTCGCACCGCTTCCAGTCTTACTTCCCTGAGCGGGATGGCAACCTCATCAAATGGTACGTCGATGGTGTCGACTACTTCTGGGCCGTCTCAGTAGCCCTCGAGCAAGCAAAAGAGTCCATCTACATTGCCGACTGGTGGCTGTCGCCCGAACTCTTCATGCGCCGGCCGCCCTACCACAGGCAGGAGTACCGACTGGACCAGATCCTCAAGCGAAGGGCCGAGGCGGGCGTCAAAATCTACGTCATGGTCTACAAGGAAGTCGAGGCTGCCTTGACCTGCAACTCCGTCCACACCAAACGCGCTCTCCGAGATCTCTGCCCCGAAGGCACTCCTGGCCACGGCAACATCAACTTCATGAGACACCCGGACCATAACGTCTTGGAGAATGCCGCCGACATGACCATGTACTGGGCGCACCATGAGAAATTCATCGTCATTGACTATGCCATGGCTTTCATCGGCGGGTTGGATCTTTGCTTCGGCCGATGGGATGCTCGACAGCATCCGCTGTCGGATGTGCACCCTGAAGGCGTCTCGGAGGAGATCTGGCCAGGGCAGGACTTCAACAATAACCGCGTCATGGACTTTCAGAAGGTGCAGGATTGGGAGCACAACGAGCTGAGCAAGGCCGAGTACGGCCGCATGCCGTGGCATGACGTGTCCATGGCCGTCATTGGGCCTTGTGTTTACGACATTGCTGAGCACTTTGTCCTTCGGTGGAACTTCATCAAGCGGGACAAGTACAAGCGCGATGAGCGGTTCGATTGGATCGTGCTGGAAGGCCGCGATGGGGATGACGAGGACCTGGTCGGCGTCCAGCGCCCCACGCATCCCGTCGGTGAATATCTTCAGCATCCGTTGTCGCCACTGAGCACCAAGAGTCTTGACAACCGAGGGACGGTGCACGCTCAAGTCGTGCGCTCGAGCGCCGACTGGTCCAGTGGCATTCTGAAAGAGCATTCCATCCAGAATGCTTACGCCGAAGTCATCCGCAATGCGGAGCACTATGTCTACATTGAGAACCAGTTCTTCATCACTGCAACGGGCGAGGAGCAAGCTCCCATCCACAACACCATCGGCAAGGCCATAGTCGACGCTGTCGTTCGGGCGGGCAAGGCGGGTCGCAAGTTCCGCGTCATTGTCATCATCCCTGCCATCCCCGGCTTTGCTGGTGATCTTCGGGACAACGCAGCATCGGGAACAAGAGCCATCATGGACTACCAGTACAAGTCGATATGCCGCGGCGAGCATTCCATCTTCGGGCAGGTCAAGGCTCAAGGGGTTGACCCGGATCAGCACATTTTCTTCTTCAACCTGAGGTCCTACGACCGCTTGAACAAGACACACGCCGTCGTCGAGGCGGAGAAGAAGACTGGCATAAGCTACCAGCAGGTGCAGCGAGCCGAAGCCGAGGAGATCATGGGCGAAGGAGTGCACGGATATCAGGATGATAGCTCTGGCGACGATGACGCCACCAAGCACAAGGGAATCAAGAAGCCCCACTTGGGAAGAAAACGAGGCAAGGGATCTGAAGAGAGGCCCAAGTCGGAGCAAGAGGCAAACAGGGACGCGCTCAAAGCTCAAGAGAAATTTGACAGGGCCAAGCCCGACGAGCAGGTCACTTCGGCCGCCACGGTCGCCCACCACGCCATGAGTGGTCAGGGATCCTTGCTGGACGAGCCATGGGACGACCACGCGGATCCCGAATCCGAGATACGAAACTGGATCCAGGAAGAGTTGTACGTGCACGCCAAGCTGCTCATTGCCGACGATCGCGTCGTCATCTGCGGATCGAGCAATATCAACGATCGCAGCCAGTTGGGCGACCACGACAGCGAACTCAGCATTGTCATGGAGGACACCAAAATAATCCCTAGCACCATGGACGGCAAGCCTTTTGAGGTTGGCTACCATGCGGCGACCCTGCGGAGGTTCCTTTGGCGAGAGCACATGGGCCTCCTCCCGCCGCAAGATATCGATGCCAAGGACGACATCAATGCTCAGCCTCCGAATGTGAATCCCGAGAACAACATCTATGACCAGGATGAGAGCTACAAATTTGTGGAAGATCCTATGAGCGACGAACTTTGGTCCATGTGGACTGGCAATGCAGACAAGAATACGAGTCTGTTTCGCCACCTTTTCCATGCGGACCCAGACGACCACAGTAAGTCCTTGTTCTGTGCCCTGCCTCAGTTACGTCGCCATGTCAAAATGTCAAGCTAACGCACCATGCAGTCAGAACGTTTGAAGATTACGATAGATACCTACCTCCCCGAGGTGTCAAGGCCGGTCATATCTACGACCAGTTCATGCCACCTGAAGATGCACGCGAGAAGCTCTCCCAGATCAAGGGTCATTTGGTGCGGATGCCGATGGCGTTTTTGAAGGACGCTGAGATGGCTGAAAGCGGCCTTCAGGTCAACTCTTGGACTCAGAGTGTGTATACCTGAGATGCCGATAGGGGGATGGTTCGTTTGTCGAAGTATGCCATTATTGGGGCCCAGGTATTCGTCCAGGCAGAGATACATGTTGAGTATTCAGGCTTTGCAGAGAATGGGCAATTCAGGGCGGGTAAGAGGCCATGCTATAGTAAGCTTGCACAACAGCTTGTGTCAACTCCCGAGACTCATCACCAAGTACAAAGCTGTGTCACTCAACGCCTCATGTGTGCCTATACCCAAGCCGGCGTATCTTGTATTTGTCTCAGCTCGCCCGTCTTGAATCGAGGATGAGGTATCGTCAAGGGCTCGACGCTCATCCGATCTTGTCCGCCATATTACACTGCCAGAAGCGCAGGCATTTGCGCTCACAACCAAGATAGTCGCATCCATACGTACAAAGCGCCGCCACGACTCGATGCAAGCGCCGTGCCTGGCCAATCGGCGCCTGGACACGGCCAGTGCCGGATCTCGGACGGCTCGTCACCTGCATAAGCTCGGGGAACAATTGGTTGCGGTGCCTCTCAGGACTGAGACGTTGGGGGTCAGAGGTCGGGCCTCTGGTCTTCATCGTTGCCGCGAGGGGTGAGCAGGCCGTCTACCTGGCTGCAGGTGCGAGGACGTCACGGGGGCACGTTAGTTGGCATTGCCCCCCCTCTGGTGTAAGTTCGTTCGGATGGGGTTTGCACATGAGCAGTGCTGCATCGGTTGATGCCGTGCTACCTGGCTCCAGCCTGGGGGCTGCAGGTCCGTCGACGGCCCGGCACGCCACAGTTTCTGGAGGATGCATTGGATCTATCTGAAGTATGCTTTGTGGTTGCCGAGACGCCAGTAAACCGGGTTGGCTGATGCTGGCCCTTCAGTCATGTTGGGGTCCAGAGTGTTGGGATTGGGCATCCTTGATGCCACATTCCTTGAGCTTTCAGCAAGTATACAAGTAGTCATTAAAGCACATTCAATAAACATGACAAGTAACTCCTACTGGGCGTAGCGAGACTATGCGCCGAACGGTCGCTTAAAGTGCTGGGAAAGGGCAGATAGTGTAGGGTAGCCACCAGACGGGACACGGCTGGGAGCGCCGAGTCGCCCCTTGCCGCCGAAGCAGCCCGTGAATATACAGGTGGGTCGGCGGCCCCATCAGGGGGCCATGAGAAGCGCCGGCGTCACCTCTCTGAGCCACAGCGCCCAACCCCAGGCTACCTTATGGAGCTCGGGGCGTTAATGAAGCAGGGCAGCTTCATCTCCAACAGCCAGGCCCGTCCACACCACCATCCCACCCGCCATGCGCGTCCAGTCCAGCAGGCAGCCTCGGCCCCCATTCGTCTCCTCGACCACCTCTCCGTGGAACAAGCTCTCGCGTGTCTCGTTGCCAGTCGTATGAGCCACGCTGCAACTCGCGCCCACGCATACGACCACCCCTGCGTCATAACGTGGCCGCTACCTACAGAGCTCACCTCTGTTGCTGTTCGGTACTGGACCCCGCATCTGACGACCTACGCAACGACCAGGCGACTCGACTGACTGACTGCTAACCGCCACGCCGTTCGAAGCTGTCGCGAGCCGCCGATAAAGACGACACCTCTGCGTCTCCCCTCGGAAGCTGCAGTCTGCCCGCACAGTACCTTGCATGCCACTGTCCGCATCAAAGCCTCCACACCTGGCCGCATGAGAGGCGACCTCCCGAAGCTCTCAGCTGCCCGCAACACTCGCTCGCCCCGCCAGCATCGACGAGCACCGCGAGCCACACGGCACCGCACGGCACCGCAACGCGCTGTACCGTCCTGCGCCGCACAGCTTTGCTGCTGCTGCTGCCACCGCTGCATTGTTCCGTCGAGTCGGGCGTGCTGCTACGTCAGCGTCAACGCCGCATGCAACCGGCAGGCCATCTCGACATCACCGCGCCAGACCCCTTGGCTTGTGATTGCTGCGCCAGCTCCCCTTCGGACAGCGCAACTCTGTCCCACGAGACAAGATGACACAGTCACCGATGATGTCGGCGCCGCTCAAGGCGACCAACGACATCGACTGGATTGCGCCTTTAAAGAGCTACATCCGCGGCACCTATGGTGACGACCCCGAGCGTTACGCAGAGGAGTGTGCGACCCTCAACCGGCTGAGGCAGGATATGCGTGGCGCCGGCAAGGAGAGCACATCAGGTCGTGATATGCTCTACCGTTACTATGGCCAGCTGGAGCTCCTGGACCTGCGGTTCCCCGTTGACGAGCAGCACATCAAGATACCCTTTACCTGGTACGTACCACGACTCCGTGCTCGGGGTTGCAACTCCTGACGCTGCCGAGCCTTGCTGCAAGCTGACCACTCACTGGCTTTGCCCGCCACAGGTTCGACGCCTTCACTCACAAGCCCACGACGCAGTACTCCCTGGCATTCGAGAAAGCCTCCGTAATCTTCAACATTTCTGCCGTCCTCTCCTGCCATGCCGCCTTTCAGAATCGCGCAGACGAGTCTGCCCTCAAGACCGCATACCATTCCTTCCAGGCATCCGCCGGCATGTTCACATACATCAACGAGAACTTCCTCCATGCACCGTCCTTTGATCTCAGCCGAGAGACGGTCAAGACCCTGATTCAAATAATGCTGGCGCAGGCCCAGGAAGTCTTTCTTGAGAAGCAGGTGATGGACCAGAAGAAGATTGGACTGCTGGCAAAGTTGGCGGCTCAGACGGGCTATCTATATGGACAAGCCATTGAGGGCGTTCAAGAAAACGTCAACAGGGCCATCTTTGAGAAGGTCTGGTTGACGATGGTTCAGGTAAGGGATCAACCTTCTGTCATCACCTGTCAAGGAGATGTCGCGCGGAAGGCTTTGGACTGACTTGCGTGGCAAAGATTAAAACCAAACTGTTCAATTCAAAGGCGCATTATTACCAAGCACTGGCAGACGATGAAGCCAGCGAATACGGAATCGCCGTGTCACGGCTGCAAATCGCGGAGAGCCTGGCCAAAGAAGCAGAGAGAATGTCCAAAAACTTCCCGACTTCGGTGCCTTCCAACTCTAACCTGAGCGCCGAGACCAGTGGCCTTTTGCAGGAGCACTCCAAGAGGCAATGCTCAACGGTGCAAGATCGGCTCCGAGAAGCCCTCAAGGACAACGACTTCGTCTACCACCAAACGGTCCCGCCTGAGGCCAGCTTGCCAGCCATCGCCAAACTCCCCGCGGCCAAGCCGATCCCGGTCAGCGAGCTCTATGCTGGGCAGGACGTGTCACGCATCACCGGACCAGATCTCTTTGGCAAGATCGTGCCCATGGCCGTTACCGAGTCGGCCAGTCTATACGATGAGGAAAAGGCAAAGCTGGTAAGGGCGGAGACTGAGAGCGTGGACACGGCCAACGGGGAGATGGCCGCGAGCCTGGACTATCTGAGGCTGCCGGGAGCACTGCAGGTCCTGAAGGGGGGTTTCGACCCAGACATCCTGCCAGATGAAGAGTTTCGGCAGTGGTGTGTCGACGTGGCCGACCACGAGAGCCCCGGGGCCATCTTCGGTGTTCTTGGGACGGAAAAGGAGTCCATTGTGTCGATACTGGACAAGAGTTCGAAGCAGCTCGACATGGAAGAGAGTGTCTGCGAGAAGATGCGGTCCAAATATGAGAACGAGTGGAGCCAGCAGCCCAGCGCACGACTGACAACCACGTTGCGCGGGGACATTCGCAATTACCGCGAGGCTCTGGACGAAGCCATGAAGAGCGACAGCCAGCTGGCGGCAAAGCTGCGCCAGAATGAGGCAGAATTCGATGAAATGCGAGACGCGGCTCAGAGCGGAGCAGTCGACCAGCTCTTTCAGAAGGCTGTGGCCCTAACGAGAGCAAGGGGCAGCAACGTAACGAGCCCGTCTGCTGCCGAGCCGAACCTCCTCGACGCAGACTTTGGAGAGAGCGGCCCGAGCGTGGTGGATCAGATAGCCAAGGTGGAGGATATCCTCAAGAAGCTGAACTTGGTCAAGAGGGAGCGGAATCAAGTGCTGAAGGATCTCAAAGAAAAGGTACCCTCCCCGAACAAGGAATGCTTGAGTGGAAAGGTTCTCTAACATGCATCAGGTCCACAACGACGACATCTCCCAAGTCCTCATTCTTAACAAGAAGTCGATATCAAACTACGAAGCCCAACTGTTTGAACAAGAACTTGAAAAGTTCAGACCGCACCAGAACCGACTCCTGCAGGCTAACCACAAGCAGTCGGGATTGATGAAGGAGCTGACGACAACGTTCAATGCGCTGTTGCAGGACAAGCGGGTTCGGTCTGAGCAGAGCAAGTACGAAGGCATCCAGCGCCAACGATCGTCGGTGGCCAACAAGTACAAGCGGGCATATCGGGAGTTTCTGGACTTGGAAGCGGGGTTGCAGAGCGCCAAGAACTGGTACTCAGAGATGAGGGAGACGGTGGAAAGCCTGGAGAAGAATGTCGAGACGTTTGTCAACAACCGCAGATCGGAGGGCGCGCAGCTGCTCAACCAGATTGAGCAAGATCGGTCGACGAACAAGAACAGCCAAGCGGAGCTGGAGCGGGAGCGGCTGCGAGAGCTCATGGAGCGAATGTCGATGGAGCCGGCGAGGTCGCCTCCTCAAACAGCTTCTGGGCGAACGGCGCCGGCACCCCTTTTCCAGGCCGGGCAGGGGCCGCGGTATCCGCAGACCAACTTCCAGGGCCAATATCAGGTGCCGACGTCGCCGCCGCCGAACCAGATGCACCACGTGCAGCAACAGCAGCACCAGCAACAGCAACAGCATGGGTATCCCGGATACGCGAGCCCACCGCCAGCCAGTGCATTCTCACAGCCAACGTACAACCCTAGCCAGTACGGAAGGACGCCGGGGCCGACGTCGCCGCCACCAAACCAAACATCGTTCGGAATGAACGTGATGAGAGGCCCAGCCTCGCCGCCGCCAACGCAGACGTCATTCGGGCAAGGCCATCAGGCCCAGCAGACGTACCAAGGATACGGGGCGCCGCAGACGCAACAACACGGGCAGCAGGGAGGCTACGTGCCTCATGGGTTCGTCCCACCTCCGCCGCCTCCAGGACCTCCCCCGTTGGGACCGCAGCAGACCATGCACTACTCCAAGCAGGAGCAAGCGTACCCGGCGAGCGCCGCAGCACGGCCGGCGCAACCGCAGCAGCCGCACGATCCGTGGGCAGGGCTCAACGCGTGGAAATGATTGATGATTGTGACGGAAGGTGGATTAGGGAGTGAGTGACGAGGGGCTTCATATCCAGACGGACAGCTTTGGCGAAGAAGGAAGAAGAGTATCGTTGCAACTTTAGCATTCATGGCAAGATGGGGTTCTAAAAAGGGAATGTCGGGAGAGAAGACGAGTAGGATAGCAATGCCCAAATAATATCCGCGGTGGCCAAAGACGCTCTGCCTATCTTGAGAGAGCAGAACGTCGTGTAAATGCGCTGCCGACGGGAGTTTTGTCGCGGAGCTTGTAACGCACAAGCCGGGCCCCAAGCGCGAGACGGGTCGATTCGCCACGAGCTAAGCCGACGCAACGGGAGCAAGTACCGATCCCGGCCCGGGGCAGGCAATTCTCCCGTCGGCTCGGCAGCGCGGGTACTTTACCTACCTTGGGTACCTTACTCGCCAACCGCGCGCCCCCGCACCCCATTGCCCCGAGGCGCGTCAACGACCCGCTGGAGCGGCCCCGGAAACCCCCCGCCGTCGAGTGGATAAGGATGGGATGGCGCATCTGGCGAGTGACGACGGCGCCAATTGCAAGCCCGTTGCCGGCTCGTGCACCTCACTTCTCCAAGACCGTGCTTCACTCATCGCACACGGGTGATTAGCTTGAAGAAGCGGCGCATGCCCGGGCCATTGGCAGCAGGTCGACGACTCCTCTGCACAGCTCACACCCTCGCAGGATTTTCCATCTCGTGCAAGCTTCGCCGTGTCGAGAGACGCAACACCACAGGCTAGCCGCGGCTCGTCATCGACCTCGGGTGAGAGGAACCGCCCGCAACCATGGCTCTCTTGGGGGACGACGTCGCCGAGCACAAAGACGCAGAGTCGTGCTGGGTGATTATTCATGTGAGCATCTTCTGGCTGCCCCGTTGCCATCATGTCCAGTACTGACGATTCGGTTGTGTAGGGCAAAGCGTACGATGTTACCGACTTCTTGCCTGGTAGGTCCAACCACCGCCTTGCGCATTCCCACGAGCGTCTCATTTGCTGATGCGGTCCGGCGACAGAGCACCCCGGCGGCCAGAAAATCATATTGAAATATGCAGTACGTCTCGCACCCTGCGGAAGCCAGCTCAGAGCTGCTCCTGGCTCCCCGACGATTGGGGCCATGGCACTAACCTCCTGGCCAGGGCAAAGATGCCACGGAAGAGTTCGACCCCATCCACCCCCCGGACACGCTCGACAAGTACCTCGACACGTCCAAGCACATGGGGCCCGTCGACATGGACACGGTCGCCAAGGAGGCCAAGGAGGAAGACCCCGAGGAGGCGGAGAGGCAGGACCGCATAGCGCAGAAGCCGCTGCTGTCGCAGTGCTACAACCTCTTCGACTTTGAGGCCGTGGCGCGGAGGGTCATGAAGCGCGGCGCCTGGGGGTACTACTCGAGTGCCGCCGACGACGAGATTGCAAGTCGTTCCCCTCCCCCCCCCTCGACGGACCTTGTCGTCGTGGTCGAAAAGCATCATCTGCTGACCCTCACGCCCCCCTAGACCATGCGCGAGAACCACGGCGCCCTCCACCGCGTCTGGTTCCGTCCCCAGATCCTCGTCGACGTCGAAAAGGTCGACTTCAGCACCACCATGCTCGGCACCAAGTGCTCGGTGCCCTTTTACGTGACGGCCACGGCGCTCGGCAAGCTGGGCAACCCCGAGGGCGAGGTGGTGCTGACGCGCGCCGCCAGGTCGCACAACGTCGTCCAGATGATCCCCACGCTGGCCTCGTGCTCGTTTGACGAGATCTGCGACGCCCGGCAGGGCGACCAGGTCCAGTGGCTGCAGCTCTACGTCAACAATGACCGCGACATCACGCGCAAGATTGTCCAGCACGCCGAGCGCCGCGGCTGCAGGGGCCTCTTCATCACCGTCGACGCGCCGCAGCTGGGCCGCCGCGAAAAGGACATGCGCTCCAAGTTCACCGACCAGGGCAGCAGCGTGCAGTCGGGCACCGACACGGACACGACGCAGGGCGCCGCGCGCGCCATCTCGAGCTTCATCGACCCCTCGCTCAGCTGGGACGACGTGCCCTGGTTCCGCAGCATCACCGCCATGCCCATCGTCCTCAAGGGCGTCCAGCGCGTCGAGGACGTGCTGCGCGCCGTCGACGCCGGCGTCCAGGGCGTCGTCCTCTCCAACCACGGCGGCCGCCAGCTCGACTTTGCCCGCTCCGGCGTCGAGGTGCTCGCCGAGACCATGCCCGTCCTGCACGAGCGCGGCGTCCTCGACGCCCCCGGCGGCGGCGGCTTCGAGGTCTTTGTCGACGGCGGCTTTCGCCGCGCCAGCGACATCCTCAAGGCCCTCTGCCTCGGCGCCACGGGCGTCGGCATCGGCCGCCCCTTTCTCTACGCCATGAGCGCCTACGGCCAGGACGGCGTCGAGCGCGCCATGCAGCTCCTCAAGGACGAGATGGAGATGAACATGCGTCTGATCGGCTGCGCCAGCATCAAGGACCTGCACCCGGGCCTGGTCGACACGCGCGGCCTCTTCATCCACGCCAACGCCACGCCAGCGGATGCGTTGACGTCGACCGTCTACGACCCACTCGTCGTGCCGCCGCAGCGGCCCAAGGCCAAGCTATGAGGGTGTGCGAGGTTTGGTTCTGTAATCCGGGACCATTGGAAATGTCTACACTTTCTTGTAAATCATGTCTTGGCCTAGACGTCTTGGACTGGCGACACGCGCGTCGGAATATGAACCTTCTGTCATGCAATCGTGACCATTATTATCAGCTTCTACGTCCATGTGTTCGCCATGCTATGCTAAAGACCGCTTCCCCTTTTCAAAGCGCGCGCATAAACTCGTGCAGCGATATCGGCTTCCTCACCGCGTTGTTCAGCCCCTCGTGGAAAGTGACCCAAACCTTGCGCAACTCCCTCCTCGCCTTCTTCTCCGCGCTGTTCCTGTCCAGCTCGCTCAGCGGCTTGGCCTCGACGATGCGCCCGAAAAAGTCCCTCTTGATCAGGGTCTTGTCCTTGGCCCCCTCGATAATCTTGTCCAGGTTTTCCTTGTTGTTCATGAGGGTCATGGGCAGCGCCCGCGCCAGCGGGTGGGACGGGTTGCCGGCTTGGAAGCGGGCCTGCCGCGCCATGGCCTCGCGCTGGGCGATGGCGCGCTGCAGTTCCTGGTCGAGGACCTGGCGGACGGCGTAGCGGGTAGGGGCCTGCGAGCCGAGGGGCAGGGCGGCGCCCGTCTCGAAAGTTGACAATGCGTCGAGATCGCTGTGCATGTTAGAGTAAAGCTCGTTGAATGTACCTTGGGAATGTGGCTACTTACGGATCCATGCGGTATACAAACTCCGGCCCTCGACTTGGGAATGTCTCGCTCTCAATCTTGCCCCTTTGCAGCGCGATGCCCACGTCGGCGAGCACCGCAGAGGCCCGGCGCACCATGGCTCGCTCGCTCTCCTTGCGCACGCTGGCCATTGACCCCTGGCTGCCGCCAACCACGACGGGCTTGACGTCCGGTGAGACGATGCGCACCAGGTACGGCAGAAACTCGGTCGCCACGTCCTCGGCGCTGCGGAACGAGCGCACCAGCGACGGGCTGAGCTGTTCCTGCAGTGCTTGGAGCTGTGCTCGGTTCTCCTTCTCCGCTTCCCGCGCCTGGTAGTCAGCACGCGGACCGGAAAAGGGCACGGGCTGGGTGCCGTCGTCGCCGCCGGCGTCTGCTGCGGCTCCCCACCGTCGCTCGAAGCCGCCAAAGTGCTTCTTGGGTGACGCAAACAGGTGGTGGCATGCAAGGACAGGTTGGCTCAGATACGGCGCCAGCTCCCAGTCCTGACTGGCATAGAGCCGCGACTGGCACGTGTCGTGGAAGTGCAGCCAGTCGTAGGCCTGGTTGGGCTTTGCGAGATAGATGTCGTCGTTGAACTCGCGATTCGGGTACTCGGCGAAGATCTCCGTCATGATGTTGCCAATCTCTCCGCTGGTGCTCACCATCTGGGCAAGTCGGTCCATGGCGTGCTTCTTCTGCTGCTTTCCGAATCCAAGCTCCGCCGTGGGCTGCTCGTGCTTGGTCTTGGACTCGGAGAGATCCATGGCTCGCTTGGGGAAGCCCCCGCCCTCCTGGAAGAGGCGGTTGACAATGTCCCTGACGCTGCCCCGGCCGAGGCCGCGTGCTCCCGCCGCGCTGCTGGCCAAGTCGTGGAGTATGTTGCGCTCGATCCATTGCCTCGTGAGCATGCCGCTGCTGGCCAGAGTCGATGACCTGAAACGGCCAGCCACCCATTCGCCGACAACCATGACGCCGCGCAAGTCGCCCTCCACTGTGCTCTCTGCACCTCGTTTGGCGTCGATGCCGCTCGTCATACCCCAAGCCGCCTCACAGAGCTTCCTCGCCGCGTCCTTGTCGCAAGCTATTCCTTCCTTCTCAAACACACTCTTCAGCCGGCCGACCACGGCTTCTATGGAGGGTCGTCCGATGTGGATGATCTCGGCTAGATTCGACTGCCGAAGCGGCCGCAGAGATGGATGGTACACGTCATTGCAGACCAAGATGAGGGGCCGCATGAGCCTGAAGTCGTCTCCTTTCCTCTTCGTTCGGTTGTTGTCTGCGGTTGGATTGGTCATTGCTGAAGCATTCTTCTGATCGACCAGGACCAAATCGATCAAGGCCTTGACAAACCCTCCTTCGCCAGATGCTCCCGAGCCAGACACGACGCCATCCACTTCATCGACAACCACACAGACCGGCTTGGCTGCCTTGTGCGGACCCTTGCCGTCTTTGACATTTGTGATTGTCTTGACACTTTCCGTCCCCAGGCTGGTCCGGATGCGACCCTTGACGACGTCGCGACTGCGGTCATCGCTTGCATTTATTTCTAGAACCTCGTAGCCTGCCTGTTTAGCACAGACGTGGGCCAGAGTGGTCTTTCCCAGCCCTGGAGGCCCCGTCAGCATGAGGATCTTGCGATGAGGCTTCACCTCCTCGGACTGCTGGTTCATTCCGGGCCGTCGGGCAACCACCGGTTTTAGCTTCGTCGTGCCGGGAAACACCACTGGATCCCACCGCTTGAGCCACCGGAGTACCATTCGATTCGTCCCGTCGTCGCCACAGAGGTCCATGAAGTTCCGGGCGCGATACTTTTCTGTCCAAAGTAGAGCCCTTTTGGGCTTCTTGCCGGCAGCCACGGGAGGCTCAACGGACGGGATGGGTATGTTCTCTTGCGCCTGTCTTGACTCTGGCTTGTTTACAAGCTCTTTGGCAGCGTCGTTGATGAGCTCATGAATATCGATACCATAGTAGCTCCTTTCCGCTCTGCCCTCTTTCGTCTTCGAACGTGCCGCCACCATGGACTCGTAAGATACGGCCGCATTCGCTTTTCGCTCTCTGATGGTTGTCGTCTTGCCCGAGCAATCGCGCGATGCGTAGCTGGAGGCAATGTTGCTACCGAGGACTGAGCCATGGAACAGAGGACGTTGACTGGACCAGGCTGAAAGGAACGGCAGAGGGTCTGGAATAGATGAATGGCCGCTGTCGTCTTTATTCACGGCATTGGCGACTTCTGACGTCTGTTGACTGTAACTGCTTGTTGCCTCGATGCTCGCCCCGATAGCTTCGGTCCTGCTCTCCCCAGAATGCTGCAGCATGCGCTTTTTGGCTATGCGCGCATCGTCTGGAGTGGGATCATCCCCATCCGAGTCGTCGTCATCGAGAATGAAAGGCCCGTTGGCGCGGGGCTTGGGCTTCGGACGGACCTCATCGTGAGGTGTGTGACGTTTGGGAGCTGGGGGAGACGAGCTCTTGGGAAACGCGATGGGCGAGGATGCGGAGAGCATTGTCGGCTTCTTGTGCTCCGCAAGCCAAAGCAAGCATCAATCAAACGTCGCGGTGCGAATCGAGAATATGGTCGCTGACATAGATTCGTCGATTGTGTGATTTTATTCCACCAAAAGCCCAAGCGACATGGTCGGCTGTCAAACGAGACGCGTCCAAGACCGAGTGAGACGCGTTCAGTGCTGGGCCCGCTTTTTGCGGACTAGCGCCAGCTGGCAACGCTTGGCGACAGCTGGCCAATTGGCGTCGGTCGGAGCGGCTGCGGGAAAATCCGATGGGATGAGCTGAGCTGCGCCAAAATTTTGGACAAAAGGCCGTTGCGAGATCCCGAAGTGCATCATCATCTGGCCCAGCAGCTTCCGCTCAAGGAGGCAGGGTTCGTCAAGATGCGCAAACCATACAGATTCTACAGTCTCAACCGGCCGGTAAGCATTCGCCAAGCCCCGCGCGTTGCGATGCGACGCCCATGAAGCAAACCTCGGTTGGCCATGTCGCTGGGCACGGGCATCACGCTGACCAGCATCATGCACAGAAATTGCGCCAGTCGTGGAACAAGTACAACCTCTACAACCTCTACCGCAACGTCGGGCGCGAGCCCCAAATCAAGGGAACCCCGACTTTCTTCCAGCAGAAGTGGGCGGCCAAGGCGAAAACGAGGGCCTACCATGGCGAGCACATCCCCGAGAAGAAATGGGTGCGCCAGTTCTCCCGTCGACTCCTGTCCGCTGTCGACCTGCCTCCGCAATACCTCGCGGCCAATGATGGCTCTGAACAAGCCGCTGGCCGTGGCTCTGGCTTGTCCACGTCCAACGTGACGGCCGAATCGTACTCAAAGGTCCCCCAATTCAGCACGCAGGAAAAGTCAAGGCGCAGACCGCCGCCGTTCGGAGACGTCAACAAACTGCTGTCCGAACAGTTCACCAAGATGACCCCCTACATGCAAATGACATTTGCGCCACTGGAGCGGAGGCTGGACACTGCAGTCTTTCGGGCCCTCTTCGCCAGTAGTGTTCGCCAGGCGCGCCAGTTCGTCATTCACGGGGCGGTCACGGTCAATGGCAAGAAGGTACGCAACGACCAAGTTCTCAAGCGCAAAGCCGAACAGTTGACTGACACGATGCAGATGATCCACCCGTCCTATCAGCTGAACCCCGGCGACATGTTCCAGGTCGAGACTGAAAAGGTCATGTACGGCACGGGGCTGCAGAAGCAAGCCGAAGGAGACAAGCGCCTACGCGAGAATCTCGAGTCACGGAGAAACAAAGCCCACGCGCTGTACCAAGGAGCCGCAGGAGACAAATCGGCCGAAGCGGCAGCCGGAGAAGAAGCGACGACTGCTGGCGACGAGGGGGCAGACGAAGCCAGCCTCAGTGAGGACACGTCCACTGAAAATGCCGAAGCCGCCGTGAGCGAGGGCTCTGCCGTCACTGGAACCGAGGACGTGGCCCCGGAGCAAACGTGGAAAAGGAACAACAGAGCGCTAAAGTTCCTTCTCAAGGACATCAAAAAGATCTTACAAAACAACCCGAAAGATCTTACGGCCAAGGAAAAGAAACAGCTTCGACTATTTAGAGCCGATGTGAAGCGCTTCCTGTCACATCCCGAGGAGAGTGAGATGGATGCCCAGGAGATGATGGAGGAGCTGCAGCTGCAAATGAAGAGCCACGAACTTATGCGGGAGAGTTTTGAAAAGCTCTCGCTGAAGCAAGGAGAAGAAGTCACGCAGGCTGCCGAAGAGCAAGAGACGGAACAACACAACACGCAACGTCAGAAGGACAAAGGTCTGGAGGGACTGTCAGAGGAGCAAAGGGAAAAGGCCATGCGCATCATGGGAGCCTCTCAGCTGTCAAGGGACGAAATGCGAAAGCTGGGCAGGTTGCTCAAGTACGACGAGGAGAACCCCATCGACGACAGCAAGCCGTACGCCACGCCCTGGCGGCCACGACCATTCATGTCGGCCTTTGCCTTTATCCCTCGTTATCTGGAAGTCAACCCCAACATCTGCGCAGCCGTGTACCTCCGGCACCCTGTCGCGAGAAAGGGCATGGCGGAAGTCCCGACGCCTTTCAGCTACCTGACGAACCAGCTGACCCACAACTGGTACCTGGAGCGAGGCTGACGGATGCACGTGCACTTGCAGCCATGATGCATACCTCGAGGGAGTCGAGAAACGCGTTGGGATGAAGCGGTCTGTATGTAGGCCTGGGAAGGCGAACTAGGGGGAGCCAGCTGGTCTTTGAAACGGCCAAGCGACTCTCACCGTGTAGTATACAAGCATATCCTGTTACTATCCTCGAATCAATCGACTTGAGATGGAAAGGGTTTTCGTGTTCGATTAATCCTGGGGGCCAGTGGACCTGTTGCTACTGGACTGGCGATGACAGCCGGCAAAAGAAAGTAGGCTCACAACCTCGGCGCGGCGAGGCCCGCTGCGGTAGTCCAGATGAAACACTTCGTATTCGTGCTCGACGTTTTGCGCCAACCATTGGCCAAGTTGGCACGGTCTGGAACGGGGAGGAGTCTCATAAGCGAGACTTTGCAACAACTACGAGTACAGCGCCGGATCGCCGGTATCCTAGGGACGCCGTGCGTCGAACTCGGGCCGAGACTACTCACAAGAAATGCTAACCGAGTTTCCGCTTCAAGGAAGTAATTAGAGGCTTCCTTGTGCAACTAGGGGCAGGCCCGCGCCGATCTCAAGCGCTGAGTGGGCAGGTGAGGACCGGCTCAAAAAGCAAGTTCTGTGGGCAGATGGGCAAGGGTGGCCTAGGCGTTAAATTAGGTACTAACCCGGGAGTTTTACACCTGGCTAGAACTTAGCACCAACAAGCTTTGTTCTTGCACGTCTTCTAAACCTTCTTTTTTCAAGACCCAAGCCCGCGCTGCTTCAAGGTTCCCGTCATTGAAATCTGATTGCTCGTAGCTGCGAAGGAGCCGATATGAGGAGCGACGCATCAAACGGCGACTGGGTCTGCCACTCGCGCGCTGGCGGGGATATACGGCTACCTCGTCTTGGTACTGCGTCGTTTCTCTCCTGCCGAGTATGTAAGACTTTGAATTAGGGTTCCCAAAGATCCTTCCGAATCGCCGTCGGGCTCTATGCTTACTTGTCTAAGCAAGGCCAGGCCTGGCCAGATCCTGGCGAGTTGCCGAAGCCAGCCAGCCACGTGCCTGCGGCCCAGGGTCTGGGCACCTTGCCACGTTCCTGTGGATTTGGCCGATGAACTGCATCGCCTCTGCAGCAGGAAGAAGCCGGGTGCAAAAGACTCTGCAAGGACTGCAAAGCAACCGCCAAGCTTGTCTCGATATTCCATCGTGGAAGAGTGGTTTCGGCAGCTGCTGCTCAGCCCTGTTCTTTCCCTCTGACGCCGGCACCAACGTCTCTGCGTCTTCCTCCTCTGCCAGCCCCTTGCCAGCTTGACGGCCGATCCTCGCCGCCTCTCGCAGCTTGCTACCCATTTAAAAACGAAGTCAAAGGGCTCCGCGTCAGTCGTCAATCAATGCGTCTCGGCCACGTTCCCCAGCCCAGCCAGTGGATATTCATCGGGGCCGATTGCCACGCTCGGCAATTCCGCGCGACTAGAGAGAACCAAGGACCAAGGTGCACGACGGGCCGGTAAGCCACATGATGTCAAGAATGAGCCGCCACCAGCCTCCATGCCCAGCGTCTGCCCCAAGCAAATTCACATTCGTCGACACAATCTGCGCACGCGAACCATTGGCAAAGCGCTGTACCTCTGCTCCTGGCCTTCTCTGCGAGCCTCTGGCCGCCCTCATCCCACGCCTCACCGACAAGTCGTCGACCATCCGATGAGACGCGCGCCCTGCCCCCGACGCCCTTGCTGCGAGATCCAGTGAGCCGCTATCTGCAAACATTGAGCAGCAGCCCACCATCGCAGCCTCTTGCTCGACTCCGGCTCCATGTCGGAGCCAGCCAAGCGAGCCCGCAGCGACTCGCATGCTGTCCCGCAACCCGTGCAACCCTATAGCCCCAGCATGGTCGGCAACATCTCCCACGCATACGGTCAACCGGCTCAGCCCCCGGCCGTGGAGTCGCCTTGGGCTACCACCACCGCCGGCGCCAGCACACCTGGCGCGCCGAAGACGGCGCGCCGAAGAGCCGAATCTCCAAGTCAGAAGAGACGGTGCATCAGTACGGCATGTGTCGCATGTCGGAAGC
Organism: Tolypocladium ovalisporum; assembly: GCA_024340015.1. Lineage (NCBI taxonomy): Eukaryota > Fungi > Ascomycota > Sordariomycetes > Hypocreales > Ophiocordycipitaceae > Tolypocladium > Tolypocladium ovalisporum. The sequence continues at coordinate 84,826 of JALHBZ010000091.1, forward strand.
GCAAGTCCAAGTGCGACGGCGCACTGCCCAGCTGCGCCGCGTGCGCCAGCGTCTACGGCACCGAGTGCATATACGACCCCAGCTCGGACCATCGCCGCAAGGGCGTCTATCGCGGCAAGACAGACAGCACCAAGGCCCGTAGTTCTACTCTGCAAATCCTCGTCGATGCAATCCTCAACGCCTCCGAGGACGATGTGCCGCTCGTCGTCAGGAGAATTCGCGCCTGCGACAACCTCGACAGCCTGGCTCAGCAGATGGTCGAGTCGGCGACGGACAGCGGTGAAGCTGCCTCTGACCAGACAGATGAAGACTGCGCCGCGAACTTCATACCCATGGCAGGGGAAGCCGAGCTAGCCAGAAACATGGGCGAGCTCAGGCTTGAGAATGGCTCTGTTCGCTTCATTGGCGGTACCTCGCATCTGATCTACCACGGCGACCCTATCGACGATCTGGACGTGGAGACTCAGCTCGAGCAGTACCCCCAGAGCGACAACCCCATCAGCTCATGGAGTCGCGTCACCGCCGACGCCAGTCTCATCACCCACCTCATCAACATGTACTTCAATTACCACTATGCCTACTTCACCATTCTGTCCAAGAATCTCTTCTGGCGCGATTTCCTGCGAGGCGGAACGGGGTTGGAGCGCGGAACAACCGCACACTGCTCACCCTTGTTGGTGAATGCCATGCTCGCCCTGGGCTGCCACTTCACGGACGTTCCTGGTGCATACGGCACTCAAGGAGACAGCAGGACCAAAGGTGATCATTTCTTCGCCGAGGCAAAGCGCCTCATCCTCGCCAATGATGAGTTTGCAAGGCCGCGTCTCGTCACCGTCCAGGCTTTGGCACTCATGTCGCTTCGGGAAGCTGGCTGCGCCCGCGAGGCCAAGGGTTGGGTGTACAGCGGCATGAGCTTCCGCATGGCTCAGGACATCGGACTCAATCTTGAGGCCAGCGCAACCGCAAGGCAGCGCATGACTGACGAGGAGATTGATGCGAGAAAGGTGACTTTCTGGGGATGTTTCCTCTTCGACAAATGCTGGTCCAACTACCTGGGCAGACTACCTCAGCTACCCAGCAGCTCCTCCAATGTCTCGAGGCTCGATGTTTTCCCTGATGAAGATGCCGCAATCTGGTCTCCTTTGAGCGATAACGGCCACGATGAATCATATCAGCAACCGTGGAGAACGCGAGCGGCAGCGTTGCAACTTTCAAGCCTGTCCGAGATTAGCAGTGACCTCCTCATCTTCTTCTATCACCCAAGCCATATTGGCAGGTCACGAGGAAAGTCGGCCGAAATGAAGATGCTCAGCGACATTCACCAACGGCTGGAGGAATGGCGCAAGGACTTGCCCAACGAATTTGAGCCCCAAGAAGGACAATTGCCCAATGTGATTCTTATGCAGTAAGCTGCCCACCGCAGAAGCTCTGATGAGGGGGTATCATTACACAGCTGACAACGATTAGCATGTTCTTCCACCTCCAATACATTCACCTCTTCCGGCCTTTTCTCAAATACGCCCCGTCCGCTTCGCCGCTGCCGGCCCACGTCTCGCCGCGAAAGATATGCACGGCTAATGCGGGAGCCATCTCCAAGCTCATGCGACTCTACAAGAAGACATACCATCTGCGGCAGATCTGTAATATCGCCGTATATATGATTCACAGCGCATGCACGATCCACCTGCTCAACTTGCCCGAGAAGACTGCTCGGCGTGATATCATCCATGGCGTCAAACATCTGGAAGAAATTGCCGAGGATTGGCTCTGTGCTCGACGGACGTTGAGCATCCTCAGTGTTCTTGCGAGAAAATGGAGATGCGAGCTGCCGGAGGACGCTGCATTGGTCCTCCAACGGACTGACAAGAAGTATGGCATCTTCAGCACCTCTAACATTCCTTCTCCGGAGTCAGGCGCACATGGGTCCCCGATGATACCGGACGACGGTTCAGCTTCAATGCTACAACAAGATTACAGTCCCCTAAGCCACTATGCTCAAGCTCACTTGAATAATCTCACACAAACCGCCGTAATTACTGGCGACCGAATGCCGATGATGGCGCCACAACAGATGATGAGTGAGGAACCTCGCCTCCCTATACAGCAACAATCGGTAGCAACCCCCCAACAGGATATGCCGTTAGACACCTGGCGGATGGACTTCAACCCCGACATGCTAGGAGGATGGGCGCGTCAAGGCGCCAATACACCGACATCAAACTTCGATTCGGCATTTTATACAGCCAACGGCAACGGCAATGGCGTCTTACCATCGGATGGCAACAGCCAAGCTTATGCCGGACAGCCATCAGCCGGAGGCCAAGGAGCCAACATCAACGGCCAGCAATGGCTTCTGAACGACAGCGCAAGATGGTACCAAAACTTCGAAGCATGGGGCATTGGTGAAAGCCTCTCGGCCGACTCATTCGTAATGCTTGGCGATGACCGGAATAGCACTCTACAAGCTCCATCGAACACCAGTCAGCAAGGATCGACTGGCCTCGAGGGCCTCACTGCATCAATGACTGGCGAAGGGTGGCTATCAGGCTTGGATTGATTTGACGATAAGAATACGATGACAGCAACAACCAATTTGATTTTAGTGCGGCATTTGCACGGGTACAAAAGGCGTATGTGGGCTAAGTGGACGTCTTGTGAGGTGATGGATCGGACCTCTTCTTGTTGGAGTATGCGGGTTTAGACATGAACATTCCCAAGGGCGCCTGGATAGAGGTTTTGAAATTCTGCTCAGGCGACGTTGGAGCAACCTCTCTGTTGACCTCTGGGGGCAACCGCCGTGGACATTCAGCTTCGGGTGCAAGGGCGTTTTTACCGAGGGAGCATGACCGACCGAGCTCATCATTGTTAGCAATAAGCCCCCCCAACTCCGCAAAGGCTGTGGTGAGCTGAATTTGAGATTATACTCGTAAAAGCTCCATCTTGCTATACGCTGTTGACAGGCTAAAGCTGAAAGGGGGAGGTGAGAAAAGCAAGTTCGGCTTCTACAGACGACATGGCGCAAGGAGAGCAAGATGGCCAGTTTGAAATGGAGGTCGTGCAGACTTGTGCCGAAGCATGGAATGCGATGACGCCAAGCACGTCATGCTACGCCTTTGGCTTGGGATGTGGTTGATTTGCCATGATACGAGCTGTGGCGGGGAGGGCGCTTTTCGAATGTCGAAGATACCGACGCCTTGGTCTTTGCGTACGAGTATGGGTCCATTTAGAGCTGGGGATCTTCCGTGGGGGCGGAGATGGGGAGATGAGCGTCACTTTTCCAGAACCGGGGAGCAAGCTTTCTCGCCCTGGATGGACGATGCTTGATGTTTGACGAATGAAATGTTGGACGGAGTGTGCCGCGCCATGTTCCCGGGAGGAAAGGGGGCTTAATCCCGGGCGGGAGCTTCCCACGAACTTTACTGCGGCGCTACGCGACTGCGTAAGGTACACCAGACGATAATCGTTGTCTCGATGCTTTTCGTCTCGGAGGTTGAAAGGGCGCTTGGATAGAGGGGGCTAGGCCGGGGCGAGGGGCGCACGGATGCACATGTTGCCACTTGTAGGGCATGTAAGCCGGTGATGAGACGAGATGGGGAGATGGCAAACCTATTCTGTCCCATGTTGGCGGTTTTCATCCGAGCGTGCAGCAATAGAGACGCCCTCGTAGGATAGCGTGCTTTGCGCGACGCCACATTTGGCGGCATTTGCACGGGAGTTGATGAGCGCCGTCGACCAGGGACGACAATGAAGAGAAGAGCCAGGCGCGCATTATCACGCAACTTGTTTCACCCGAGTAATGAATGCCGTCTCGAGCGCGGGACCATGACGTCTAGAAAAAAAGGTCCCCAGCAAAGGCGGCAACTTCCGCTTCTGAAAAGGGCGCAGGGTGCACGTTTAACGGGAATGCCATCATTCGTTGGGGCAGATCGGACAAACCCAAGGCGAGAGAGAGGCGTTATATTCCGAGTGGATCCTAAGCGATGTTGCGAAGAGCAGGCATAGAAGCCAGTCGATCATGTAAGCCGTAAGCGATCCTATCGTTGCTGTTGCAGAAGCTCTAGAAAGGCTTGCTGAGGCATTGAGGAACGGGAGCTTGTGCCATACAAGACATTTTGAGTGCAAGCCGAGTATAAGCAAAGCTGAAGAACTAAATTCAGGCTCAAAGGTCTACGTCAACGACTCAAGCCGATTGTAAGGTAGCATCCGCGGATGGGAGACAGACCCGAGCTTCATCGGCCTCTTCGACGGTGAAGTGAATACGGATACTCGTTGGAGGCCGCTGCCGTCGCGTTCCCGATTAGGACGAGACCTGTCTAGGGGAGAAAACGGGAATGGCGGGCCACGTGCTTCGTATCGTCAGCAGTCTAGTGTTTGTGAGGTTGATGCTGTCGAGTTTGAAACGTGAATACGGGGCCAAGACTCTGGCTGGACTTGGCTGCTGTTGTTACCGCAGAACACCAAGGAGAGCCGGCGGTACGAGTGCGCGTAGGGCTAAAAGCTTGGGTCCGCGTCTTGCCTCAATAGTCGATGCCAAGATGCGGGACGGACGGAGAGCAGTTCGCCTACTTTGGCCGACGGACAAGGCAGACGGTCAAGGCCATGCCCGAACCAGACCAGACACCCGGCTTCCGGAGCTTTCACGTTCGTGACGGCGCTTGACGATCTTTTGGTCGGGAAACCTTTCCATATCATGTTGTCATGTTTGGGGATTTGCTTGGCCCGTTAGGGACTCAAGGCCCTGAGAAGATGCATACCCGTCCATGCCAACACGTGCTCATCCCAGCTTCACTGGGTCGGGGGATCTCGCAGCACCAAGACGGCTAGTTTGTACGTCGCAAATCCTCCAGGTCTTGGACCCCCTGGATTGGTGTGCAATTGACATTTCATCTATACGGATCAAACTGGTGACGAGTGGCTCACATTCGCAAACAACAGCAACTCAACCGGCCGCCCACTACGCCATTCGCCCGGGGCGGGAAGGGTACCCAGGAAGCGGATCCCGGTTCGGCGGCCGTGAAACCTGGTAACGCTAGCTATTGGGCGACGAGGCAGAGCATGGTCCGTGTCTTCCGCATTGGGGCCGATAGCTGGACACAGTAGCTGTAGATGCAACCGTCGCCACGTGGGCGGCAGGGACCAGCAGTCCGGTCGACCTACCACATGAGGAATGCTCGTACTTGGCAGATGAGTAACAATCGCTTGGCTAATCGTCATACGAGGCCATCCGTTGATGGACGCATGTCGGAGCATGTGTCTGCCGAGCCCGTGGTCACCGCAGCTAGGCGCCCCGGCGCCCATGGCAGGACATTGGACAGGCGATGTGTACGAGTATCTTCACATTGCCGCGTGTGGGGGGCAGGCAGGGGCCATCCAGCGTTTTGTCGATGCCAAGGGGTTTCGCAGGCGCCCGATAAGGCACAGCTCCTGTGTCAAGCTTCATGCCATGGCCGGGACGATGCTTGTCATGGCTGCCAGGTCTTCAGGAGGCCCAAGAGTCCCATTGCTGGAGCCTAGGCAGCGGATGAGCATGCCCATCCCGGGGTAACGGCCCGCGGAGCGCCTTGCTTGGTCAGACATCGGTCACCCACGCCCTCGGGCAGCGTCGAGCAGCGACGAGCAACGACAGGCGTGCTCTCGGTGCTACTCGTTGCGAGGCGCCCGTCTATCGCTCTTGGCATGCAGCAAGTGCCGTGATGGCGGCTCTCGCATGGATCTGCACCCTGCCCGTGTGCGTGGGCCCCTGGCTGCGATGAGGGTCGGGTCAATCGGGTCAAGGGATGGCGTTGGGCTGCTGGTGGTTGAGTTACGGGGGCGTTGGATTTTGGGGACGGGAGTTTTGGGGGCTTGAGGGTCGAGTGCCCCGGCTTGGGGCTTGGGGGTCGTCTGGTGGAGGCTCGGAGACTCTGTTGGCCCGCTGCGACGTGGCGTGGAATACGCCATCGGGGCCGCTCTAAACGAGACGGGGCCAATCGGGAAAGCCGCAGCGAAATTCTTCAACAGCCACACGGCCCTCTAGCGACGAGTTTGATGCCAGGGCGGCACGACTCAAGGGAGAGACAGCGTTGCATTGGGACGAACCCGCCCCAAGACAAGGACCGGATCGCATGGAAGCCTGGATCGAAGGCTTCGCCACCTGTCAACGAAGCCCAAACCCAAACCCAAAATCACAAGCAAAGCCAAAACGAGAGTACGAGCGAGGCTGAGCCGCGGGACTGCCACAGACGGGAGATCCGAAGATCTTGGTTTCCCCCGGGCCACTAGGTTTAATTTCGGGCGCCAGACGGGCCAGGGGGGGGTGTGTGTGTGTCTCTCTCTCTCTCTTTGGTAGGTGGGATGCTGCTCTCTGCATTCTGGCGCCTCCTTGGAGTCTCATTTCGCCAGAGTTCGCCGCGTACCCGAGAGGCATCGCGGAATTCGCTATGCGGAGCGTCTGCTGTCCGAACATGGGCCGCCCCCCGAGTCTCTTCTCAATATTACGAGGCCAGCTGCCGTCGCGAGCATGGCAGATAATTACATGATGCACCGGATGCATGTGGATACGTTCGCGGCAGGGCAGCTAGCTCGCCGTGGTCGTCCCAACCTCGCGGCCACTACGATACAATGGACCTGCGTAGCCGTGATGAAGGAGAGCGTTTAAAACTTGGAGCGCAACTCCACCCCCGCGCCGCCCGTCGGGCCCTGCTTGACCGAAGCAGGCAGAGCCCCCGAAGCCCGCTTGTCATGGGCGAGGCGGCCGGCAGCAGGGCGCGACTCGCGTGCCTGGAGCTGAGCTTCGGTGCTGCGCCGCAAGGTTGTTTGGTGAATAGTGCGACTGGGCGATTGATGAGATGTCCTTTGAGGACCAGGCTGCCGGCCGTGGATTTTCGGCGACCCAGCGTGGCTCGACAAGTTCCGCCAGTGACAAAATCAGCGTCTCCCAAAGCACCCTTCACCTAGGGCCCATGTGGCGCACTGGCTAGCCACTCCGGAAACATCGCTCTCCCGCACCATTGACGCTGGTGAATGTGCCAAGGTGGGCTCCCGGGCTGTCTCTAGAACCAGCAGCTACTCCTGGTTTGTACCGAGGAGGGGGGGGGGCGACAGTTGGCCGCTGGCGTCGCGGTGGTGTGCGGCTTGACGGCTTCTTCCTTTGATGCCAACCGAAGCTCAAACCTCGAATCAACAATATCATCAAATGTTGCCGGGGTCCATCATCGTATGAAAGCCTACTTCTGCCGCCTCCCTCACAGCTCCATCGCGCCCGAAATTGCATTCGTGTTGAGCATATCAGCACTGGGGCCGCCTCGGGACCTGCGCGCCAAAAACCTTGCCTTGTCTCACTGGGGACTGTCGACGACGACCTCGACGACGCGACGACGCAAGAGACAGTAACGCGATCAACCTGAGCCCGAGCTGTAACGTCGCCACAGAGGCCGGTGCAGCCCACTTGTCAACGCCCACGACCCCTCTTGGCTTCACGAACCCCCGTCAGTCGACTACTATCAGCACCTAGCAGCCCCCAGATAGCTCCATCCGGCAGCAGTCGGACCACGGAGGCGGCCTCACCATCCTTGGCAGCACACGCCCCGGAACCTGGGGAAAGAGGCCCAAGCAGCCATCCACCGTTGCAATATCCTGGGGTGGGAGTGGTTCAAGTGGTGCTCATACGCCCTCGGAGTTCTCTCATTATCCAGAACCGTCGACTCCCGGTCTTGTTCCCGTTCCCGTCTTACGCCGGTGCATGGCTGTCATCGACTTTTCACATAAGACAAGCTCGAACCACGCTTCTGCCAGTTCCGATTATTGTCGCGCGACGAGCGGTGCTGCAACAACAACAACACATACAGCCAAGATGCTATCCAACCCGCTCCAGCGGTACCCTCCCTATCACCAAGCGGCTGCGGCACCTCCATACAACATTCACATGAATCAAGCTCAGATCAACGCAAACCCCAACGTCAACCCCCATCAAAACCACAACGCCTTCGACACCTTTAGGCCGGAGTCTACCTATGGATTCCAACAGCTCGAGCACGGCATGCCCGTGGCGAGTCCTCCCATGATTAGCCCTGGCTCTCATCCGCACCACAAGCAGCATCAAAGTACGGCTCCCAACAGGTCTTCGACGTCAGGGCCGGTCAGGAGGAGGATCAGCCGCGCATGCGATCAGTGCAATCAGCTGCGGACAAAGTGCGATGGACAGCACCCTTGTGCTCACTGCGTTGGTACGTTGAAGCCGCGACCGAAGAGGGTTCGCTACTAACCCCCCCTCTCCAGAGCTCAACCTTGGCTGCGAGTATATGCGCCAGAAGAAGAAACGGGGCAAGGCGTCACGAAAGGACCTTGTTGCAAAGGTCGCGGTTCAGTCCGAAGGCCCAGTTTCACCCAACGGTGACAGCGGCAATTCCCAGGCAGCAACGGAGCGGTTGGATGCGTCGGCAAGCATTAGTCGGGGACCTGACGGATCTCCACGTCCCAGCAACGATGAAATGACCGATGCTCGGTCTGACGGCGGATTCCAAAGCCGGCGCACCAACGCCTCGAGCGACATCTCGGATCAATCTCATCCAGTCGAGGACACGCACATGGACAGGGGAAGCATGGCAGACGCTCGGCCATTGGATTTCAACGACTATGGCAGGCTTCATGCCGGGTACGACAGGCGAGGCACCACGGGTGGCGTGATGCTGGCCAGCTCGACGTACCCCAACGACCACAGCAACATGCCTGGATACCCAGGGCTGCCATTTGGGCTCTTACCGCAGAGCCCAGCCAGCTTCAACGGCGGCCCTGGCTTTCGAGTTGGACACGCCTCGATGGATGGGTACCCAATGGCTGGCGCAGCGTCTCCTGGCTGGGGGATGCCCATGTCATCAGCGTCGCCGGGTCAGTATCAGACACACGTTCCACACCCCCACCACTTCAACCTAGCCAATCTCCGATATCCCGTCCTCGAACCTCTGCTTCCTCATATGGAGGGCGTAATTCCAATTCCCTTGGCCTGCGACTTGCTCGATCTTTACTTTTCATCCTCCTCGTCCGCTCAGATGCACCCAATGTCACCGTACGTGCTGGGCTTCGTCTTCAGGAAAAAGTCCTTTTTGCACCCCACGCAGCCCAGGAAATGCCAACCGGCTCTTCTGGCAAGTATGCTGTGGGTGGCTGCTCAGACAAGTGATGCACCGCTTCTCTCAAGCTCGCCGTCTGCTCGGACAAAAATTTGCCAGAGGCTCTTGGAACTCACCGTGCGGCTTCTCAAGCCGCTGATTCACACCCCCATGGGCGAGTCCTGTCCTGCGTCCAACACCGGAATGGGCGCAGTAGGTCTGGGGGGTCTGGGCATTGCGAGCAGCGGCTCCGTCAGCATGGATGCTTTGACAGGAGAGTACGGAGCCTTTGGAGCCGCCGGCCATTTCGACGACGTTGCAACCTACGCTCACTTGGCCACGGTTGTGTCCGCCAGCGAGTACAAGGGAGCGAGTCTCAGATGGTGGAACGCTGCCTGGTCCCTTGCCCGTGAGCTCAAGCTTGGCCGAGAGCTTCCTCCGAATGAGCCTCGACCAAGTCACGCGAATAACGAAGCCGAGCACCCCGGCCTAGACGAGCATGACGCATGCCGAAACAGCTCTGGTTTCGTCACCGAAGAAGAGCGAGAAGAACGACGGAGGGTCTGGTGGCTGGTCTACATTGCGGACAGACACTTGGCTTTGTGCTATAACCGCCCACTGTTCCTCCTCGATGTCGAATGCGCAAACCTCTTGCAGCCCATGAACGACACTCTGTGGCAAAGGGGAGACTTCAAGAGCTGTTCCGACAGCAACCCCGATGCCGATGTCCTGCGTCCAGTGTCGCAAGGCCTGGGTGCACAGAGCTTCCGGGTCAGAGGATCTCAATTCGAATGCAGAGGTCACAGCATCTTCGGCTACTTCTTGCCTTTGATGACTCTGCTCGGTGAGATTGTCGACTTGCATCATGCCAAGAGCCATCCCAGATTTGGCCTCGACTTCCGCGGGGCCCATGAGTGGGACGGGCAAGCCGCAGAGATTCGACGACATCTCGACGTCTACGAACAGAGCTTGAAGCGCTTCGAGGAAAGATACCTGGCGAAATCAACAGATGAGATGCTCAAAGGAGACTCGGTTGGCGGTGCCGATATCCTAACGGCCATGGATCCGAGTAGTCCTTCGACGCATTCAGTGTACACCAACGCCTCATCTCGCATGATGGAGAGCGAGATCCAAAGCCGCATCGTCCTGGCATACAGCACTCACGTCCTGCACGTCCTACACATCTTGCTCGCGGGCAAGTGGGATCCCATAGAACTCTTGGACCACAACGACGCGTGGATCTCGTCGCCCGAGTTCATCACGTCGACGAGCCACGCCGTCTCGGCAGCCGAGGCCATCAGCCAGATCCTCGAATACGACCCTGGACTAGAGTTTATGCCCTTCTTCTTCGGCGCCTACTTGCTGCAGGGGTCGTTCCTCCTCCTCTTGATTGCCGACAAGCTGCAGTATGACGCATCGCCAAGCGTCGTCAAGGCGTGCGAGACCATTGTGCGGGCTCACGAGGCCTGCGTCGTGACACTCTGCACCGAGTACCAAGTAAGTTGCCGTGCCTCACCCTACCTATCGTCTCGTGCTAATGTTTCGACGCAGCGCAACTTTAGCAAGGTGATGCGTAGTGCGTTGGCCGTTGTTCGTGGCCGTAACCCGGAGGATTCCGTGGAGCAGCATCAGCGTCGGAGGGAGCTTCTCAGCTTGTACCGGTGGACCGGCGACGGAACGGGTCTCGCTCTATAATTGACTGAATGGAAACGGGGGGCGATACGTAGACATGCGGGACTCTACCTAGAGCCTTTCGAGTATAGGAGTACCTGGGGAGGTTCCATGAGGTCGAGATGATGACGCCCGGAGCTACGCGTAAAGTATCGCATTGGAATAAAAAGACGGCATCCATGGCGTATCCGTTCCTCATGGTCTGCACGCGCTGTGTGCTGTGTGCCCCTAGTATGGTGGCATCCTGATCAGCTTGACGAACATGTCTCTTCGACCTTCTTCAAGCCGGATGCTTGTCGGCAGATGCAGAGATGGATAGTGACGTCGTTGCTTTGTTTCTTTGCTGGACGAGCTCGGCAATCCTGTAGTAACTCCCGCAACGGTACTTGAGCGACTATCGCGGCCATGATTCCCTTACTGTCCCTTTATCGGGCTGACCGAGGCCAACGCTGTAGAAACTCTGTCAGTCTTGTTCTTGTCTGTACTTTTCTTCTCTCGACCTCCATCTTCTTTCGGGGCGATTCCGTCACGGTCGGTGTGTGCTTTTCGTATTTGCTGACGCTAGCCTGCACGGTCCAGCGACAAAGGTCACAGGAGTTGCCGCTTAGCGCAGGCCACCACAGCCACGCGGCGTATAAAGAGTCCCGTCGACTTTACCAGTATGCCTCCACCAGAATATCAGCTCTCCTGTGTTGCCATGACCTTGTCTTACACAGATTACGCGTATACAGATTACGGTCGCTGGGCGATGGAGAAGCACGGCAAAGGCGCGCTACGAGTAGCTGAGGCCGGCAGGTCGCAGACGCTAAACTGCTTTTAGAAGTGATCCTGGCAAGCTGTCGAAGGAGATTCATCGTTGAACTGGACACGACTCTCCCGCCTCTTCCTCCATGCACGGTACTCTCGTGCTTGCGCGTGTTATTTCCCACAATTGTCCACTCTGGTTTGGCGAGCATGTCCGAGACTCTCCCACTTCTCAACCGCGATCCCATCTCGTACGAGTCAGCAGCACGGCGCGAGGATAATGTCATTCAGCAGCTCGCCTACGTCGGCCACACCAAGAGACTGTACGAGTCTCTCTGGCAAGCGAGAGGGACAATCGAGGCCATGACGGCACATCACCTGGGCCTGCGCAGTACGCACACCTGCACCGTCCTTGGCCAGCATACCTGGATCCGCGGCAGCTTCAACGTGTGCGTGCTTGTAGAGGTGAGATGCGGCGACGCGTCGAGGAAAGTCGTCCTGCGATGCCCCATGCCGCATAAGCTCGCCGAAGCTACGTATCCCGGATCGGTCGATGAAAAGCTCAACTGCGAGGTCGCGACGTATGCCTGGTTTCAGGACAACTGTCCTGAAATCCCCATCCCTCATTTATACGGCTTTGGCTTCTCGGACAACCGTCATGTAAGCTCTGGCGTTCCGAGATCGGCTCCTCGTTGCCTCAGTCTAATCACTTCTGCAACCGCTAGTTCACTCATGCCAAGCACCGGAGTTTCTGTATACGCCTAGCCAGGAGTCTATGGCGCCGTATTTGTGGTCTCTTTCGATGTCCAGTTCCATCGCAATACACCCCCCATCCTAGTCCTCTCAGCCTAAGCACGGGATACATTTTGCTCGAGTACATCGAGCCGAGCGCAGGTCAGATGCTGTCAAACACCTGGGCGACACATCGAGAGGACCCGGCTCGCAAGGGCAACCTGTTTCGAGGCGTCGCTCGCCTGATGCTCTCTCTAGCTCGTGTTGCCCAGCCAAGAATAGGGTCCTTTAGAGTCCACGATGACGGTACTGTGGCATTGACGAGCCGACCCCTCTTCAGCTCAACCATCATCTTGGAAAACGAAGGCGCCCCGAGAACTATTCGGACATCAGATACATACACTTGTACTGAGGCTTTCGTTTCGGATACGCTGACGTTCCATGACAATCGCTTCTTGAACCAACCTAATGCGGTATACAGTGAAGAAGATTGTCGCGGTCAGATGGCCGTCAAGACGTTGCTCCGCACCCTTTCACATCACTACATCGCTCGAGATCATCGCAATGGGCCGTTCCTCCTCCAGTTCACTGACCTTCATGCAAGCAATATCTTTGTTGACAAAGACTGGAATGTCACACGCATCATCGACTTGGAGTGGGTGTGCTCTCTTCCTCGAGAGATGCTTGCAGTCCCATACTGGCTGACGGGAAGAGGGATTGACCAGATAAGGGAGGAGCATTTTGACGACTTTGACAAAGTGCGGCAGGACTTTATGCGTATCTTGCAACATGAAGAACACACGACATCTGCTGGTAAGGGTGGAAGCGTTTCACTGGCAAGCACCATGAACATGACGTGGGAATCCGGGGGAGTGTGGTTTTGGCATTGCTTGGATTCCATCAACGCCATGTATTGCCTTGTCGAGGATCATTTGTGCCCCAGTTTCTCAGCCAATCTCTCTCAGGAAGTGGAAACGATCATATCGGACTTTTGGGGTGACGGCTCGGCGGGTATCGTCGCAAAGAAGCTGGCAGACAAGGAGAGCTATGACCGGGAACTGCGGCAGATATTCAGCGAGAACAATGCCAGCACAGCACTATACAGTTTGCCACAAGTGTTGATTGTTTCACGTAAACGGAAAGAAGAAAGGACTGCCTTGATTGGAGAGATGCGAGTCCTGTTGTGAACTTGAACTCACTCTGGTTGGGCGCGTGACATTTCCCTTTGTTCCGCTCGTTGCAACGCAGCAAACACGCCAACTGTGCGCGAAACCAGGAAACGCGACGAATGCTAACTGCAGACGACTCCAGCAGTGTAGTCGGGTCATTCTCAAATTATAGTGACCAAAGGTTTGGCTGCAGAGCCCCGAGGTCCCGATCTGGCACGCTTGCGCGCCATGTCGGTTGGTGCAGTGCTTACCACTGCAGACGCCTACCTCCGAGCATTTGCTCATTCATTACTTGCGTTGAAGAGCCCAAAGCACTCGAACAGAGCGCAAAGAGACTGTGACGATTGGCGGGCGGCCTAGTGCTGTCACCACGCCCACATCTGCCACACTGCTTCATCGACAAGCCGTCTTTCCCGAGCTCTTGACCATCAAGTCGCGATATTTCAAACACTATTCTTCCCCATCAACAAGGGCATGATTCTGCTGCACAATGGCTGTCGGAGCTACGGCAACACGTGCTTCGCCCGATAGCGGTCACCGCTCTACCCCATTCACCGTCCGGCCCGTTCGTCCCATCCACGCCCTTGCGCGTGACACAATAGACGTCGCCTGCTATTCAGATGCCTTGTCTCACCGCAAATCTCCTTGGCTATAAGATGCTCTCGTCGTGGACTCACCCTCCACTAGAGCCATGTCTGACGCTTTCCTCCATCGTACACGGCCACCGCCTCTCGTCGCCCGTTCCTCAGACGTGCGACAAGACTGCAAAGAGGTCGCGCAGTTACGACGTGAAATCAACCTATTCAAAGCCTGCCGCGACCACGGGATCTAGAAGCTCTGTCTCTTGCGGTGCCATCCTGACGTGCTACCGGCGTCCAAAAGCATCACCAATCAAGGTATCTCTTCTGGCACACCTCCAGCCATGTTTGCCGCTCAGCATGTGGTGTATCTTGTATGTAGGAGGAAAGCCGTCATGTTACCATGTACACATCACCTGTTGAGCCCTTCATCCCCCCATCACGGTGGAACCATCCCCCATACGGCTGGCGTACGCTGTTGTCAAACATCAGCCGAATCTTGAGAAATCACGGGGGACTGTTTTCCTTGTATACAAAAGAAGTCTTTTCTCCCTTTTGAGTTCTCGCTGACCGTATTCAAGCAAGAGTTTTGATTCTTCTGTTCAGCTTTCAGCTCCTCCGACTGAACGGAAGACTGCTTGTGCAGGTCAGCCTCAAATACAACACGACCTCGATCAACGAGATGTCTGTCAACAACCCCAACAAGAACAAGCGCCGGGCTCCACAGAGCTACCAAGGCGATACTTCACCCTCACAAGATGGCGAACAGCCCCGGAAACGACGGGCCACGGGCTTGAAGGACAGCCCTGACCCCTTGTTCGATAACCTAGCTTCGGTTCCAGCATCAGGCCTGGCATCGGCTGGATATTATGGTCAACAGCCGCCTGAGGCACCAGCAAACTTGCCATTGTCCAGTCTGCCTCCGCCTCTGAGCATGCCTGCGGGCATGTCCCACGAGCCATTCGTCAGAGGACTTCGTTCCATTGCACCAGCCCTCTTGCTGCCATACACTGCTCAGCCGCCCATCCTGGTTGCGGGCCACACGCTGCAGGAGCTGGGCTGCGCAGTTCCGACCTGGGTGGTCCCAGAAGAAGCCCTCCGTCGTCAGCGCTGCATTGTCAACGAGATTGAGTATCAGAAGAGCAACCCTCCCGCATTACCGCCTTCTCGAATTCCAGATCTGCCCCCAAAGCAGGAAATCCCGGATTACGTAGAGTTTCCTGAAGGAGTCGACGAGGACACGCGGCACATCATCGAGGAGAGGAATAACAAGATTGCCTCGGAGGCGCAAAGGATTGATCGAGAGCGAAACAACATGGCCGCCAAGAAGAGCCGAGCGCTGCGAATCGAGGCGCGAGACAACTACCGCGAGCTTCTCATCGAGGCCAAGACGGAGCTGAAGCTGATCCGGCTCGTGCTTGTCGCCAACGGCTTGGAGCCGACCGTGTGGGATCACTTGGCTCCCAACATTGTTCTCGACCTCTTGGCCCAAACCAGAGGAGAGGCCAACGCCGTCGACGTTCGCAGGGCCGACGTGAAGAAACGCGAGGATGCTCGCAAGCGAGTCGAACGGATGCGAGCGAGGAACCTCGTCCGTGCTCAGCGTGAGGCCGAGGAGGCTGCTGCCCGCGAGCTAGCCCGCGCGTTTCCCGCTCGAGAGGATGGGCTGGATATCATGAGAGCAGTGAGCCCAGGACTTGGTGCTGCCGTGGTCGAAGCAGCTTCTGGCGAGTACCTGCAGGTGGTGAGTCCGAGATGAACAGCCGGCAGCATCCCTAAACTGGGGACATTGATTATGGGGGTTTGCTGAGAGCGAGAACGGTGAGCAACGAGTATAGACTGATTATGGAGAGGTGTCGGTTGAGAGGTCGAGGAGGGTAAGGGGCGAAAGATTGAAAAGGTGATTTCAGGCGGCATACTAGTCACGGGAATGAAGCTCTCATATTTTTTCTCAACGTCTTTTTCACTAGCATGTAGTCGCATAGCTATTTTTACCTGTTCTTTCAGTTGTCATGGTAGCAGTGAGCTGAATGCAGTCACTCCAGCAAGGCTGTTGTAGTCTTTGTGTAGAGCTCCCTCGTGAAACTCCCACCGTACAAACACTCCTCTTGACTGGTTTCACCACGCCCCAAGTGAGCTCTTGCTGAACAGAGTCTTGGTGTCGTTTTCCCGCTGCAGCAAACGGCTCGTTGAGCCGACTATAAACCTCGACTGCGGCGCCCGTCGAGCTCACGAGTCTCAACACCAAGTACTCACCAGATATTCTCGACCGAGACGAATCTTCAACACATTACAACATGACGCCACCCACCATGACATCGACGGGCTCTAGCAGCAAGGCAGCGGCCCGTCGCGAGTTGAAAGCCATGACGTCGAGCAGAAACTCCCCGCCAGAACCCACCAGCGTCCCTGTGGTCGCTCCGTCCACTCTCACGGATCTGAGCTCGACGCCAGAGACGGGCAGTCTGTCGGTGGAGCTCGTGGACAACAGCGAGCCCCTGCTCGACTACAACGGAGACATCAAGGACGGCCTCATCGACCTGCTGGACCACATCGAGGCGGACGAAAAGGTACCCGCCGACGAGAAGAGCAAGACGGTCGAGCTGATGAATGCCGTCTTCCGCTACGTCGAGGCTTGTGCCCAGAGCAGCGACTCGGACAGCGAAATGCGAGAAACTCTCAAGTCGGTCGAGGTCACGTTCAACGACATTGTGCTCAAGGGCGACAAGGGATCGCCCTACCGAAAAGTCATCAACTGGTGCGCCGTGCAGCGGTCCAAGAAGGAGAAGCAGCAGAGGCTGCAAGCGCGGAAGCAACGTGACGAAAGCGCTTGAGCCTAGGACATGATGCATGGAAATCTGGCTGGCTTCGGGGAAGTGAAAGGCGGTGGAGGGAATGTTGCTCTGGACTAGTTGGCAGGCCCGACGTCCACGAAAATGCTGTGATATAAAAATAAAAATAAAAACATCTTCTATCGCGTTCATGAAAACATCTTGCTCTTGCAGACGGGCCTCGCAACTACCGCGAGTGGACCAGCCGTCCCTTGACCCAGACCTTGCTCGTGTTGCGGTCATCGCCGTTGAAGAGCCACTTGGCCAAGATCTCGTCCCACGTCTCCCACCCAAACACGTCGACGTTGCCGACATCCTCCGCCGCGTCCTGCGTCTCGCCGAGGCGCGCGCCGCAGTCCTGGACGTTGCCGAGGCTTACGAGCTGCGCGTCCCACTGCATGCCGGCCTCGAAGCCGCCGATCCTGTCCTCGAGGCCGACGACCCTGGCGCCGCCCCTCGTGGCCAGGTACAGCACCTCGTCGACCGAGAGCTTGCACCGCTCGCGCTCCTCGCCCTCGTCGAGCGCCATGGCGACGTGCCTGCTGACGAGGGCCGCCTGCCGCGCCGCCTCGAGGATGGAGGGGCTGTAGCCGCCGCTCATGTCGGTGCCGAGGCCGACGTCGATGCCCTGCTCCCACAGCCAGCGCACGCGCGCCTCGCCGCTCGTGATGGAGCTGTTGCTGCAGGGGCAGTGCGCCACCTTGGAGCGCCGCGCCGATATCAGCCGCGCCTCGTCGTCGGTCAGGTGCACGGCGTGGGCGAGGATCGTCTGGGGCGTCAGCAGGCCGTGCTTGTCGTACACGTCGGCGTAGGAGCCGGCCTCGGGGAACAGGTCGGCGACGAACTGCACCTCGCCCGCGTTCTCGGCAATGTGCGTCTGCACCGGCAGGCCCTGCTCGCGATGGAGCTTGGCGAGGCCGAGCATCGCCTCGCGGGAGCACGACGGGGCGAAGCGCGGCGTCAGTATCGGCGAGACAGTGTCGTACTGGGGGTCGATCTGCTTGATGTGGGCGATGGTCTCGAGCGTCGCCTTGAGCGCCTCGTCGGCCGACTCGTCGCGGTAGTAGTCCGGGTTGAGGGCCGCCGAGTCCATGCAGACGCGCCCGATGAAGGCGCGCTGGCCCAGGGCCAAGCACAGGTCGGCCAGCAGGTTGGTGGCGGCCACGTCGATGGTGGCAAAGTAGGCGGCCGTCGTGGTGCCGTGGGCCAGCGTGCGGCGCACACAGGCCGTGTAGACCTTGCGCGCCTTGGCCAGGTCCTTGAGGCTGGCCTCGAGCGGGAACGTGTACTGCTCGAGCCAGTCGAGCAGCGTCGTCTTGCCAAAGATGCCCACGTTGGCATACTGAGACGCGTGGACGTGCGTGTCTGGCGTTGGCGACTCCGTCAGCATGAGCAACTCCAAGAGAATACGTGTGTCGTCGGCGCGCTTGCTCACCAATGAAGCCCGGGAAGAAAAACTGCCCCTGCTTGCATGCATAGACGTCCACCTCGCCCTCGGTCCAGCTTAGACTGCCGAGCAGCTTCTCCTTGGCCGCGCCTACGTGTCCCGAGGTGGCGTCGATGGCGGCAATCTTGCCCTGCTCGTCCACGGCGATGGCGGCATCGTGCAGCACCTCGAGCTCGGTGCGCGTCTTGCTGTGCACAAAGGTGCCCAGGAAGAGCTGCTTCTTGGCTTGCGACGTTGCCGCTGACGACGGCGACAGCACCATTGTGTCGGAACCCCTTCTGCACTCTGCAGCGTCCGCTTTGTTTGTCTCGGTTGATGAGAGACAATCTTCTTCAAGAGCTCAGCCGCGGGAAGCAGAGATTTAGCAACAAAAAGCCCCGCTCCCGTACCACGGCGACCTCGTACTCGTGCCTTGGCCGTGTCCGAGTGTTCGTTCCAAGTTTCTCTTCCTGTGCATGCGCGCGCGGGCTGACTGTCTTCTTTATTCACGGCGCTCCGAGACGTGGGCCCCCACTCGCTCAGCGTCCCTCCGTCCGGCGCCGGCCGATCCAACGTGGTCATTGCCGAGTTGCGCACCACCACCAAAATTGCCCTGCCGTCCACGACTTCTCTGCCATCACGATGCCGCTCTTTTCTTTCGCCCTTGACACCCTTCTCCCGCACTGGCCTCTGTTCCATGCGCCTTCCCCCGCCATCCAGGGTTCATCATGCACGACTGATGCAACGCTGCGATGAAGCGGACCCACGTTGCACGCCTTGCACGCGAATCCTCAATGCTTCCGCTAACAAGTACTTGGACGCATTTCTATTAGTCGTGTCGGATATAATCCGTGCGACGTCCGTCTAGTCCCTCTAGTGAGAAATACATCTAGGAGCTACCATAACAGCAACAACACCGAGCAGTCAAGTGTAAAACAGTACTCGCCCTCCTTTCTACAAGGCGAAGCAACTCCAACCTGGCCATCACATCCTCATCCATCAAACAGCTTTGCTATCCCCTTGCTGCACCTCCTCAGGCAGCCGCGCCGGGCCCCTCGTACTCGATGCTGGCGCCGCTGTCGCTACTAGCCTTGCCGTCATCCTCTCCGGCGTACTTGTCCCAGTTCGCCAGCACGGCGCCAATCTTGGGTGAGTTGGTCAACTTGTAGACGTCCTCAAAGTACTCCTTGGTGAGGGCAAAGGGCTTGGCCGTCACGTTGGGAATGTACTTTCCGACCAGCTTCGAAGGATCAATCGTCGTCTTGTTGATCTTCTTGAGCAGGAACGACCGGAAAGGCTTGACTCCGGACCGCAAAAAGGTCGAGTGGAAAGGCACGTCGATGCCTCGCAGCGGAATCGTCGCGAACCCGCGCTCCAGCTCCAGCGGCACCGGCTTCTTCAGCGTTGCCTCTGCGCACCCGCGGATGATTTCCCGCAGGGCGCCCTTGGCTTCCTCAATGTTGCTTCGCATCTCTTCAATGTCGATCTGCTGCTTCTTGACGAAGTTGGTCACTCCGGCCAGCGTGTCGAGCGCCCTCAGGTCGCCCGCGCAAACGTACTGCATGTTGGCGATGTTGTAGTTGACAATCTCCAGCAGCCAGCCAGTCTCCTCCGCAATGTTGTTTACAACAAACTGCAGAGCCTCCTCGTTGAACGTCTTGGAGATGCGGCTGGGGTTGACGGCGCACATGGAGTAGTTGGATCGCCCAGCGGCGTCGCGCTCGACGGCCACCTGCATGGTCAGACCACGGTAGAAGACGACCGAGACCAGCGACTCGATGGGCATCACGTCGGCCAGCGCAGCCAGCGCAGAGTACTCGCCCAGGGAGTGGCCGGCAAAGGTGCTGTCCCTCGGCACGAGCCCCTTGGCTTTCATGTCCTCGAAGCTGGCCTTCTCCATGAGCGTCAACGCAGGCTGCGTGAACTGCGTGGCCGACAGCAAGCCAGTCGGTGACCGGTAAGTGTACGACGTTGTGCTCTCGCTAATGTCCTTGAAGATGCGCTCCGACTTGATGGATCCATCGGCAGCGACAGTCTCAAAGGTCATGGACATGTAGTTCTGTCGAATGGCCTTGCCTCGTGGACCACCAAAGTGAACAGTGAGCTCCTTGGGGTTGTTCTTGACAATGTTGGTAATGGAGAAACCTGACAAGCGTTAGTCTTACCCACATTTGTGTGACCGCGTGAGCGTCGTCGTGGGAGAAGCTTACCATAGTTGTCCAGCAGATACTTGTCTGCGCGGTCCCAGACCTCCCTGGCCACAGGGCTGCTCCCGTACAGCTCCATTCCCATGCCTTGCTCCTGCGAACCCTGGCCAGTGAAGACGTAGGCAGTCACCGGTTGCTCAATCTCAGCCTCGCCAAGGAGCACCTTCTCTTCCGTCTCCGTGTTGCTGACTTCGACCTTGATGATCTTGCGGCCGGCGACCATGCCGACATGCTGTAGCTTGACCGAGATTTCGTCGTTGGGAAGAACCATGCCAACCAACGAAGCGTGGAAGCTTCGCACGCGGCCGATATCGTTCTCAGCAGCCCACGTCTCGACGAGGCTTCGGACCGCAGCGCTCGAGTACATGCCGTGTGTGATGGTTCCAGGAAGGTTGGCGTAGCTCGAGAAGACGCGAGACACGTGAATAGGGTTGTAGTCTCCCGAAACGCGAGCATACGTCTCGTTCGAGGCAGGCGCACGAAGCTGCAGAGGGGTCTTGCCGCTCAGAGGGATGGGATTCTCAAAGTTGATGGGCTGATCCAGAGGCGACCCGTTTCGCTCCAGATAGTCCACGACGGGATTGCCGTGAGACTCGCCAGCCTCGTAGTCGACGCTGGCGACCTGGATCACCTCCTTGGTCGGCAGCTCCAGCAGGACCTGACCGCGGGTTTCCACGCTGCTGAAGACGTTCTTGTTCTTGTAGCGCACAAGACTCTGCAGGCGGAAGGTCAGGGTCTGGCCCAGCAGGTCAATGTCGTTCGGCATCTCATCGATGGCAAACCACTCCTTCGAACGCAGGACGGCAACGTCCTTGCTGGTGGCAAGGTGAACCTGGACAGGCGTTTCGATCTTGCGCTGGAAGGTGTTCTCGTAGTCAAGGTACGTTCCGCGGTACAAGAACTGCGACGTCACCTCCATCACGGGCTCTCCATCTCGAACGATGGTGCCGCAGACCTCAACCATCTTGCCAGACTCCTGGTTGATGACGGCGTTGATCTGTGCCGTGGTGGAGATTTCGTCGCCCTTCTTAAGAGGCTCAGCTCCAGGGATCATGCGGAACTGATTGGACAGATGGACGAGCTTGAGCAGGTCGCCGTCGATGGTCCGTGGGAAGATGGGCTTCGTGATGGCCTTCCAGCCAACAACGATGGCAAAGTCCATGGGCGCATAGACGACCTTTCCAGGCCTGTCGACAAAGGCCTCGCCAGTGTTGCCGACGGCATGCACGAAGTCGTTGATGGCTTCGCTGGTAATGGTCGCGCTACCTCCGTCGAACTGGCTCGTGACAACAGCGTCAAGGTCGAGCGGTTCGTTTCCAAACCACGCCTTCCAGTAGAACTCTTTGATGCGGTCGTTGCGGTCCTCCATGACTTCATGAATAGGTGCGTAGCCAGCCTCAGGGTGGTACGTGAACTTCAGGGGCAGGGCAACGGGCTTTCCAAATGCGTTGGTTTCCTTGATCATGTTGACGAGAATCTCGTTGTTGCCGGTCAACTTGACTTCAATCACATCCACGTACTGATTGTGTCTCGGCTGCTCCCTGACAATGATGGTCGTCTTTGCCGGGTCGTTGGGATACAGGATTTCCACAAACAAGCCGCGAGCGGGCGCGAAGATGCGTCGCATGGGGTTGGTCTGGAACTTTTGTCCTTGGGCAACGATGTCAGACATGAGGAGAGCATGTCTCCAGTTGCGATTAGGTCCAGCCAGAAGGGACAGCCACGAGTCGATTGACGGCATGGCCGTGTTCGCAGAAGACGACAGGCGGTAAGTGTTCTTGTGTGTGTCGTAGCTGACAGTCAAGCCCTCAACTTCCAGCGGAATGTCCGACTCCACGAGCTTGCCGCCAAAGTACTCGACGGCAGGAATGGAGCTCTCATCATCGTTGTAGTAGTCCCTGGTCAGAGAGGCAATGTGAGACTTGTGGATGCCGTCCAAGATATCCTGGATTGGCTCATCGATAACAGTCGAGAACTTGGCTGCTGCCGGGCCCTGAAGAATGCAAGTGCGTCCCACATCTTGGCCGATGACGGCGTCGAGATCTTCCGACTGCCACAGCGAGTCCTTTTTGAAGTAGAACTCAAAATTCTCGTCCAGGGCGGGGATGAAGGTGACGGGCTTCTGGGTAGGTCGCATGCAGAGGAGCAAGAAATGCTGGACATCCTGCGCGTTGATGATCTGGCTCTCAGCCTCGGGGTAGTAGGCCAGAATTCTATCGACGATGCTGAACGGCTCTGCCAGGTCGGCATAGTTTTGCAGCAAAGAGGGCTTGCCAGGAGACGTCGTGAAGCGCTCCTCGACACGGTGAATGAAATCGCCCGCGAGCTTCGTGTACGACGGGTCGATCCATCGAGACTGATGCTTCACGTAGAGCAGCTCAACCAGGCGGCGCACGACTTCGGCGTATGTCATGTCCTCCAGGTCAACTGCCTGGCCAGCCTTGTTGCAGCCGAACCAAACCTTGTGGAAGTCGTCGTTCAACTTCTTGATGATGTAATCGCGGCGTTTCTTGAGCTCTGCCACCCTCTTCTCCTTGGGCAAGCTGAAGATCTTCTGGTCCATCTCGGCCCAGAGCTTGACACCACGGGTGGCCAGCTTGTGGATGGGCTCACCCATCTCTGATCGCACAGTGACGATGCCGCCGGCAGGTCCCTTGTACGTCTTCTCCCATTCAACATCCTCTACTCCAGGAGCGTCAATGATGGCTTGCTTTGCATTCTTGCTCGTGTGTGCTTCCTTGGCGACCATCATGCGGCTGCCAAACAAGCAGCCATCGAAAGGCATCGGCGGGTAGCCGTACTTCTTGGACCAGTCACCAGTGATGTAGGGGTAGGTGTCGTCCGCGCCGCCGAAGCCGCTACCAGCCACGAGAATAATGTTCTCTTGCCGTCGGATACGGTTGTACATTTGCAGGACAGGCTGGTGGAAATCTTCAAAGGAGTGATGGCCACCACCTCGTCCGCCAGTCCACTGAAGAATGACTGGGAAGCTTGGGTTGGCCTTGGCGATGTTGATGACTGCCTGGATAGCCTCGCCGGAACCCGGCTTGAAGCCAATGTGCTTCAACCCCAGTGTCTCAATGTACTCCTGAGCGACCTCGATAGAGGGCACGCCGGCACCGATGGTCAAACCCTCGATAGGCACACCCTCGGAGCGCAATTTGCCGATCAAGGGAATCTGCCATGCCATGGCGCGGGGGTTCACGTAAATCAGGTTAACAGTGATGCCGCGTCCTGAGGGGATGGCCTTTTCGATCTTGGTAAGGGCTTCAGTCATCTTCTTGCCGTCAAAGTAGCCGCCACCAGCGAGTTCAATGTGGTACCCTGCGTTCATTGTGGCAGCCACAAAGTCCCAAGGCACCGTCGCGGGCGTCATTCCGGCGACCATGATGGGGGGTAGGCCGAGGAGTCGGCTCATCTTGGTGTCGACAAACTTTTGCCCGCTGGACGTCTTGACCAGTCTGGGACCGAACTCCTTGACCCAATCAATGGCATATCTCATGGCATTCTCTTCGTCTCTATCGAAGAGCTCAGGCTTATAGCCAACTTCGGTCATGGTGCCATCGACGGTGCCGGCAAGGATGACGCGGACACCAGTCCCCTCCTTGTTTCGGCTCGTCAAAATGCCAAGACCAGACACACCTCCAGGACCGAAGTCGAGGATGTGAGACGCTTGGGGGAAAACAGTGGCCTTCTCCCAGTTGACGGGGTCACGCGTAATCAGGCGCACCAGAGCGGGAACGATGTTGCCCGTTACCTCGGTACGGAGGTCTTCACCAGTGTCTGTGTCAAAGACAGGGATGCCCAGGGCGCTGGAATCGATGCTCACGTCCTTCAAGTCCTCATCAATCATAGCGGTCGCCTCTGCAAGATATTTGCTGTGAAACGGGGCGGTGATGGGGAGGAAGCGGTTGGCGAAGCGGATTTTTCTCTCAGTAAATGGGATTCGCGTTTGGTCAAGGCCTGTTGGTGCCTTGAATTTGCGTAGCTGGGAGTTGAGACCATATAGAGAGGTGGGGGGGCCGGTGACGACGAGGTTGCGCGGACTGTTGATGAGGGAGACGCTGATGTGGCGATGGGGAGGGAGATATTGGTTGGTGGCGTCGATGTGCTTCTGAACCTCCTGCTGGGACAGGTCACGAATGCTCAGCATAGGGGTAGGAGTGCCCTCGCCATGTTCCGAGGACTCTCGCAACATGGTCGGTGTCAGAGACGTGGCGGGGAATGCCTGCTGGCTTCGCGTTCCGATCCAGAAGAGAATGGTCAAGGTGGAGTCAACAATCTCGCGCCACGAGTCCCAGGAGTCGGCGGCTGCGGTTGCCGCGGCCATGACAATGCCCTGCGAATGTCCAGTGGAACCACTGATGCGCTCGCGCAGGTGGCCAGGGTGAATGCCGAGGACCTTGCACGTCACTTCGTAGTGCGCCATCTGGACCAGTCCAATCAAGGGGAAGCTGACCGGGGCGGAGATCAGGTAGTCGACATCCGGGGTCGAGTCGGGATGGTGAAGCCAGTCCATGATGTCCAGTCCCTTGGGGAACATCTTCTCCGCGCTCGGGTGCTTCGACAAGGTCTGGAGCTGCTCGGCAGCGGAGGTGATGAGGTCGCCAACAAAGCTCGGGTAAGTCTCGAACAGTTGACGGAGTTCCTCAAAGTACTCCTCGATGTTTCCTTGACCGCCGAAGATGGTGTAGATCGCGGCCGAGCCATCGTCAGAAGCCCGTAGCAAGGCAGACTCGTGAGGCTTGATGGTTCGGTTGGAGACTGCTCGAGCCACGTAGTAGCTGCGGATGACCTCGAGCTTTTTGGCTTCGATGCCCGGGAGGGTGGCAGCCAGGGCGTGGGCCTCGTTTCCGCGGAGGAACGCCCGCTCAAACTCGTTCAGGACGAGTTTGAGTACTTCTTCGTACAAGCCTTGCGAATCATCTTCTCCCTCATCCACCTCGCCGGCAACAAAGCCCAGGTACCTTCCGACCAGCTCCGGAACGGACGATGGCTCATCATCTTGGGCGAGCTCGTCGGTAGCAGCGGGCAAGCTGGCCACGAAGCGATCTTTCAGCTGCGAGGCATGGAAGTGGAGGTTGGTCGGGACGAGAAAGGAAGTTTCGAGGGAGCCGTGAGAGAGCGTCAACGGCCGGAGCGAGGAGCTGGATCTGGGTGTGGAAATGCCCGTCTGGGGGCCGGTTCCAGTGCCGTACATGATGGAGATGGGTATCGAACAACTCTGCGGCGCATGCACGGTCAGCCAACTGTCGTCCAGCGCTGGCACCGGGAACTGGGGCAAGCAAACCTATCAATTCAACTCCTAGGGCCCAAAGCAGCTCCGAGGCTGTCGCTCGTGGGTTGCGGCGGCGCGGTGCAACGTCGCCAACGCAAGACTTGGCGGTCCTCGTCTGGCAATGGACGCGCCAGAAAGGACAAACAGTAGCGGAATGAGCTATAGCAGGCGCAATGCAACACCTGACAGAAGCTCAATTGAAAGGAGAGGAGAGACGGCAATGAGGGGGGGGGGGGGG